>CM046850.1:8701748-9136748 GCA_025618425.1 Heliocidaris tuberculata
AATTATACGCATACATATGTAACTATGAAGATAACAAGAAAAGCAGTCACACCTGAATGATAAAATCATTGGGGCTCTGTCAGTCAAGCACAAAAGACACTGCCCACATGACTTCTTCTGGACTGACATCACATCGCAAGAGTAATATTATTGGCTCACAGATATTATCATTTATAGGTCTGTAACAATGAAATCATTGAGGTAGGATTATTAGGACAAATTGTTTATGTCTGACCTATAACAACGATTTCAAATTCACTTTCTACATAAACAACTGGAGAGTAATTTAGGAACAACTCGTTGTTGTTATCAACATTTTTATGAGGACAGACTGGCCCTTTATATAGTTTTTCAACTTCTCTAAGCGTCTGACAGTTATTATTAAGCCATTATCAATGCATGCATACAGTACATATATGTGCACCACCTACACTCCCTTTGGAGAATTCCGCCTGTGTGGTCACATGAGGGTAGAGGAAAGGCTCTTGGCATCCTACCAGGTCCCCATTATTCTTCTGGGTATGGAGGGGCAAAGGTTGATTATTAGTGTCTTTCCAAGGAACATGATTGCTATGTTGGGGCTCGAACCCATGACCTTTGCTTAATACGATGCTATCTTTATTTACTATTCGCAGGTGTGTGCCAACCACTACATCACTTCCTTCATGGCACTGCACCCAATGTCCGGTTCAGACCGTGCCTGGGTGTGGCATGCCATGGATGCAGCCGATGGAGAACCCACCTCAGAGCAACTAGCCATCAAGTTCAAAGATCCCTCAATCGCTGCATCCTTCAAAGAGAAGTTTGAGCAAGCCCAGGCCAAGATCAGACTCCGAGAGGCCGGTGATGATTGGGGACAGAAGGCCCTTAAGGAAGATGGAGACAGGACTGCATCATCTTCTACCGGTCATGCAGGAGACGGTGTCGCCAAGACAACGCCCTCCAGCCAAGGTAACTAATGTGAGGCTAAGTCTGAGAGGAAATTCATTGTGCACTCTCATTTTTGTATTTTTGTATATTTTATAGCATGGCATCCTAGGCATTATCATACTGATCATCATCCTCTCTCACTTGTATCCACCCTTGCTATCCTACATTTTGGGTTTTTAATTCGGTCAGATTATGTGTACTGGTAGAATTGTATATTTTCACTCTTTTTTTTCTGACCCAACTCTAAAACTGAAGAAGTTTTAGCTTCCAAACATTATACTTTTGGCATATTTACAAGTGAACTCTTATTTTCAGACCATATTCTTTAAATGAAGAGCTGTCAGGGTCCAAATATTATATTTTTTATTAAAATGTCCATTTTACTCATATTCAGACTAGACTCTAAAAGCGAAGAACTTTCAGCTTCCAAATATTTTAACCCCTGGAATTCTACAATTTTACCCGTTATTTTCTGACCAAAACTGTGAAAATGAGGAACCAGTGGCAATTCATTATACCATTATTTTCTGACCAGACTCTAAAAGTGAAGAACCAGTAATCAGGTCATGTGATCCAAACCTCTCATCTGTTCTAGCCGAAGCCATCAAGGCATCATCTGAATCCAGTGCTGCATCCTCAGTGGTTCAAGCAAGTAAGCCATCTTGAGTATGGGCAGGTTTGGAACAAAGTACATACATGTACATATCCCCTTTGAGAGTATCAGTTTCATTTAGGATTACTACAATAGTCAAGGACTATGTATCACAGAAGTTGACATTGGGGGATATATGTATGTTCAGGCAAGTTGGTTTTACTTGAATAAGTCACATGACCAGTAATCAGGTCATGTGATCCCAATCTCACCTGCTCCAGTTGAAGGCATCATTTGAATCCAATTACATGTCCTCAATGATAAGTTATTTTCCAGGAATGCCTTGATCACTGTAGGGGGTTTGTAGCCCTTTTTAGCATATTGATTTCATTGAGGGCTACTGCAATAGTCAGTGGCTGTATATCACAGAAGTTGAAATTACAATGTAAATAAAATGCTCAATCAAGTTGGCTTATATATGATTGAATGCATTGATTTTTTTTTATTATAATGATTCCCACGAAAGTCAGTGGCTGTGTATCACATCAATTGACATATGATGAATCTATTCAGGGAAATACAGTTAATAAATTGTGAAAATCTTGTTAAATTTTGCTAGTTGGAGGTGAAGTAAATCCTGAGGAAGAAAGAGACATCCATTTCCAGCCGATCATCAAACTCCCAGGAAACGTTGACCTCGTCACAGGGGAGGAGCAAGAAGTGGCTGCGTTTGTTGGGCGTGGCAAGCTCTACCGGTTTGATGGAAGGGCGCGGCAGTGGAAGGAGAGGGGTGTCGGTGATATCAAGATCATGAAGGAGGAGGACACTGACGTGTATCGTATTGTTATGAGGAGAGATCAGACACACAAGGTGAACATAATAGTAGTCCTGATGTAAGGAATGGCCAGACCTTAACGTTAACAATAAACTATACGCATATACATGTACAATGTAATGATAACCATAATGACAAAAGAGGTCACACCGGTCTGAATGATAAAATCATTGGGGTTCTTTAAATCAAGCACGATGAACACTGCTCACATGACTTCTTCTGGACTGACGTCACATCGAAAGAGTAATATTATTGGCTAACATATATTATCATTTATAGGTCTGTAACAGTGAAATCATTGAGGTAGGCTTATTAGAATAAATTGTTTATGTCTGACGTATAACAACGATTTCAAATTCATTTTCCACATAAACAACCAGAGAGTAATTTAGGAACGATTCATTGTTGTTATAAACATTGTTATGAGGACTGACTGGCCCTTTATATAGTTTTTCAACTTCTCTAAGCATCTGACAGTTATTAACCCATTATTAATGCATGCATATAGTACATGTACATGTACGTGCAGCACCTACACTCCCTTTGGAGAATTCCTACTGTGTGGTCACATGAGGGTAGAAGAAAGGCTTTTGGCATCCTACCAGGTACGTCCCAATTATTCTCCTGGGTATGGAGGGGCAAAAGTTGAACGTCTTTCCAAGTAACATGATTGCTATGTTGGGGCTGAAACCCATGACCTTTATTCATTATTTATAGGTGTGTGCCAACCACTACATCACTTCCTCCATGGCCCTGCATCTCATGTCTAGTTCAGACCGTGCCTGGGTGTGGCATGCCATGGATGCAGCCGATGGAGAACCCACTTCAGAGCAACTAGCCATCAAGTTCAAAGATCCCTCAATCGCGTCCTCCTTCAAAGAGAAGTTTGAAGAAGCCCAGGCCAAGATCAGACTCCGAGAGTGTTCTCTTGAAATACCACAGCAGTTTTACCAATAAATCAGCAAAAATCTCCTTTTTATAAGTATCTCTGGCACTAGAGTAATAGTAATGATATAATGAATTATAGATTTTTTTGTATATTTATGCATATCATATTATATTATATCATAACATATTTTCATCTTTGACGGATTGTGTAAGAACTACTTTTTTGTTTTGGGTGTGATAAGACAGCTTACAGACTTTTGTCATTTGATCTTCTCGTTTCGACTGTATATTTTGACTGTATGTGATTTTAGTTGTTTAACAAGTAGCACGTCCACCAAAACAGATGCATATGTGCTAATGAATTGGGGTCATATCAGCGTCATTTGTACACATACTAACTGCCTTATACCACAGGTGTAAATTTTTGCAGTTCTTTGGAATTACAGAATGCCGGAGGATATTTTGGATTCAGCAGCGTTATGCCGCTGCCGCATCATAAGTTTGAGTTTAAGTTTAAGTTTATTTATTCATTTGTCTTTCCAACAATAAGTAACATAACAATAACATTAACACTTTCGTTCAGCAATAGTATCAATAACAACTGTAACACTAGGCTTTACAAGTATAACATGAATATATGAGTACATGTACATTGAAATAGTAAGAAAGAGTAACAGTATTTTGAGAAAGGCAAACGAGGAGACCTTGGTGAAGCATAGCTTGTAAGATAAGGTCCCTCAGAAATAAAAAGAATGTATATATAACTTAAAATATATATATAATCGAAGAAAACAAAAGTAGTAACATGAAATACACAATATCAAACAGAAAAACAAAGCAAAACAAAAAAGGATGAAGAAGGGAGGCTATGTACAATAGGGGCAAGGGAAATTTTTAACATCACAAGACGAGGATAGGAGTGAAAAGGGGGTGGGGGTGGGAAGGGAAGATAAAGATATAACAAAAGGTTACGTGAGACGACAAAAGGCGTACACAAACACGACAAAAATGTGACAAAAAGACAGCTGGCTTTCAAGAATACAATACATTAATACATTAAAAAAAAAATTTGTTTAAAGGAAGTCTGACATAAAGTTATATGCATTTGAAATGTATCATACAGGATTGACTATTAGTTACTGACATCAACATAATTTGAAGATACCACGAATCAACACAGTAATTCCTTAAAAGATGAAACTTCAGACTACGTTTAAAAGCTGATTTACTCAAAACTTGTTTAATGCTTGCATCAAGCGAGATCCAAAACCTAGGTCCAGTACATACTAGCGTATTAAGAGTAAATTGTGTCCTTGCACGGGGTAAGTGCAAACCTGAAGCCTGTCTTGTGGCATATCTATGAATTTCACTATATTTCTTAAAACGTTTGGCTAGTGCTAGTGGGAGGTCACCTGCATTAAAATCATACATTAGAGACCCTAACTGCATAAAATAGATATCTTCCACTTTGAGAATTTTATGTTGATGAAAGAGAGCATTAGCGTGAGCACGAAAATGAGCATTACAAATTATTCTTATAACTCTCTTTTGGATCAAAAATAGCTTTTCGTTTTGCAATTTTGAAGAATTACCCCAAGCTAAGTAACATACCATAATTAATATATGGAAGAATTAAAGTCGAATACAGGATAAACAATATTTCTTTTGGAATAACTGTTTTCAGTTTGCGTATAACACCAGTATTTCGTGTTAAGAGCTTACAAAGGTTATCCACATGAATTTTCCAATTCAGTTTGTCATCAATATACAGACCAAGAAATTTTGTTCAATTTACTCTATTTATCGAAACTCCTCCAAACAAAACATTTCTAGGTACCATTTTAGTAGAATTGCTAAAAAGCATATAATTGGTCTTCTGAAAATTTAATGATAGTTTGTTTGCATGAATCCAAGTTATATTACTTAGCTCAATATTAACTGTTTGTAAAAGGCCCCGAGGATTCTTGTGTGATAAAAATATATTTGAGTCTTCTGCAAATAAAATAAATGAAAATACATCAGAGCAATATTGAAAATCATTAATATATATAAGAAATAAAAGTGGACCAAGAAGTGATCCTTGTGGAACTCCACACGTGACATTCTGTAATCCCGACTTTGTATCATTCAGCGAAACAAACTGCCTCCTATTAGCTAAGTAGCTTGTGAACCAGTCCGAGGCTTTTCCTCTGACTCCATAATGAGATAACTTCTTTAATAATATAATATGATCAACAGTGTCGAATGCCTTGGAGTAATCCAGAAAAATACCAGTTGTTGTGGTAGAAATTTTATCAGTAAAGTGTAATATAGCATGAGTTGTTGTGTGCTTTTCATGAAAACCAAATTGGAAATTAGAAAAAGTCTGACTCACAAAAATTTCACCGTCCTGACATAAGTTTTTCAAGAATTTTGGAAAATGTTGATAACAGGGAAATTAGATGATAATTAGTCAATAATTGGGGGTCACCCTTCTTAAAAATAGGTATCACCTTTGCTATTTTCATATTCACATGGACAATACCATTTATCATTAATAAATTAAAAATATGTACAAGAGGCTGTACAATCCCTAGTATGTATAACATTCTTTATTAAATCATTTGAAATACCGTCATATCCTGGACTTTTCCTTTTTTTAAGGGAATTCACGACATTAAAAAGTTCTTCTTCATTTGTTGGGAATAAAAATAAACTACTTGGGTTTGGTTCCCGTAATAATCAGGGAACATTTTCTTGCAGCGAGGCACTGCCCTTGACAAATTGGGACCAATATTACAAAAACAATCATTAAATTTCTCAACAATGACACTTTTATTTTCAATCAGTTCACCATTGATTCTAATGTCATGTATATTTGATTTTTTTCTGAGTGGGTTTGAAAACATTTCTAATAACTTTCCATGTGTCTCTAATATTATTCACAGTTGAGTGAAACTGGTCAGAATAATATTTCTTCTTTGCTGTGCGCAGAATAGATCATATTCTTGTGTGCACTCTAACTGCCACATTCTTTAATGGATTTCTTTCAAATTTTGTATGGAGATGTATCTTGGTATAATCTACACACCTATAATTTTTGGTGATGCTGCCCCCAGTGTTCCATCTTTTATAGGGTAAAAGGCCATATTTTTGTGGATGGTTTGTATGCACTCTATTGGCTACATTTCTCAACAGATTTTGATTGAAGGTTTATCTTGGTATAATCTAGAAGCCTATAGATTTTGGTGATGCTGCCTCCAGTGTTCGTCTTATATAGGGTCAAAGGTCATATTTTGATGTCTTGTGTGTGTGCAGTCTAAATGCCACATTTCTTTACAGATTTCTTTCTAATTTTGTATGGAAGTGTATATTGGTAAAATTGGAAGTGTATATTGGTAAAATTACGCACCTATAGTTTTTGGTGATGCTGCCACCAGTGTCCTATCTTTTATAGGGTCAAAGGTCATACTTTGGAGGATGGGATGAGTGCACTCGATCTGCAGGCCACATTTCTTGATGGATTTCTTTCAAATTTTGTATGGAAATATATCTTGGTACAATCTACACATCTTTATTTTTGGTGATGCTGCCCTCATTGTTCCATCCTTTATAGGGTCAAAGGTCATTTATCCCTTTAGTGCGCTCTTAGTGCCACATTTCATTACACATTTTTTCAAATTTTTTATGGAGGTGTATCTAAGTCAAATCTATACATGTACATCTTCAGTTTTTGGTGATGCTGCCACCAGTGTTCCGTCTTTTATAAGATCAAATTAAGGTCATATTTTGGTTGCTGTCTTGCATGCACGTACTCTGCCGGTCACATTTTTCAACTGATTTCTTTCAGATTCGAGGTCCATCATAGTTTACTTTAAACCTCTACAGTTTTTGGTGATGCTGCCCCGTGTTACGCCTTTTACAGGGTCAAAGGTCGTATTTTAGTGGATATCTTGTGTGCGCTCTGCAGGTCACATTTCTTGACAGATTTCTTTCAAATTTTCTATAGAGATGCATTGTACTCTGTATTGTTTTGGTATGCTGCTCCTAGTGTTGACAATAGTCCGGGCCACTGGTGGCGATCTCTACATCCTTTTGTTTGAGGGAGGGGAGATGATGACACAAAAATCGCTGCCAGTGCCGGGGGATGCATTCGTATTGCGGGGCAATGGACATTTCTAGTTTTAATATAGATCTGTTGAATGTTGTTTTTAGAAATAGTAAGGCTGCATTTGATGTTCCCTCTTGTAAAATACGCCACACATGTTACTGAACGATCTGCCTCTGTGCTTGATGAAATATTAACTATTATTACCTATACAGGGCATTTTAGCTCCAAAATAAAAAGCCGTATTTTGCACGCTACTCCGAAACCGTAACCGGAGCGGGCATTATTTGCCATATTGCCCTCTTCCGCGTTTTCTCCATAGACCAATGTACTAAAAAAGAGGGCAACATGTTGCCATATTCCACCCTTTCTTGTCAATGCACTTTTATCAAAGTGCATACGTGCAGTTTTTTGTATGTGTTAAAGTGTACAAAGGCTTTAACAATGGATACGCGCGGTAACAATTTACGTCATAATTGCTTGGCCCAGATTAATACATGATATGAATAACCTGAAAAAAGAGGGACTGAACAGGCACACAGACTTGTCTGTAATTGCTACAAGATAGGCATATACCTGATATAAATAATAGTAATAATATTGGCTGACTCTACTTTCAAGGGGATATTGAAAACATTGCCCTTAAAAGAAGCATATTGCCCTCGTCTTCAACTAAAGGCAATATGATTCTGTTGCAAGCAATATATTCTGACATCCCCCTCAAGGCCATCCAATAAATAAATGCTAGTTGCTTAATCTGAATGGGAATAATTATTACAGATATTTCTGATCATTTTTCTCTCTGTTGTATTTCCTGTTATTGATCTGTTAACTTTAAATAAGAAACAGTAAGAGTAAAGAGAGAATGAAGCAGGAAAATACCTTACATTTTGTTATATTTGAGTTAAGTGATACAGTTGTCAATTGATAAATACATGTATAATGTTGATAATAGTTATTATGACTACACAGATGAAATTTATAAGTGCATATATTTGTTTTCCTTTTGAATCTTCTTGAAAGAAAAAGAACAGAGAGATAAACAATGGTTTATAAATGAAATATGTAAACTGAGTACTCAAATATGCTGTATATATAAAATGTTTAATATATAAAATGTTTATTACAGATTCTATGCAATACAGGAAAGATATTTATATAGTATTTTGTAATAAAGTTACAAATGTAATTATAATTGCCAAAAAGCAATACTCTGTGAATAGACTGAATCATTTCAAAGGAAGTATTAAAAAAACACTGGATTTTGTAAATCATGTGTTTGGACAAGCTTTATGTAGACTGTAAAAAAATATATGCAATAAGGAATTATTCACTGACGATAAAACCATTTGTGAATGAATGAATGAATAATTTATTAGTATTGGACACTACTTGAATCTTTCATTAGATCATTGCATTAATATTTTTTATGGAAAAAGTAAACTAAAGGCATTTTTAAAACATCTAATTGAAAAATAAATATATTATAAATGATTGTAAAACTAACACAAATGCTAAATTTGACAAGATTAATGTTAAGGTGGTTATAAATGTGTGATATACTTTTATGTGAAAATCTTGTGTGCATTATTTCAATCAGTGTCTTTTACAGGGAAATTTTCTGATCCACTGAATAAACAAGAGTCATCCTAGTTTACAAAAGTGGAACTCCTAAAATTGTGTCATATCATTGCCCCATATCTGTATTGAAATTTTCCAAAAAATAATGGAGAAGTATACTTATAGGCATCTTGACAAGTTTATCTCTAGGTGCAATATTATCAGAAAATACTCAATATGGCTTCAGGTTAAGACATTCTTCTTTGTTTATTTCAATAGATTTTATTAATAAAGTGACATGTGCAATTGATAATAAAGAATTAATTGTGGTTTGTTCATATGAAGTTTTTTACACTCGAGACTATCAAATATTACTTTAAAAAATCAATTTGTATGGCATAACAGGAATAAGACTAACAACTTTTCGAAAACTGTCTTTCAAATTGTAAGCAGCAGGTGATTTGATATGCTCATTAAAAAATCTTTAAAACCTAAAAATAAAATGTGTGCCCCAAGGATGAATTCTTGGACCTCTTTATTTCTTTTAATGAATGACACTTTGCAATGTATTATGTTTGCAGATGACACCAGTATCTTTTTTGATAAAATCTTTCAGACCATGTGGATGTTATTTGTAACTTAGGCATTATCAAAGAATAATGATGTAATATGTAAACTGAAATCTATTCTTAGGACCATACTGAAGAGGATATATATATTGTAACTCTGCTGTCATTCCATATTTGTATTATAGCATCATTGTACAGATAAACTTATCTGTAGCCTCTCGTGACACAGTAGTCAAATTATGGAAAATATGTAATGATAATTTTAATCATGCATTAGTTCTTTCCTCGATCATCACCTTTAATAATTCACACACAATCTTGCATTTTGGTGATTTGTATTTATACAAAGTTTTAATTTTTATGTACTTAAAATGTGTCATGTACAACTTCTCTACAAGTCTTTCCTAGATTATTTTAGTCTTCATTATAATATTCATAATCATAAAACATGAAGTGTTGTAAATTTTCACTTGCCACAAATGTGTTTATTTTTAAAGTAAAAATTAAGGACCAAACAGTTTTACTTCGCCTCCTCCCATGATTAAAGAATCACAATTTGTTCAATTTTAAAGCAGGTTAAAAGAGTATATTTTTGCAAAGTATTAACAATCTTTAACTTTTTATTCTCTTTTATCTGTACAATACAATGTGAATAACATTTTGCAGTGTATTATGTTTGCAGATGACACCAGTATCTTTTTTGATAAAATCTTGCTGACCATGTGGATGTTACTTGTAACTTAGGCATTATCAAAGAATAATGATGTAATATGTAAACTGAAATCTATTCTTAGGACCATACTGAAGAGGATATATATATTGTAACTCTGCTGTCATTCCATATTTGTATTATAGCATCATTGTACAGATAAACTTATCTGTAGCCTCTCTTGATATAGTAGTCAAATTATAAAATGTGTAATGATGATTATTAATCATGCATTTTTCTTGCCTCATTACCTGTAATAATTCATACAAAATCTTACATTTGAATTTATACCAAGACTTAATTTTATTTACTTAAAAATGTGCTATATACAACTTCTCTGCAAGTCTTTCCTAGATTATTTTAATCTTCATTGCAATATTCATAAACCATAGAACATGAAATGCTGTAAATTTTCACTTGCAACAAATGTGTTTATATTTTTAAAGTAAAAATTAAGGACCAAACAGTTGGACTTTTATTAAAGAATCATAATTCTATGAAAGTTTTAAAGCTTTTTTAAAGAGTATATTTTTGCAAAGTATAAACAATCTTTAATTTTTGATTCTCTTTTATCTGTACAATAAGCCATACACTATGTTTTGTTTAGTGTTTTAGTGTAAATGTTCGTTTTTGTTAGGTTCATGTATAAACTGGTATACGTATATCAAATTTTTCAAAATATAGCTCTATATACCATACTTAAAAGGATCACATACATTCCTAGCTGATGTTTGCTACACAAATTATTTTTCATACTTATATACCTTATGCCATGTTCTTTGTATATTACTATTGTTGTGTTATTGAAAATTAATATTAGAATGAATAGATGATAAACAAAATGCTCTATTTTGTGTAAAATGTATCTTGTCAGTCTTTGTGCTTACGTACCTGATATCCTCTTTAATTCAAAATTTGATTGAATAAAAATTATGTCTTTTATCTTCTATTCATTATGTTTTTGTCTTTGGAAGGTACTTGCCAATACATAGTATCTATACCGTAAAGGAAGAGGACATCGATAAAATAGACCATTATTATTGATTTTCAATTTGTAGAGTAATCCATGCCCATGCACCCAGTGGTATTGCTGCAAGGGGGCCACGCACCCCCCCCCCCCCCCCCAATCGTGTGGTGAAAAATGAAAAGGAAAAAAAAATGCAAGAAAATAGAGAAAGGGAGAAGGAGAAAAGGATGAGGAAAAAAGGACGTCTGGACCACCTCCCACACCTTTGCCCTTTTTAGTTGCCGTGTAAATTTGCATACCAGCCTCCCCTCAATAGATGGATGGACTGGTGCTATGCCAGAGTTAAGGGAAAGTCCTCCCTTACAATAATTTGGTTTTAAAAGAAGCAGAAATATTAAAGAAACAGGTCAATTAAAGTTTGAGCAAAATCCGATAAGAAATAAGGAAGTTATGAATTTTTGAAGATGTAATCAATCAAATACAAATTAACAACTCTGTGACATATCTTGCAAGCTCTTCTCCTATTTGCTCCGAAGGCTACACAAAAATTCATAATTTATTATTTTCTTTGTTTTTGATGAGGGAATAGATTTGTATCATACATGTTTTGGGTAACTGCATATTTCTAGGGTACATGTAGAATAACATTTTCTTTAGAGAAAATGGAAATTTACTACTTTTTCAGTACAGGGCAAATGGGAGAGAGGAGCTCGGAAGATACGACACGGAGTTGCCAATTTGTGTTTGATTCATTACAACTTCCAAAATTCATAACTTTCTTATTGGATTTTGCTCAAACTCTCATTGATCTGTTTCTATATTTTTTTATACTTCTTTTAAAACCAAATTGATATCAGGATGGACTTCCCTTATGAAGTCTTAAAAAGATGTTATTTCTAAAAACTTTCTGAAAGGGGAATGGGATAACGCATTCTTTCACACAAACTTGTTATCTTCTCACACAAGTTTTATAACAGGGGCATTTCTCTGAAAATTACTTTCTTATTAAAACAAAAAGCAAAATTTGGACTCCTATTGTATACCCTTATAGTTAACCCTTTTGAGACAATTGACCACATTTTGTGGTTTGGCTGAATAACTTTTGATTCAGAGCTCTGAAAATATACCAGATGCATGAGTAGAAAGAACAAAAATTTCTGCACACACTGTCCATTTTTGTCGCATGACCATATTGCGTCTGATGTCAGGAATTTTAAAAACAAGAATAAGCTTTAAAATCCTTAAATTGGCAAGACATTGAGAGGTTCAAAATCATTTTTTAAAATCAAAATTGGCAATTTTGTAAACTTTTGTGACATAATTCCTAACCAGGTATATTTCTTAAAGACATTACACCTTATTAGAATCATGTAGAACTAAAAGAAAAATGTTGTTGCCAATTTGAAGAACAAAATGTGATCAATTCAGCCCTTAAATAATTCCTGTCCTGAAAGGGTTAACATGAATGGAGAGTTACTGGTGATGCAGAGCAGCAAAGAAAGAGGGAGAGAGATGAAAGTATCTGCAACTATCTAAGAGAGAGAGAGGGGCGGTAGGGAGGAAAAGAGGGAGATTGATTTTCTATTGCCTGTTTTAAGAAGAGCAAAATAACTTTTACATAAAGCTGAAAATCTACATTGTGGAAAAAAACAAAAAACAAACGAACAAAACAAAAGAACAAAAAAAGAAGAAAAAAATATTAGACATGCCCAAAGGAGCCTATATCAAAAGTTAGATTGCACACATCAGTGGCCACCGCTTACATTATACTTGACTAAATATAAAGTATAGTTATTGTTCAACCCAAAGTATTCATAAAAGGGATAATTTTTTAATCTAATGATTTAGATACAAAGTAATTGTGAAAATAAGAAAATCAATGTATGACAACACACATGATTACCACACTGCCTGGGAGAATCCCCATATTGTCAGAGATAAGAAATTTTAAAATTCTTAAACTTTGTTAGGCTTAGATTCATTTCTCGATTATTTAATATTTTCAATGAATGCTGTACTCATAGGCTGTACTTTGTTTCTCTGTTTCTTCTGCTTCAACAAGAAAGATTTCTATAAAGGGTGAATTTCCCTGTAATGATGTGTATTTGCTTTCTTTTGCAAATTAAATCGATCTTCATGTTGAAATTGTAATCATAAAAAGACAACATGGTATAACTTTTACAGGGATATGTGAACCATCAAAATTCAATATTTGTCATATGCATGATGATTGATCTAGCGCCATCTTGTGTTGCAAGTTTTCTCATTTATTTTTTGGATAACATCGCGAATGGGTTGCAAGCTGAGGGGCCTTGCCGATAATTTTTGGCTTGATATGCAGCGTAATTGGCACCTTTCCATTGGAATATTGAAGAGGAATTTTTAAAACCGTCATCTATGTAATCAGGTCAGTATAGGATTGAACATTTTAGTATGTGTGAACGATGAGAAATTGTGGAGAATGTCGTCTTTGTGTTGTGCTTGATGACTCCTTGTTAGCTGGTAATGGAGTAACGCAATGTCCGCCTGCTATGCAGTGCGGTGAGTGAAAAGATGGGCGAGAGACAGTCGGTACAACTGGGCGTGAATACGCTGTGGCAGTTAGCTACATGTATCATGAGCCGAGTTGATCGTTGAGCTGTCATTCGGAGGGTAACATGAGGGATATGCAACTCACATAGATTAATGTAAACTCTGATATGTAGGTAGATATTTCAAGCAATGGTACATGATGATGATGTTTGAAGACAGTTACTATTAGATGAAGGGATCCCATTCAACTTTTTTGCTCTGGCAGTCTGGAGCAAAAGTTGGGAGTCTGTGTCATTGACTGTGTGTCAAGCATGCACAGTCAATTCATTTTGACATTTTCTTTGGTCCCGGCGTAGCTAGGCCGGGGGGGGGGGGGGGGGGGGGGGACATGCCCACTAATATTAATAAGTTAAAGGAAAAAGAGATTAATAGAGAGGAGGAAAAGGTCAGTGGAAAAAAAGATTAATAGGACCCTCTCCTGCACCCTCCCCTCAATTGGGGTCGGGCTAACTCGGCACTACGGGAAAAGTGAGGCCGAGTTAGCCCGGAGGGTTTAAATCGATCATGAAATACCAATCCGTAAGGTTTTGTTGTGATTACTAGCTAAGAATATGTTTATTAACCATTCTTTTTGATAGAATTGTATGAAATACTCACTTTGAAGATAATCTTGCAATTTTCTTGAGCTAACATGAGATAAAAGTGACATTTCTATGCAGTTTAATCACACGATACTGCTCCGAATCGCTGTGCGTATAGGCCGTAGCATGCACTGTGTTTGGTATTCGGAGCGATGAGTCGGACACACATTTTGCAAAACTGCAAATTACTGGAAAACTCGGTAAATTTGTGTTTATCCATCATGAATTTGGAACTAATTAACATATAATGAGCTTTGAGTTAGTATATTTCAGACATGATTAAGATCTACGGAATTATTCATCAAAATATGTCTTCAGATACGAGTCCGAGTACCAAACACAGTCACTGAGTCAGTGAATGCAACGCACGGCGATTGCGAATATATGCGAGCTGTGAGTGATTAAACTGCCCAAAATGTCACTTTAAATTGATATTAGCTCAAGAAAATTGCAAGATTATCTTCAAAAGTAAGTATTCCATACAATTCTATCAAAAGAATGTTTAAAAAACGTATTCTTAGCTAGTATTTAGTAATCAAAACAAAACCTTACGGATTGGTATTTCATGATCGATTCAACCTCTCCGGGCTAACTCGGCCTCGCATTTCCGGTAAGGCCGACTTCGCCCTAGTGCCGAGTTAGCCCAGATCCCCTCAATTGATGGCCTTACTTTGGTTGAGTCTGAGATGGTTCAGTGAGCACTCTTGCCTTGGAACCATCTCTGTGTGGGGCTGTGTCACTGTCACGTTTTCGACCTCTGAAGTAGGGCTGTCGTTGAATTCAATTTTCCTTGTCGACATGGCGGGACAAATTTATGACCAATCAGTAAAGTAAATTTCATGTGCAAGGACAAGTCAGTGCCGCTGCAGGGAGCTTTCGGCTGCAACAATGGGTGATGAAATGGTGCATAATAATCTAGAAACAATGAAACAGCTGAAAGAAGTATTGCAACGCGTAAATAATTTAGTTTGGAATTCAGACAAGTGTCCACTTTTTTCCACTGGATATTTAATGTGGAATTCACAGTTGAATATTATAATGTCGACAATATCAGAATCTTTATTGCCTTCCCACTATCATGGCGATTTATTGACAAGATTGTCAACAAAAGGCTTGCCGACGACAGCACTATGAAGAAGTAGCTAATGCCCGTTTAATGGGTAAAATTGCCTTTTACATTTTAGGGTGATGAAATATATTTCCATACAATTCCTTCAATTCGATTTCTTTCGCCTTAACCAAGTGAAATTTTCAGGCTGCTTTTGGCACTAGATCTTGCTCCTTTGAAACTCTCACACAAAATAACGCAAGATGGGTTTCGACTCATGACACATGACTGTGTCAAGGGTCAACAAGTTAATTGAAATTAAAAAATTAGGGAAGAAAGAGGAAATTTAAGTTCCGAGAAAATCTTATTCTACCCGTATGATAAAACATTGCAGGACAAGACAAGTTTGGTCTTAACTCTTAATAGTGCCCAATCAACTCACTGATTGTGGACGTCGATGGAGAGACAAGATTAGTCTGAGAAAGCGCAGTCGTCTATTGACAGCAGTCTTGGCAGTACATTCATATGGTATGTGAGGTTATCTGATAGATATTAACTTTAAACTCACAAATTATGCAAGAGTGTACAGTGAGCTGTTGGTTATTTTGTGTGTGTGAATGATATTGTAAATGTAAAGCGGGGACATTTTTCCCCAACGTCAAGAGATGAAAACAAATGATAAAGATGACTACTGGTATGTGTATGAATTTATTCTTCTTTGGCATTTATCCAAGGTGATGATCTGTAAATATTTCAGAGGGTTGCACAGGCCAGATTTCCATTACCAGTACCTATTTCTGACATATTTAGATTTAATGGATACTTTTCCTCTGATGTTTGAATGTTTGTAACAGGTGATTGAAATTAAGTCAACAATATGCTTGTAGATTCATGAGCCAACAAGAAACATCCGATAATTAATAAACAGGGTCTACATTTTCCAGCCCAGTCATTCTAGTGTATTGCCAAAATGCTAATTTTCCAACCACATCGGAAATTCAGAATCAAAACATAATAGACACACAGCTATTAAGTTTTGATTGGTTATGCTGGCTAATGGATATGTGGCCCCGTGCAACAACAGGATTTTTTTTTTAGAAAGAGACATCCATAGATAAAGTGGCTTTCCCACTGATCAATCTCCAGCAAACAAAATTCTCTCCACACGGGACTAGGTGCATGCGTGCACAAGATGATGGTATGCCATGTGGCCTTTTAATGGGAAGTCGTCAACTTAGTCAGCATGAGTCAAAAGGATACTCAAAATTAGCAGCATCTGATTTGCATTCAATTTGCTACACGTAGCAGCGGTAGGGGCAGGTAGGCTATGTGACAAGTGTGTTGCTCCTGTTTTAGACACACTGCATTTTGAACTGGATGCGTGGGATAATAAGGAAAAATAAATGTGCCAGCAGAATACAGGATTCAGTCGGCTTGCTGTGAAACATTGTAAGTGCTTTTACCATTTATCGGAACAGCATATTTTTTCTTGTTCAAAAGTTGACATTAGTTTGTAGTTACCATGAAAAGGTATGGAGTGACATTGTTAGGTAGATGTAAATGGACAAGCGTACATGTACAGTACATTGTAGGTAGACCTGTCATTGTTCTTGTTTAAGATTTAAAGGTTATTCTGCCGTTATAACTCCTGTTATAATTACCCTTGAAATACATTAAAATACCTACCTCTACTATTGCTAGCTGTTGATGTGCAGTTCCCTCTGTTCTTTTTGTAAAACATTTGTTGATGTTTTACACTTAATGTATTCTTTGAGCATTGTGATCAAAATGCTCTACTACCGGGCACACGATTTACTACCCCATGGAAGAACACAAGGAGCTTCAAACATGCAAAGGCCAGAAATCACAAGCCATAATAAAGACCAGCTGCGGATAGATTGATCTGCATTTTCCATTACTATTTATGGAGGCCAAGTCATATTGGCCTGCACTGTGGATCTGTTTTGCTCTAGTGTACCAAGGGCAGAAGGCTACAACTGCAGGTTCATTATCCATCATTTATTTGTGTGGAAAGTGAAGAAAATTTTTTTAAGAATGGCAGCATGTGGAATAGTTCATTGAACTTGTAAAGTGCAGGTCATGTACACATCTAACTAACAGCTGGTTGATACATGTAAATCCATGCATGTATGCACTTGTCTTCCTTCTTTTGTTAAAGTGTAGGTTATACTTCAGTGATTAAGGGTGAAAAAGCTCTACTTAATTCAACTCTATTTTGTTATGAGTATTAGGAAATACATTGATTTAGAATTGAAAATAAGTTATAAATTACATACTTGTGTGTAGCTCCTAGATTATGTGTAATGGAAAAATAGCAATAAGGCCACTTTATTTCTCACAAGTCACTGGTTTTGCGAAAAAATGTACTTGCTTGTACTGTAGGCTTAGGTACAGGAAATATGTTGGTTAACAAAACCAGCAACAAAGTAAAGCTCACCTGCTCTGGGAATGTAGCAATTTGAAGAAAATTTTACAGTTATCACAATTGACATGTACAGTGTAGCCTACATAATTCTACCAATGTTGTGAATAGAGGTTATGTACAAGTAGGGCAAAATGGACAAATCTACATCTACAGTACATGTACAGGCTCTTCGCATTGACCTGACCTTCACAAGTACCTCTTTTATTATTTCTCTGAACAAAGCATAACTCCAGAATGTATTGCACAAGAAAGAAATCCAAATGTTCACATTAGCATGAAGGTGATTAGTTCAAGACCATGTACAGTGTATATGTACACTTTACATGTAGGGAAATTACCAATACACGTACATGTATGTCAGCCGACATTGTACAGCCAGTGAGTAATCTTCTTACAGCAGTTGCATTCATGACTGCATGTACAATTTACACATATACATGTATGTACATGTACATGTAGCGAACAAAGAATGATGTAGGTGTGTAGCCTGTGTTTAGTATTAAAATACATCCTTTTAAGTTGATCCAATGGATTTGTATTTGTCAACTTGGGGCATTTGAGAGTTAATATGGTTTTATTCAATATTTCATGAAGCTCTTTTACATTTTTTTAAAAATGAGAGTAACATGCCAATGGGGGAAGACATGTTATTGAATTTGTACATCTGCAAACATAGTTAGTACATTTGACTTTATTTGAACATCTGGGTGATACTGTACATGTATGTACTTGCATGTTAAAACAGCTGTGTATTGCAAAGTAGGAAAACAGTTTGTGTAAATGTTAATCAATTTCAATATACACACTGACACATAATGGTGTTTTATCAATTATTATCCAAACAAACACTAACTGTATAATGTACATGTAAAACCATTCATATAGGCTTACTATTGATAGCATTAAAATCTTGATGGGGGGCATGGCTTGGTTGTACCAAAGCACTAATGAAATCAGAACATCCTGGACATGTACACTGTAGGCTGTGTTGTGATTGCACTGTACATGTTTGTTAGCATAGGCAGTAAACGTGGGGTAACCTCGCTAGTCATAAGGACCGCTATTCATAAGGACCACTTATTCATAAGGACCGCTATCCATAATGCATGACTAAATGAATAGCGGTTTTGTACGAATAGCGGTCCTTCTGAATAGCGAGCAAACCATAGACAAATTACCTCGCTATTCATAAGGACATCCATTCATAAGGACCACTATTCATAACACGTGTTAAATGAATAGTGGTTTTATATGAATAGCGGTTCTATATGAATAGCGGTTCTATATGAATAGCGGTTCTTATGAATAGCGGTTCATATGAATAGCGAGGGAACCCCCCAAACGTTATGTACATGTAGGATGTGCAGTATTAAGTGAGGCCATAAACTTTCACGACATAAAACTTTTACGAATTGTCAAGGACGGTGGTTTTTCAAGGCTTGAATCTTTCCCAAACACTGACCGCTTGCAAAATTTGCAAAGGCATTTGCCTACAATAGTTGTGCTTCTGCAATTAGTATCTGAAAAGTGCTTGACCACGGTGCACAAATTTCCTTTTCCAGGCGCTAAATTTGCCTGGCTCTACCAGTGAATATGTCAAGTCTGAGTTTACTTTGCTTGCCCCAGGGACCTTTTAGGCACCCTGGACGATTGGGTGATTTTTTTTTGTTACCCTGAATCGGGGACAACTGCTTCAATTACAGTATATTTGCTCAAGCCACGTTGCCTTTTGCACTTACACTGAAGACCTAGGCCTATATACATGTATGAAGGGCCTATACATGTATGAAGGGCCTACATACAGGTATACTAAACACGATGTACATGTACATGTACATGAAGCTAGATATTGGTTTACAGAATACATGCAGTTGTGAGTGGACTTTGAAATGGTTTGATGATAAAACAATTGATGCTATCTACACAATGTGTTTGTAAGCATGTATTGTGTTAGTCTGCAAGCACAGACCCTAATTTGATACTTCATTACAAAATCAATTGTTTCTTGAAAGAAACTTGACCCAGGATCATACTGGTCGTGTCAACATACATGTAGGAGCAGCTATAGTACATGGCCTATGGTATCCTCACAGTTCTGACACTCTGTTACACATTTCGACTGACAAGGGTTTGTGCCTGCAAACTAGTATTGTGTAGAGGTATTTGCTCGGCTTGTTAAAGAATAGATACTTGACCCTACATGTAGGAGAAGATAGCTATTGTTGACTGTGGAAATAGTGCGATCCAGTTACCCATTGTTTTACAGTACTTATGTTGCCTTCTTGATGACCCATTGAGTATGGGCTCTAATTTGCATAGTTAACCTAAGTCCAAGGCCAATGTCACACTATTGGTATGTTCCTGTGACTTTTCGGTTTGGGGTGTTGAAATCTTGACTCTCAATTGTCATGTATTGACGCATTATCCATGTACTATGAAATTATGTTACACAGCAGTTTGTGAAATTTGTGGTCACACTGGCAAAAAATCGTGGGAATAAGAACTTAATTTAAAGGGGATGTTTGTGAGAAGCTTTGCTAATATGTTTATGGGAAATCTGTGGTCGCTTTAAAACTCAGAAGCAAGAAAACTAGAGGAATAAAAATTCCTACCTGTGTGAACGTAGAGGTGTTGTAGTCGAGTGGTTTAAACACTTGACTGGAGATGGGAAGGTTGTGGGTTCGAACCCCGGCGTGGCACTACTGTTCTTTGGCATGACATTCATCTACATTTGCCACTCTCCACCCAGGTGTTAAATGGGTACCGGCAGGAATTAATTCCTTGAATGCTGTAAGCACCGAAATCGGTAGCCTAGCTAGAGCCGGGGTAATATTGGAGCGCCTTGAGCACCATTCATGGTGGATATGAGCGCTATATAAATATCTAATATTATTATTATTAGCACACCTTTCTTTCTCTCTTTCACCCTCTCTCTGTGTCTCTGACCCTGTTCTTATTACTGAGATAGCGTGCTCTAGCGCGCGCTAGATCGTGCCATCTCTCAGGTGAGAACGCGGCGATGTCACTTCGACGCGATCCAGGGAGGTCCATGGCGATCCCAAACTGGACCACCTCTAGGGGGTGGTCCATAGCGCCATCTATAGCACACCTATCCACACTTTACTGTGCAGAGAGCGCCAAGATAGATCGCGCTACCCTCTTCAGGTGTGAACCCACAGCGTGCTAGTGGACCTCCCTGGCGCGCGCCATGGGTCGCCCCATAGTAGCGCGATCCATTTTCCAATCTCGTAATGAGAACGGGTCTAAGTCTCTCATTTTTGCTTATCATCTACATGTATGTCTCTGACAGTCTCTCTCATGTTTTCATATTATCATTGTTTTCCTTACCCTTCCATATTTTGCTCTTTATTTTCCCCTTCCCATATTTCTGCGTGTCTGTCTGTGCGTCTCTTGCTAGTTATTAAACACATGTAGGCCTACATGTATGTCTAGTGTACATTTTTGTTGGCCTCATTTTCCTTTCCTTTTCTTTCCATTTTCCCCTCTCAGATATTTGCCTCTCTGTCTCCCTTTCTCTCCTTCTTTCCCTGTTTCCTGACTTTTTGTCTGTTTTTCCTCCCTCTCTCTTTCTACATCATCTGTCTCTCTGTCTCTGTCTCTCTGTCTCTCTATTCTCTTTTCACCTATCCTTTCTCTTTTATTCTCTCTTTCCCTCTCTCTCTCTCCCACATACCTCCTGTCTCCTTAGCAATTCCAATTGTCCCTGATTTCCATAGCCTCTCATGCCCGCAGGATATTGACAAAGACTCAGCCATTCAGCAAGTCCAAATGTCATGCAATCTTTGACAGTGTAAGGTTTGAAAATATGTGATAAAAGAAGAATACACATCCACCTGACAATATATCATTATCTAGCTTTACTTCAAGGCGTAGGTTGGTTAATTACATGTGTGTATACATGTACTTGTTCTTCAGATCTCGATTGAGAAGCTTGTATTGACAAACTTGTGTGTAACTTTATTTAGTCTGTAAAGAAATTTATGATAATACCATTGAAATGATATTTCTGCTCTTTGCAGTCTCACAAAGATTTGAGGGTTTTGGGGGTTTTTTTTTAAAGAACTGTATACATGAAGTATAGTGTTGTCAATATTCAGTCCTGTAATGTACATTTGTAAGTACAGTATGAAGAAAATACACTTTCACTGGAGGGCCTACTTTATTTTCATCTAGTATTTCTTGTTGGTTATTTCAGAGACTCCATGTACTTGCAGCTCAAATCAATGTTTACATGATTTTGTAGATGTACATGTACATGTACAGTGTAGGCTACACAGCTCTACATGTGTGAGGCCTGTACATTTTATTTCATTCAGTTTGTGATTTATTAGCCAAAGCAGATTTCGCTGGTGCTTGTGTGTGTGCATACAAAAAATCACTTACATTAAATGCAGTGATTGAGATATATAAACATGAATAAAAGCAACAATATTCCAGACAGCATGACCTTTGCCTACCCCAGCTCCCGGAGGTCGCCGCACTGACATCAGGCATGCCTAAGTCTGTGGTATCATCGCCATGGCAACGGCATTACACGCCTGTATTTTTAACTGAACGTGGCATGTTGAGATGAAAGTGGAACGATATGATCCACTACAAATTGGCTTCAACTCCATTTTTACTGCAGGCGTGCCAAAATGTTGACATGCCTGGAGGAATGCTTGGTTTCTCTTGCCCTTTGACCCTCTCTTTCCCAATAACGATTCGAAACGATGCCATTTTTTTTTTTTTTTTTTTTTTTTTGCTAGCTGCGCTGAAGGGGGTGGTGAGGATAATGTTGCGTTGCTGCTTGATGATAGACCCCCTTTCAAACTGAGAGAACTATGATCGAGAGACAACTCGGATAGCTCTATAACGAGTAAGAAGATGCTAATTGCTATTTGTTAAGGGCTTCTTGTTTAGTATTAGTCTATCCAGAGGACTCAGGTAGGATTGGTGTCTTACCAAACTCTCCGAAGGGCAAATGCTTATCGACTTGCGCAGTTTTGAACCTAGGACCTCTCAGTTACATAACCACTGCTCTACCACTGAGCCATCCTACCTAACCTACCTAATACTTCGCATGAATATCAATCTTTTTAATGCCCATATTGTAGAGTGTTTTTCTCTCGTATCGCTATTCATATGTCTTGTATGTATTCCTCGTGTAAAAAGGGTCCTCTATGGAGGGTCGAACGTAGTCTGCAAGGGCAGACCCTAATTTGACTCTTTATGAGAATATATTGTGTCTTGAGAGAAGCCTCTCCCAGGTTCATGCTGGTTGTGTCAAGAGCAGCTACGTGAATTACTATTTATGTATTACAGGGCCTGTGATAGTCTCACAGTTCAGTCACTCTAAGCTTTTCGACTGACAAGGGTTTGTGCCTGCAAACTAGGCCGAACTGGCAGTAAGACAATCAAATATCGGGGAAAAACTTGGAATGGTTGTAAACCACGATCTCGATCGGAAGCTGACATTTATTGTCCTAGCTGAAAATGGTTGTACGTGTGTAGAGGGTCGTTTGGATCTAGTGTGCCGAGAAATACTCTAGCATGAAATCTGTATCATTGATTTTTCATTTTACATGGAGCTCACCCCCTTTTAGCTTTATGATGTATACATGTAGTAATATATGTGTGTCTGGCCTTATGGGTCTCAAGTAGTGATAAATTATGTCTGTTTTATTGCTTGTATGCTTTTTATGATGCACTGAACATTAGCAGAAAGATAGAGATTTTGAGAAGTTATAAGAACCAAGGCAAATGCCTTCACATGTGGAATTGTAACCTCGGATACATTCAATACATATTAATTACCGGTAGATAAAAGGATGGGTGGGGGGGGGGGGGCTAACTTTGTGTGGAAGCCAGGCAAATCAGAGACTAGTCTGCAAGCACAGACTCTTAGACTATAAGATATTTCAGGCCTACACCTGTACATTTATGTCTTCATTGTCTAGAGTGTAGTGTGTCGCACCTCTCCCAAAGCAGGAGCTTCATTACATGGCATACATGTAGGTTCAGACCCTGTGATACAGGTAACGACAAAGAAGGGTTGTTCTAGCCAACGTACATGTATCTGAGACCTCTTTTTCTCTGTTGCATGTGTACATGCATATCCCATCGATCTCTACCAGTGGATAAAGCAACGCCCTGTACCTCTGATGCGACTGGTCACCATGTTTGGGCTCGCAGAAAACTGTTTCGATACAATTTTATGCATTTATAGAATCAAATAATTCAGCACTGTGAAGTCTTTTCCACGAATTAACTGCAAAATCAGGTAAAACAAGTGTACCCTTACAAATTCTAAAGGCGATTTTATGTGACAATTAGTATAATGTCTTTTTAAAATAAAAAATCAAATCATGTATCTTTCGAATAGGAGTACACTGGAATCGTACACAGCAGATGATGTCCCACACTATGTCCCACGCGGTCCCACGTACTGTGTTGAGTGTAGGGCTCCTAATTTTGGTTGTGTGGCTGCGTCAACTGCTCGCATAGAGCCGTGCATACGACGCGATATCCATGTGAGGTACATGTAGAGATCGATGGTATATATCCTCAGAGGCTGTCACTTTCCAAACAAGGCTTGTTCATTGGCATGTTTAGGCTGAAGTTGTCGATGACAAAATCCCCAGCTGTTAGCGCTAGACTTCTCAGTATCTGCTAGCGACTTGGTTTCCTTGTGAATGAGGCTAATATCCTGCTTCACGTTGTTTGTGTGTACCAATGAAAGAAGGCTTATTATCAGCTTCCTCTCATACGGGAGGGGGCTGCCATCCTCTTAAAAGTGTCAAAAGAATAAATTCAGAGCTTTGTACATTTTCTGTTTTTTTCTGAGTAGGCCTACATGACACATGGAAAATTCTGTTATTGTTTTCTCGAATTGACAGAATGCGTGGACAACACATATCGATTTGTAGGTGAAAACACATATTGCTATACATACATGTACATTGTACATGTACTTTTTATGTGATTTTGTTAGCAAGATTTTCCTGTACTTATGCACATTCTTATAAGGCTTTACAATAAAAAAATATATAATTAAAATGATATTTAAAAAAACCTTGCACTAACTGATACTGAAATATTGACAACAGTTACAGCTGAAGGAAAGACTAACTGTGTAGTCATCAATGATAGAGCCTGGAGCAATGTGTGTGTGTCGAACCGTGGACTACGAACTGACAACTTGTTTGGATGAACAATCAGTTCTCTATTCATTAGCCTATATCTACATTTGTATTCTGTATCTGTTTGCTGTTGTGCACCCATCGATGACAGTTCAGTAGGATCTTGAGATGCACCTTCTCTGCTTCTGCAGGTATTGAGGCACTACAATGTACATGTACATGTATGTTTACATGTATTGGTGCCAGTACCGAAAAGAAAGATGATCCTCTTTTGGAGATATTGTACCATATCTGGATTTATCATTGAATAAATTGCATTGAAATCTGTGAACCGTTTGATCTGTTTTAAGTTGGATCCATAGGGGCAATATAAATTTTCTTAATGCCCTTGGAATTACAATACAAATATTGTAGGGTCTTTTTAATTCAAAGTGTTGCTTCTTTTACAGTATATTGTACATGTACATACTTTACAAGATACACCTGTACATGTATATTTACAATACGTATTCAAAACATTGCCCAATGCCTTCATGTTGCATGTTGCACACTAAAAAATACATCTAATTTGTAGGGTACAATATACATGTAAGTTCAGCCAAATTATGATTTCTATTTTGAAAGAAAATTATATTAAAAGAATTACCACATGCTTTTTTAATTTTGGGACTATAACCAGTATGCCACTTTTTTTTACTAGAAATAAAAGGAAATTAAAATTTTTAGAGCTGCTGCCACTAAATTTCATTACCTCCCAAATAGATTATAACTCCCTTGATATCCTAATGGCATGTAAAAAAAAAAAAAATCCAGATAAGACCTGTATGTGATGTAATTACATTTTTGTAGGTCAGGTTGAATCAATAAAAATTCAAGTTTGAAGGAGGTACATGTATGTTTCCCACGCATAAACCTGGCTGCTGGTCATTTTTCTCCTTCGCCCGTAGTGCAGCCTTGCTTGGCAGGAGGACATTGGCAGTCATTAATTAGTGTTTGAGTTTAATCATTGTCCTGGTCATAATGGCCTTGTCCATTCAACTTGCACGCATACTGCTCTTTAAGCCTTGTTCACATGCTGTGGGAAACCACCTCGGCAAACCGTTGCGGCAAAATATGGTTAAAGCGCTTTACATATCAGTATCTTATAACATGCAGATAAGGGAGTATGCATATTAAAGACTTTTAGTTGTGTGCAGCTGCTTTTTTTTTTCAACTTGGCTTGCCATTAATTTACATACATGTACTAAAAAAAAAAGGGCTGTTGTTTACGGTTTCATATGTGAAAGGGCCAATCATGAGAAGAGTCCGCTTGAGATTCTCCAGATGTGTGGTCGTGAAGTATGGTGCATAATGAGGCTTGGAAGCTTGATTTGGTGTATCTTGAAGATAGTATATTCACTTCAGATTGTAGTGTATATGTATATTCATCTCTAGTACAGTAGGTCAATGCTAGTAGTAGGCTCAGGACATACATGTATGTACATTTACATTGTGAAGGCCTACAAGTACAAGTAGGTTATGATTGTCATTGAGAGTGAAAAGTTGAAGGCTACGATCTAAATGTTCTCAAGGAAATCAGCATTTAGTGATTAAATTCTTAATTTTGGCCAACCAATATACAAAATGTACTCTGTATTTATCTTTCATCTTTTTCCCCTTTTGATGAAAATATGTAAAATATAGCTATAGAATCCTTTCTTGAAAATGATTCTATATCAGAGCACCTACAGTATTCCCTACATGTACATGTATAACCTGCATTGTTTAAGATTTTATTTTTTGTTACTAGTATTCGAGACGTTACATGTAGGCAACATGAAATTGGAAAAGTTTTTTTACAAACTACAGGTGGAGTTTACATGTAGCAGAAAATCAGAATTTTTAAAGTTCAAATGACAGGCTAATTCTTACAGTGAACTAGTGTCTTTACTTTTCCCTGCTATCCAGTTATAAGTCTTGTCATTGACCTTGTCAGAACTGACATTAAGGGGGTTACAAGACGTTGCTTGTAATTAGTGTTAGCTGGACTTTGAAGGCAATGTAATTACTCGAGTGGGACTTGAAGTGCATTGTAAATAGCAGGATGGAGCCAATGGTCATATTTTCTGTTTGATATTAAAATCGATGAAAACAATAAACAGAGACCTAAACAGAGATCTTGAGCCATAAGAGGTTTAGTTTTGAAGGAAATGACTCTTTAATTAATGTTTTAATCA
Source organism: Heliocidaris tuberculata (assembly GCA_025618425.1). NCBI lineage: Eukaryota > Metazoa > Echinodermata > Echinoidea > Camarodonta > Echinometridae > Heliocidaris > Heliocidaris tuberculata. The sequence continues at coordinate 8,728,911 of CM046850.1, forward strand.
CAGTACATTGTGTGTTACACTGTACATGCAGGCCTACTTGTATTGAACTTTTGTAGCATAGAACAAGTACATCTACATGTACTTCTTATGACATTTTTTGGCCAATATGAAACATGGGCTTTAGGGATATGTCTTAATTTTCAAATTTTGTGTTGTGCAATGTCTCCACCACAATTTGCTTTAAATTTACATGAAATCCCCCCCCCCCCGACATAAAATTTAAAATGCTTTCATTATAATTATTGGTTTTCATCAAATATTATAGACTGCATTTTATCATACTGGTGGTTCCAGTAGGTCCACATAATCCATAGATTTTTTTAAAAAGCCAAATATTGTCTGAATACAATATCAAATAAATTGTGTAGGAAGCTTAAATACATGTATATGGAAATTGGAAGAATTGCATGCTTCTTTATCTGCAAGCCTCCCTGACTTTTGCAAAGGAGGCTGGCAGCAGGAAATCGTCATTAGTACCACTTCTTTTATATTGTAGTAATTATACATGTACATACTGTACATACCCAAGGGGCAAAAAGCATAAATTACATTCCTCTCCAAAAGATGCTTACTTGCAGCTATTTATAAATTAAATGCCTTCTTTTTACTTCTAGGCAGTCCATTTGGGACTAATGAAACATGCAGCGTGCATTCAAACCAACACTTTCACAGTGGAATGCTTCATCATTGTACATACTTGGTTAAACATTGCATTATCAGTAGGCCTGCACCGAAATGTATTTTCGTCAGGAGATTGTAGGGCATTGACTGTAATTAATACAGCTTCCCTGGCAGCGCGATAACAAGTGAGGGCTCCCAGGGTCCCAAGTTTTCGCATTCATTATCAATGTGTGGGGGAGTGTGGTGTGTGGATGAATATTTAAACCTGTGTTACGATGATCATCTGCATATTACATGTACTGTGCAAAGTGCTTCAAAAATATCATTCTGTCCTTGTCTGCATATATGTATAATGTATGTACAATATTTTTTCAATATGTATGCAAATAGTACATTGTGTTTGTTTGGCATGTTTTTAACACCATACACGTTGTTGCCTATTTTGTACAAGTGCGTAATGTTATTCCTCTTTTTCTCTTTCTGGAGTGCCTTTCTCTCCCAGGTTTCCTTTCCTCCATAACCTCTGGCGAACTGCAGAAAGGAACATTTTTTTGCCACTTCCTCTCTCCTTTTCTCTCTCCCTCTTGCTCTCTTTCTCTTTCGTTTTCTCTTCCCTCCCCATCTCTTCCCTCCCCATCTCTTCCCTCCCCATCTCCCCCTCTCATCGTACCCTCTCTTCCTCTCTTGTCTTTCACTCTTTTCCTGTTTCTTCAACTCTTCTCCTTCCTCTTTCACTCTTTGTCTGTCCTGCTTTCACATGTCTCCACCCAGACCTGGTAATTATTCTGAGTAGGGCATACCCAACTCCATTATGACTGAGTGCATTCTTCATGTTGAGGGGGGGGGGGGGGGGGAATCAAGACATGTTTTCATTTTCCTAAAATGAACACTTAGAGAAGACAAAATTGTTTCATCAATACATACTATACATGTATGTCCCACCCATCACATGTGTGGATCAAGAGAGACATGGGGGCTTCTTGCTAAATAAGTACAGCATACTTTTCTGTCACATATTTCTGCAAACCTTAAAAAAATCATACTTGCATACTATGTAGTAATTTGTGTCAACCAAAAAATGCATTTTCAAGTCAGCAAAACATTGAGCTTGAGTTCAGTGATGTCATACATGTATACCAATCCTGTTATTTGAACATTTACATGTATCTACATACTTGTATACTTTTGTGACTCGATGAGCAGGGGATCAACAGAGAGTAAAGAAGATGATACATGTAGGTGTTATATTTGCGGATACATGTAGAATGAATCATAATCATGGTGATTATTGTAATAGCATGAATTCTTGTAAATCTCACAATGTCACAGTGCACCTTGGAGGGAAAACACATTTCCTTTCTAAAAATGGCATAGATTACTCCATATCCATCCCATTTTCCCTGGATCTGGGCTAATTTATGTTTCTGGTCCACGTACATATACATAATATACACATGAGTGAAATGCTTGGATTATCACTTCAGGGTAGTTGCAAGAGACACACAATGTGTGATTGTTTTCTATTGATTCAATAGAAAATATAAATTATATAAAAAAAGAGACACAATATTGAGAACTTTTAAGCGATTGTCTACTTGATCCTCGTGGTCCCTGTATTAAGTCTATGGGAATGAGAGAATTTAGTATGGGTTAAATGAAACCAAAACCCAAGGAGAGAATCAATGTTATTGGAGAGTGAGAATTCAGAGAAGCACTTCACAAAAAGTTTCATTAAAATTGGTTAAAAAATGAGAGAGTTATGGAAGTTTGAAAAGTCTTGTTTTACTTTCTATGGGGATCCTCAAATTGGCAAAATTGCTTCAAAATGGCTGATTTTGTGAACTCCTCTCCATTTGTTTTGTACACAGATTTTCAGATTTTCCCCATTATCTCTCAGGGTGCTCCTTGTCTCCTCCTGAACTCGACATACGTGTATGTGGTGTAAAATACATTTTCCCATTATATATGTTGAGCTCAGAAGGAGATTAATTGCACCTTGAAAGATAATGGGGAAAATCTGAAAATCTGTGTACAAAACAAATGGAGAGTTGTTCACAAAATCAGCCATTTTGAAGCAATTTTGCCAATTTGAGGATCCCCATAGAAAGTAAAACGAGACTTTTCAAACTTCCATAACTCTCTCATTTTTTAACCAATTTTAATGAAACTTTTTGTAAAGTGCTTCTCTGAATTTTCACTTTCCAATAACATTGATTCTCTCCTTGGGTTTTGGTTTTCTTTAACCCTTTCAGGACAGGAATTATTCAAGGGCTGAATTTATCTCATTTTGTTCCTCAAATTGGCAACAATATTTTGCTTTCAGTGCTACATGGTTCTAATAAGATGGAATGTCTTTGAAAACAATATACATGGTTAGGAATTTTGTCGAAAGTAGAAAAAATTGCCAGTTTCGATGAAAAACAATGATTTTGAACATTTAAGGATTTTAAAGCTTATTCTCATTTTTAAATTTCTGACATTAAAACACAATATGGTCATGTAACAAAAATGAACATAGTGTGTGCAGAAATTTTTGCTCTTTCTACTGGTATAATTTTTAGAGCTCTTGATCAAAAGTTATTAAGCCAAACCACAAAATGTGGTCGATTGTCTCGAAAGGGATAAAGACGCTTTAGCAGAAAGAAAAACAGTTATGTCGTGAAGATCCCTTAAACTGAAAACACAGCCTACGTGATGGAAGCACATCAGTACTCGTCCCTCACTTTCATGTATTTTTTATAGGTGTATCGCCTCACACCTCATGAACATTCATAAGCAGTGCGATGTGATTTTTACACCCAACAAAACGTTGTCTGGTACTGCAGACCGTGTATGAAGTTCATTGCAGACTAGCTCATGTAATTGCAAGGAATTTTATATTTGATATGTACCCAAAATAATGATATTGCTGTAGCAATGTCCTTACAGCTTGAATGCCCTCACAACATCCCTGTCTCCCGTAAGACAAGTTTTTCTGTAAACATAAAAATGTATCAATACCTATTTTACAAACCCAATGCTACTTTTACGTGCTCTATTAAAAATAGTGCGTAATAAGCAACAACAAAAAAGCAACAACAAAACAGTCGTCACAAACTCCTGAAAGTGGCATAGCAGAAGCTTTCAATTTATGAGCACCTAGTCAAAAATCCTGCATCATGCTACTGTTATTTAACCCTTTCAAGACAATTGACCACATTTTGTGGTTTGGCTCAATAACTTTTGATTCAGAGCTCTAAAAAATATACCAGATGCATGAGTAGAAAGAGCAAAAATTTCTGCACACACTATGTCCATTTTTGTTACATGACCATATTGCGTTTGATCCCAGGAATTTTAAAAAGGAGAATAAGCTTTAAAATCCTTAAATTGGCAACACATTGAGAGGTTCAAAATCATTGTTTTTTATCGAAATTGGCAACTTTTTCAACTTTTCGACAATTCTTTTAACCATGTATATTGTTTTCAAAGACATTACCCCTTATTACAATCTTGAAGCACTAAAAGAAAAATATTATTGTTGCCAATTTGAAGAACAAAATGTGATCAATTTAGCCCATAAATAATTCGGTAGTGCTCTATTTATGTGGATAATAGCATCACTGAAGTAGTGTAAAACCAGAAATTTTTGCGTGCATGAAACTTCGTGAATTCCACGAGTGGTCGATTCGCAAAAGTTTTGTGCCACAAAATAATAATATCACAATTGAAACAACACAACATTATTGCAATTCGCGAAAGTTTCTTGCTGCGAAATTAGCTATAGTTAACAATTTTCTGGTTTTACAGTAATTTTATTTTGATGCTGTTCTGCTCATAAATTCCTATAATGCTGCTATTATGCGCACTTCAGGGTTTATGAAAAAGGTATCAAACTATGTGTCACTACATACATGTACATGTATATGTAACATCCATTACATGATCCATTACTTAGTGTACATTACCTAGTGGCATCTTAAAGTGAGATTCACCTGCGTATTTATGAATGCAAGGCTTTTAGCAAATCAGGATGACGAAGGCTCAGACCTGTGGGATACTCATGGACAGATTCATTTGTGCGACTGTGCGTACACAGTCCCACTGACACAGGTACATGTACACCTGAAGTGGAAAGCAACGGGCGCAAGGGTTGACACAGTTCAAGTGCAATATAATGCATAAATGTCTACATGTACATGTACATGTATGTAGATCTTGTTGAAATATTTCTCCTTGGTTCAGGTACGATTATGCTGTAATGCTCCTAGTCTGTTTCAAAGTACATTATGTACAGAACATGTACCGGTAGTTGTAGACTTACTGTACTTTTTGATACAAGAGAAGATGTGTATTGTGCATTTTTTTCTGAATGGATATCCAAAATTCTGTTAAAGTGATAATGCATGAATCTGGTACATGTACTTCATGGATGAATGGATGGATGGATGGATGGATGGATGGATGGATAATGATGGCTAGGAGTAGACCTGCATGTGCATGTAGGCTTACATCCGTATCCTTGGACTCTCTTCCCCTCTTTGCCTCCTAAGAACAATAAGGAATAGTCTACAATATCATACCAAATTGTATTGCACACTCGCTTCATTTTATTTTCATTGGCAAAGGAAAATTAGAATTCTACCTGAAAGTGAGGCCATTTATTATTCCCCATATCTAGTCCATGGCCCTGCACCTGTTGTTGGTCTGCACAGCAGGGGCAAGTCAAAGTCATATTTCATGCCCGGATATCTGTCATCCTGCAGAGATTGTTAGCCTGCTAAATTTACTGCAAAAAAAAGAAAGAATACACATCTGTGTACATGTACAGGTAACGTGCACATGTTCTTCACAGTTCACACAGATTTGAAGTGTACCAACCACCTGAAAAAAAGAATTTGTATACTGCTAGGAAGTATAAAATTAACCTCAAAGAACTTTATCTGAAATTCTATAGGTCAACAGTTTAGGAGTATGAAGGAAATACAGGGTAATATGAAGGTGCTCGCACAGAACTGAACCTCCGAGTTGGGTTCTGCGCGAGCCCTGATCTTGGCGAGCGCGTACGGGTCATTGCGTAGTCTACTCACGAGTCGCTTTTATGCTTATAGAGAGTATAATTAAACTTGTAATATCTCTTTATTAAAGTGATATTCGAAGACAATGTTTGGAATATAGCAGAATGACATGGAACCTCTAACATAGAAAGTAAAATATTTTTGGGTGATTGGTACCCTACATGTACATGTACAATGTACATTTAGCTGGGTATTAATGGGGTCTTATTGAACATGCTGCTGAATATTACATGTAGTCCTTTTGTTAACATATAAAGATAGCATACATGTATAAGGGTCACATACAAATGTATCAAGTTGATAAAAGTAAATCAGTAAAAGGTATGGGATTTCGGAGTTGCTCATCCACTTTATGCTAATGAGCACTGAGCACCAATGTTTTAGAATCCAATATCTTTCTACATCTTAAAGGTAAGAGATAGTTTTGGGAAGCTCTCAAAAACTTTTCGTGAGATTTCTTTGATTTTACTTAATAAATAGCAGGGTACTAACGTAACTAAGATCCTGTGAAGTTTTTTCCTCCTCAAGTGAAGTATTTATCGAATGAAAGGTGAAAAGTAATAAAAATCCCTGGCCCAAAAAAGAGGGGATGTAAATTCAAACAACGGCCACACACATTACGCACATGGGGATTGCCGTGTGTTATAGAATACGCTGCTGCCGCTACACACAGTGCGAAGCGCTGGGTTTATTGTGCGGGGAACCTTCGGGTGGATATAGTCTTAGCATGAGGCAGTGAAAAGCTGTTACCAAGCGTTTCATACAGATATTTACACTAAAATTTGTTCGAAATCGTGAATGGAATGTTAAAATAATCTCGTACATGTGTCTTATGATAAAAGGAGAATAGTATGTGACTATCTTAGATAAGTTTCTTGCCAGTATTTTTTTTGCTACCGAGACTGTCTGTGAGCTTTAAGAGAGATTTTTTTATAGTTAGTGTTATTTTATCAGTAACATATGAACAGCCTTTTACGAAGTACATTGTACACCCACTTGTACTTTACCTTACATGTACATTTTACAACCTTGTAACATGAACCTTATAACATTTGAGTACATCCTGTGTGTTTGCCTTGACAATGTATGGTACACATACACGGTGAAGCCTTTGGATATCCATAATCTCTGTATTCCATAATTCAAACTTGTTTTCTGGTTGATGAAAACCGCCGATTTCATGTTGATATGTAGCTTCCTAACCAGAGGCAGGTATACATGTACATGTACATGCATGCGTTCACTTTGCAGATTCTGTGCTAAAACTGTTTTTATTTAAAGACTACAGAAAGAAAAACTTGCGCTTCTAGTGAAAGTTCTGGAAGATGCAAAACCACAGAAAACCTGTTTGTCTGCACAGTGACCATAGTTGGAGAATCCATGGTTCTATCTACATGTATGCACCAGATTTTCAATAGCATTTCTCTTTCCATGCTGTGTGCATATTTCAGTAGTTAACTGGCTAATGATGAACTTGTAATGGGTCAATGAACTTTATGCTCACTGTACATGTCACATTGATATCAGCACAAGTTGTGTAGGGTCTGTATCTTAGAGATGGAAAACATACATGCTCTATGTGCGAGAATCCCGCCCGGGTGTAAATGAGATCGTGTGTCATTCACAGGCCACAGGGCGGACGTAACATAAATAAATATCATTATTAAGTCATTCATAAAGTAAAACAATTGTCACTTAGTCTTCATCAAGATGAAAATGTATTTTCTTCAGAACTCATGCAAAATTTGGATAAATAACACATACTCACATGTTGTAAATACTTCTTGGTAAAAAAAAATAACACTTTACCCAACTTTTTTTTTATTCACCCATGGGCTGCTTCCGCTAGTACATACATGTACTATATTAGCCTACAGGAAGCTGGTGGTTCATGAATGAAGCATCTTGAGGGGATTGAGAAAATTTGGTGGTTAATTCTCTTCCACCTACCTCTCTGGGTTGACTTGACTAATGATGTACATGTACATTGTACATGTAATGTATATAGGTCAATGAACTTTATGCTCATTGTCCTATGCAGGCTGTGGTTGTTTATATCTCAAACATCCACACTAGTCTGCAAGCAAAGACCCTAATTTGACACTTCATTAGAGTCGTCTTGAGTGAAGCCTAACCCAGTTTCCTACTGGAAGTTACATCTACAGTATGTATAGGGCCTGTGGGGTGCAGTAGAATGTGCACTCTACATCTGGTCGTACAGTTCAGACACTCTATATGTTGCGTATTAATACTGACAAGGGTTTGTGCATGCCAACTACATGCTGAGGGGTCATTGTCCTAAAGCTCACCATGTCAATTGTGTGGGCTGCTTATCAGTGATAATCTATTCTATTCCAGGAAGTGATCAGTGATGAAAGGGATTAGAGGAGATTAAGAGACATGATAAGACCATGGTCATGATTACTGTTAGTGCAATCTTTGCATGACTTGTATAGAATGAATATGGCATATGAAAGATATTCATGTACATGTATTGTAGACTGAAATCCACCCAAAAGTGATTTATCATACTGTAAATTTGCAGTCATATTCAAGAGATAGTTAGGCCCATGAACAGTTTTCCTTCTCGTACAATTTAGTTGTGTGCTAAATGTGCAAATTGTCTTTTACAACAAATTACAATTTTAATTTACTTTCTATTTCTCCTGCAAACTTTTCAATTATATTGCAACATTACAAAGGTGTTGTATTCTTGCATATTTATACTACATGTACATGTCTACAATACTTCCTAAAGGGAGACAATAAGGGTGACCACTGTGTTGGACAGGTGGCCAGTAGATGGCTGCAAAGATAGGTTTGACTGTATGAAGCATTGGAGTATGAAAGCATTTCATCAAAGTCATGTCTGTTTTTTTTCAATTCACACAGATTTCCTCTTCGTTGGCTGTTCTGAGGATGTCATTGGATTATTAACCAAACCCCAGACAGAAGCCGCTGCTAGACGACATCAGTGCCTTGTATAAACGCTGCATCCGCATTCCAGCCCACTCTTTCTCATCCCGTACTGGCACATACAATGAGTGACTATGAGGGCGCTGGATCTCGCGGAGAACCAGCCCCTGTGTCACCCATGAAGCGGGAGGACTCTATGGCCCTCTCGCAACTCTCTGAAAACCACGGCCGCTACAACGACACCACTCTCAGCCGCGAGGGACTCAGCGATCGCGAGACCTCGTACTCCTACGGCGGGTACAGCCCTGCAGCCACACCGACCCACTCGTACAGCACTGCCCGATCGGACGGGATGTCACTGGGACGGGATGGCACCACCCCAAGGAAGAAGGGGAAGACAATGTCTCTCAAGGTCCAGATGTTGGATGATTCTGTACTGACTGTTGACGTTGTGGTAAGAACATGCATCCAATTTTGTTTTTATTCTGTTTAGTCCTTTTTAGTCATCTTCGTTCCTTGTATTGTTTGACTTCTCACACCAGTGTGTTTCATAGCTTCGCAAGATACAGAAATAAAGTTAGAACAGTGAAGTTGCATGGAAAGAAATGCAAACTGATGACCTACATGTATCAAGTAACAACTTTGGCAATATGACAATGGAAACTGATTTACAATGTGTTCAGATATGCGGAACTGTTAATCTGTGCATTAGGGAAGAAGGAATCTTTAGGAATCTAGGGTTGGTATTGTTTTGGAGAAGTTATCAAGTTATCAGTTTGAATCCACTTGACATAGAAAGGAAGTTGGCATCTATATATTTTTATAGGATATATCCTTCCTGTTCACAATTGGTGCAGTGTCGGGTCAGGTTTCTAGTTGGGATTCTATTGGCCAGAGATGTTCCTCTTCTTTTTTTTCTTCACCAATCGAGGTTTGATACCTGCTGCTATCCCAGTGCAAGATTTGAGCTAAATAGGATTGATTTCTAACCAGTGAGATCGAAATACCTGTAACTTCTCCCGTTTGACATTTTAAGTGGACTTCTTTGTTCCCCTGGAGACTCTCTTACCAAGGCATGCTACATCGAATGTGGCTCACCACTGTGATGGCTGCTCCTGGGTCACTGTACACGTGCATGTAGCTGTCATGTGGATCATCCTAATTTTAGTTTGCAATTTGCAGTGGCATATTTGATGCTTTAACCATAGTAAAAGACATCAGAAAGCATTTCAGCCATCTCACTGGAAACATCTTTCATGGACAAACCTAGAATTTTACAGTCTTGTTTTCCTTTTAAATCTATGTTTATTGGACAACTACTTGAGGTATTTTTCTTTCATGTAATCCTTAGCATTTATTTAGCAGCAATCTTGATAAATAATAAAATTGAAAATTCATAACAAGAAGGATGTGATATTATGCCATCAAAATAAAAAAAAGCTTTGATAGATTTTCCCCAAAATGAATTGAAGTTAATTGCTTTTGATGCAAACATAAAAAGCTCAGGTATGCACTGCTTCAAGTGCTGGTTTCATACACCAGCAATGGCTTTTGAACATTGTACCTGAACGTCAATCCTCTGATATTGCAGTGCATACTATACTCCTGTATAGATCTGTAAATGCCATCAAGCTATTACCCGCAGAGCATCCCATCCCCTGTTCTTACAGAGCCCAACAATCGTACCCAATATGATTTACAACAACAATTTTAGGGCAATGCCTTGATATCATTAGTGCTAACAAGATATCCAACAACCCCCAGAACATGAACCGCCGAACCCGCGTTTGGAAATCCCGCGGCAGGCAGGTTGCCGAGAGCTGTTGTGGCCTGCGTAATTGGATTTGCCCACAAGGATGGTTGCAGTTTTGCGAGCCTGAGCAGGTTTCAATAGGTAGATGGAGAAACGATGAGGGGTGGAGTTGGGATGGGGGAGGGGGGGGGGGGGGAGAGAAGGGGGTGAATGTAGGTAGAGATACATTATTTATTAAGCAGGGAAAACATGTAGATAGATCCACAGAAGAATGGAGTTAAGACATAGCTGCAAAATAACTTTATATGAGAGAGAGAGAAAAGAAATAGAGAGTGGAAGGTGGAAGACAGTGCTCAGCTAAAACAGATATACTTTGCAAATTGAAAGAGTCTGAGGGAGGGACAGAGATGGACAGAGTTGAGAAAGAGGGGGGGGGGGGAGAGAGAGAAAAAGAGAGAGAGAAAGAGAGAGAGGGAAAAGATAAAAAGAGAGAGAGATGGATGGGGAGGAAGGGAGCGGATGGATTTCTCTTCAGTCATCCTTGGCTGATGAAGCGGAGGAGGAAGAGGGAGAGTGGTGTTTCTTGGCCCGTGGCGGGAAAGTCATCCACCGCACACAAATTCAAATTTCCTCTCCCGACCTTACCCTCCTTCCTCTGCACCGAGAATTCATCCTACATTGAGCAGCCCATCGCCCGATTTTATACGGAATCCAATCCAATATACACTTGTCCCACAGATTCCTTTCCGTTAATCCATTCTCTGAACATTTATCTGTGTGTTTTTCCATGCATCTCTGTGATGTACAATATGTATTACACCTTATACTTCAGTGTGCCCTCACACTACATATTATTGCTCATGCTTTGAAATTGAGAGTAAGGTATATGTACTGTACATATATTCATGTTCACATTTTCATCCTACCTTGAATGAAGAGTAATTGGGTTATTGTGCAATTTATTACTTTAAGAAATTACACAAAGCTGGTCAGTAATTGATACAATTCAGTTTAGTTCACTCCAAAATGTTTACTTCGGTCTTCTCTGTTATTATGAAATTAGAAAAACAAAATAAAACAAAACAACAACAAACAAAAAAAACGTTCAGATACAATTGAAGAAGGCATGCCCTGAAGAGCATTTAACAGAATACAATATACATGTACATGTACATATAACAATAATGACAGTACATGTACATGTAGTTCAATTTTGAAAATTGTTTGGTTTGGGTATGTTTTCAGGTCAGAAAATTATTTTCCTAATTCTATATATTACTCTGCTCTATCTTTTAAAGAAGAAGCACTCTACTACTAAACTCCATTGCATATGGATATAGAGACAACTGATACCCTATGTTTGTGTATTGTATTTATTGTGTTCAAATGCCAATGTGGAATGATTTGTAATGGACCTGAACGCTTAATCACAGGTTATTGAGAGTGTGATTGCCATTTCATGAAATACCAATAAAGTTTTACGAAATATGATAATGTGCAAACTAGGGCAGAGTCATCACGGGTTTTTCCAAACCCGGGTTTGACTCGAAAATTTCGGGCAGGGACCGGGTACCCGAACGGGAATTCCCTACAACAGACAATGTGAGTGTATGTAGTGACGGGAGTCAGCAGTCAATCGCTAAACTAAAATGCAGCATAGAGGACAGTTACTGAATCCAAATCGATAAAACAATGCTTTTCCCGAGAGAAATAACATTTCGGAATAAAAACAAAACATTAAGAAATACAGCCAAAGGTCTCTTTGTTACCTAAAATTGAGGGCTGAAAGAGGAAATCAAGCTTCGTGGTAGGTACCGTGCACGTTCAGAAATGAAGTCCGAATGTGAGTCACCTGTGCCCAGTGCGCACGAATACAGCCCTAGACCGTAATACACAGACGAGGGTCGAATATAACTGATGTGATCGGATCAAAGCAAGCTTGAAAACACCTAAAAATACCACGTAAGCGACAACAAAAATACAAAATTACCGTAAAATAATTCTTCCCTTTGGCAAAAAACAGTATGGGTATCCATAATATTTCATAGAAAAAAAGATGTTGGAGGATTGTGAGTGCACTTCATATCGAGATTAGGCAGCCATATTTGACTTTGTTCTGCTTAGCAAGACCGCAGATGGCAGCAGAGGGGAAAATAAATGTGGGCACTAGATCAGGTGATCGGCCACAACTGTTCCTCTCTGCTGCCATCTACGGTCTTGCTACGCAGAACAATGTCAAATATGGCTGCCTAATCTCGATAGGAAGTGCACTCGCAATCCTCCAACATCATTTTTTCTATGAAATATTATGGATACCCATACTATTTCTTGCCAAAGAAAAGAATTGTTTTACGGTAATTTTGAATTTTTGTTGTCGCTTACGTGGTATTTTTGGTTTTTTCAAGCTTACTTTTGGCACGATCACATCAGTTATATTCGACCCTCGTCTGTGTGTATTACGGTATAAGGCTGTATTCGAGCACACTGAGCGCCGGTGACTCCCATTCTGACTTCATTTCTGAACGCGCACGGTACCGCCTAGCTTGAATCTTCCTCGCAGCTCTATTTTTTTAGACTCATGAAAAGACCTATCGTCGTCTGAAATGATTTCCATTTATTACTGCAGCAAATATAATTGGATTAAATTGAAATTCAGTTTGTGAATTGCATGTTTAAAGTTCTAAATTGCAATATATTAGTGCTAAAATTAGTTTGGAAAAACCCGAAATCCGAAAATGCAAACCCGGGTTTCAGCGTGACGGGCGGGGACCGGTCGGGGAACCGTTTCGACTCAGCCCTAGTGCAAACAGTGTTTTTCCATCCATGAAATTGAGCAAACAGTCCTAAAAATACTACTATTATTTATTTTTTTATTTTTTGTTTTGTGTGTTGTTGTTGTTGTTGTTGTTTTTTTTTTGGAGGAGGGATTGATTTGAGTTTAATAATGCAAACAGGGGTAAAAAGCTGCACTTACAAACTACCAACACCGAAATCTTCGACAAGTCTTGATCGATTTCTTTTTAGGGGGTTGTATTTAATTCGGCAATTGTCCGTATGCTTTTAATGAAGTCTACATTTTGAAGCTAGTGTTTCATTTAGATGGAAATCATCGTACTCAGAGGACCGCACTAATCATATAGGTTAAGTAGTGTTAGGTATCATACATGAAGATTGTGTTTCAAAAGCAATTGAAACACTACCCATAATAAGGACAGAGGTAGGATGACAATGTCTGCATCGCGCTACTGTGGGGGGGAGTTCCTGTGCTTCCTCATGTGCAGGTATTTCATATTCCTATCAAAATATGTAGATGTGTAACTCATATGATGAAAATTATTCCACCTACATGTAGCTAAAATAAGCTACATGTAGAAAACAATTCCACTATGCTTAAGTAAACTACATGTAAAGTAAATGATATTTGCTGAGTCGCATTTAGGACAGACTCTTTCAGTTCTCAACCTTTGTTCAGTTTAGTCCATTCTTTTCAACCATTCACTGCATCTTAATGATTTCAGCAAACAAAAATTTCTATAAGAATGGTATTTTTAGAGTCCTAAACTGTTTATTTTGTAATTTGAGCCAGCTTTATAGCTGCTCTGTGTTGATGACCTTCCTAAGCCCATGCCCATTCTTTTTTAGATACAACATGTATGTAGATTATAACATTTGTAAAGCTTTGGATGACAGTAGGATATTGTCCATGATGCCTCCCCTAATCTGGTATACTACAAACTTTGAGGAAAGTGCCCCTCCTTCCCTTTCCCCTTGGCCAAGTTTGATGACCTTTGACATTTTATTTCCTTTTAGAGAGATAATACCTAAGAAAAATGTGATTAAAATGCCAGATTGCACATACATGTAATTGTGTATGCATACTTTTTGAAGTGTAAACAAGAGTTTGTGAATAGCAGGCTCAAGAGGGGGAGGGGAAGAGATTAAAAATGGAAAAGATGTTTGGTACTACAGAATCGGAAAATGGCATACTGAAGCTTTTCGTCTTGCACTCATTTTTAAATGGGAATGAAAAAAAATTACCATCAGTCTGCCTTGGGTGTGTTAGGAAAATGACACAATCTGACACAAAACCCAGTCCCACCTTTTTATGCCTCTAAAATGATGGAGGCTTGCTTTGGAGAGGTGGGACCACAACTCCGGTAATGCATGCATGCCTTTGCCACATGATCCTCCGTTGACAATTAATGAATAATCCGTTGCTTTTTTGTGGACCCACGTATGTATATACAGGCTTTAGCACTGGAGAAATGTTGGTTTGTGTATAAACCACCTATGATTTATACATGTAGATGTAGTGTATCAGTTTAATAATCAGAACTTGGAATCGTGTCATAAACCATTCATTACAAGTTCAACACAGAACATAGTATTTCAATTGTTAAAATAGCACAAGTAATACACATGTATTGTATAAACACATTGCATGAAGCTTATTGATATGTCCACATGCTCTCGATCCTCCTTATGAAGACCTTCACTTCCCTATCCTACACTGTACTACTTCTGGAGACTCATTGAGTCTTGGAAATTAATCAAATAAAAATTGGTGTGTCATCAAAATGTTTACCCAGTGATGTACATGCAAACATGAACAGTCTCTGTTAACGATGTAGCTTTTATTTGTATGATGAATTATGAGTCACAAATGACACTACGCTAATCGATACCTACATGTACATGTACTGTATATTAGGGCTCCACACTTTTTTTCATAGGGATGGCGGATTGAAATGTTTATGGTTTTGCCTGGATTGGCATGCTGTCATAGAATTTTGAAATTATGGGGAGGGGGAGGGGGGGGGGCGGTGTCCACAAGATATGGTTTGTATGGTTTTGTATGCATTGGCTTGCTGTCATAAAATTTTGAAATTATGGGGAGGGGGAGGGGGCAGCGTTAAAATTTTTGGGGGCCCATGTGCACCAGATATGGTTTGTATGGTTTGGTATGGATTGGCATGCTGTCATAAAATTTTGAAATTATGGGAGGAAGGGAGGGGGAGGCAGCATTAAAATTTGGGGGCCCCATATGTGTACCAGACCCCTGTTAGCATTTACATGTAGCCCCATCTGTATCAAATACAAGTGGCATATTAACAATGGATTGAAAATTCTGACCATTGCTTTCAACAGATTACATGTACATTGTTCATTTCTGTCAAATGCAATCCCCAAAGTTCATTTGGATCATTTTTATTTCTTCAGATTGTTTAAGTATACCAATCACCTAAAAATATTTTGCTCTGTATGTTAGGGGTTATATGTTGATATAATATTAGGGGTGGGAGTTTCGGGTATTTTTTCAATTCGGGAACCCGACTATTTTTCGGGCGGGTTCCCGGTTACCCGAAAATGATATAACACGAATTACAAGCCAATATTTACCCCTAAGAAGCTACAAACACTGTGGGAAAACTCCTTTGTGTTTGGCAACTGAAATAAACCATTCGAGGAAAAAACAAAAACAAAAACAACAACAACAACAACAAAACAGGCGGAGGAAATCGCGTGGGCGCAAGACAGGATAGGCAGGATAGGCTAAATCTAATCTGTAGAAATTGTCTACCGTCTAATCATGCCAGCGCGCCAGCGCCTTAGGTAGTCACGCACGGTCAACAGTCCCTCGCACATGTTTATCCAAAATACATGAATGTACATGTACTTATAAAAAAGGAAGGGGAATACAAAGAAATCTTATGAAGAAAAACTCGTTTGAGACGATGATCATGATGATTCTTAATAATTTTGTACGGGCAGCTCTTGGGAATTTTGACATCGTAATCGTAGAGATTGAGTCACTTACTCACTTTGTACACAAACTTCACTGTTCACACGGAGTATTGATTTGCCTGGCGAAAATGGCGAGCTTTCTGTAGTATCTACACTCCTCATACTCTAATTATACACATTGCGAGTCCTCACGCACGCGGTCATCGTCTCACCAACAGTTTAAATCTCAACGTGTGATCAACCCGCCAATTATTGAAATTCACACACACGTACCACTACTAGTACACATAAAATCATCAATACATGCCGGGTCCTCTCTCTTCGCCAGTAGCACCATTGATATCATCATCGATCATCATAATCATCAAAGACATCATCATCATATCATCATTATCAAGATAATAACATCATCAAAACAATTATCTTCATCAGACATCAAATATCATCATTCATCAAACTCATCATTCATCAAAAAAAATCATCAAGCCAACATTTTCTTCTCTGTCCGACTGCAACTTCATCCTTTAACACACACATGCGGTTCCCTTTTGAAATTCGATCTGTTTATACAAAGCGCCTTTCCGCCCGGCCAATGCCGCCGCGGTATATGAAAGGAAAAAAGAAAAAAGAAAAAAAAAAAAGGCGCATACCTTCATTGGCTGGCTGGCATATGACTTGTCATGACTTGTTATTAACGGACCGCTCATGAAATGACGTCACAAGCCCAATTTTATGAATGAAAATGTTAATCGCGCGCACTGTAGACATCCTTTGCTTCTCACAGCCTTGCTTTTCACTTTCGCATGAACAATGAAGGATATTATTTTGGATATATCGTTCATGTACTCTTAATCTGATTTCAGTAATTGGTAACTTCTTTGCTAAAGTTTCAGGATATTGTGACAGTGTCAGATCGTGATCGTCGATGTTAAAAATACCTGTTTAATAGTGTACGAGTTGTGAGATGCCACGTGCGAGTGTGGAGCGACTGTTGAATATGCATGAGTTTGTAAACTTTACGCCCGTTAATCGCTCATAGACTTATCGTTCACTGCAAAGAAGGGGGAAGGGCACTAAATGCAAATTATGTCATGGGTTCAATGAACCAATGAGCAGTCTCCGAATAGCGGCAGTGAGCTTTGCTCTCTGTGTATACGAATGTGTAAGGTTATGTTTCACAGTGAGTTGAACGAATCAAAAGCGCATCACTGCAATGGTGAGCTAGAGCGCTACATGGATTTTTTTTACATGTAAATAGTAAATGGCTGTTCGACGTTCATCTACCGCCTTGTCGTGTACATACATAGGTGATAATTAAATACTCATTTTCGGGTATCGGTTATCTAATATTTTGACCCGGGTCCCGAGGCTCTCGGGCGGGACTCGGGTACCCGGTTTTTAGTCCCAGCCCTATATAATATGAGCTTCAGTTGTTTACTCTGTGTAAAGGGATTGTAAATTGAAATACATGTACCTCCCAATAAACAATACAGCGATTTGTGAGGAGACTAGTCGACGCACCTGTACACACTCGCATAAAATAAAGGCCCGCGTGGAACCGAACTCAGAGTTAAGTTTTCCTTCTTTTTCTTCATACTCATAGAACCCATAGAAAGCCAGGTAAAGTGTTCTAAGGTTAATTTGATACATTCTGCCTGTACACAACTTATTTTTATAGGTGATTGGTACACTTTAAGCATAGGGGCAACCGAAATACAGATTGTGTCCAAAAATTTACAAAATGATTGTGTGGTTTCATCTGAATTCTCCCTTACCTTCCATGCAAATAAATTCATATGAAAACATTTTGAAGTATAAATTAGCATAAATTTAGGATAAAAACTAATTGGTGTTATGACAAAATATGCATTAGAGTAATTCAGGACTTGAACTGCATGTTGTGTGTGAGATTACTCGAGATTAGAAATTCCACTATACTCAAAAGCTTTTGTGTTAAATGCTAGAAGTTCATGACTCATAATTATATGAATCAACGTATTGTTCATTTTTCATCTGGTATTAAAAGCCAATTATGCATGTAGGACAAGGTTAGTGTTTATTTTGACTCGCATTGCACATGTAATTCATGCTTACATACAGGTACATGATTTCTGTGCTGTAAAAGGCCAAGTTACATACCGAGACCAGTGCGATAGTCTGAAATACAATTTTTGCATAAACTCACATCACTTGCAAGGTTGCATTAAAATTTATTTCTTAAAGAGAAGGTGGACTTGTGGTTAACCCTTTCGAGACAATTGACCACATTTTGTGGTTTGGCTCAATAACTTTTTATTCAGAGCTCTAAAAAATATACCAGATACATGAGAAGAAAGAGCAAAAATTTCTTCACACACTATGTCCATTTTTGTTGCATTACCATATTGCGTTTGATGCCAGGAATTTTGAATAGGAGAATAAGTTTTAAAATCCTTAAATTGGCAACACATTGAGAGATTCAAAATCCTTATTTTTTATCCAAATTGGCAATTTTTTCAACTTTTCAACAAGATTCCTAACCATGTGTACTATTTTCAAAGACATTACACCATATTAGAACCATGTAGCACTTAAAGAAAAATATTATTGTTGCCAATTTGAAGATCAAAATGTGATCAATTTAGCCCTGAAATAATTCCTGTCCTGAAAGGGTTAAGGTAAAAAATGATGTTTTGGCTGTCTCTTCCTGTTTATGTCAGTTTGGAAGAATATCACAGGAGAAGTGTTCCCTGAGAAGGATTGCTCTTCAATTGCCCTCATATTCAAAATGTTGATAGAAATAGCTGGAAAGTTTGCACCAAGCTTTTTTGCCACATGTGCGTGTAGTCCCATTTACCTAATTCTGTGTGAGGTGCATGTCATTTTCAGCAAGATTGAGTTTATTATTATTTGGATGATTCCAATACCTCATGGTAAATATACCATTGTTTATATACTACATATAATTAACCTTTCCCAATTGTTCCTGGACAGTTTCTTTCACAAAGAATGTAATGGCATGACCAGATCCAAGTGTATCTTTAAGGTGATGTGGAGCCAGGCAAAACTGAAAACATGATTTGAAAGAAGATGGTTTGAGATGTGTGTTCTCTGTGTAAGCAGAGCAGAAATAGCAAATAGAGAAACTCTTGTCCTCAGAGCTCGACCAGCCGCTGTCGTTACACAGCTGTTGTCGGCCAACTTTCATTCACCGGCCGAGGCGGGTGCGGTCTGAGCAATATTTGTTAAAGGGACTGAACTTGAATATATTGGACTTTAAATGTATGTGAACATGCAGTTTTGAATTGAAGGTCAGGGATTTGTACATTTAAAAGTCTGTCAGTTATAACGAGGTAGGCCTACATGTACGTGCTGGTCAATATGATCTAGATACACTTAGCTTTCATGTAATGCATTGGGATTTTGTTAGGAATCTTCTTTAAAATAGGATTGTTCTCTGTGCACATCTGATAAACGGGGCATGAATTATCACAGTTCCTGTGATAACTCCTTGGTATGACGTACATGTAAACAGGACATACAGCTGTACGTGCAAAGTCTTTGAATTTTTCATCAAAATAATTAATAAGATGTTCCTAAATTCATCTCTTACATGTACATGTATGTATCACTTTGCCAATTTATAGACATCCCCTCCTCTTTCCCCCCCCCCCCTCTCCCCCTCTCTTCCCCCCCCCCCCCCCTCCCCCTCTCTTCCCCCCCTCTCCCCCTCTCTTCCCCCCCCTCTCCCCCTCTCTTTCCCCCCCTTCTCTCTTCCCTCTTCATCTTTCTCTTGTTGTTTCTGATTCAGATTTATTTACGTCCCTCTTCTTGTTTCTGTATTTTTGTCTATCTCTTATGCCTTCCCTCTCTTTCATCCTCTTTTTCTCACTTTCTTCCTCTTCTCTAGCTTTCTGATTCACTCCTTTTCTTTCTCTCTCTCTCTCTCTCTTTCTCACTCTCTTTCTCTCTTTTTCTCTTTTTCTCTTTCTCTCTTTCTCTCTTTCTCTCTTTCTCTCGCTCTTTCTCTCTTCTTTCTCTCTCTGACTATATGTAATCTTGTCTGTGATATATAGGCCTCTCCTTGTCTTTTATTTTTTCTCCATCTTATTTCCATGTGGGGCTTTGTGGGATGTTGCCCTGAGACTATCTGTGGCATTGACCTCCCTCTCTTCTTGAATCTTGAAATCAGATGGAAGCATCCGCTAGGTCAGGCAACAATCTGTGTCTAATGGATACGCCAAATAGGTGTTTATTGGCAATCAATTTCAATGGACCCTACAAAGAGGTCGATTGCATGTCAGATGAGCAGGTGGAGAAACGCTTTAAAAATTTGGCAAAATACACATGCAGTATGTGTCCACGCTTTGTCTATAATGTACATGTATTAGACAAGTGTACAAAGTCTATCTTCTTGTTGTAAAATCATGGAACAATAAAGATAATTTTAATAGGGAAATTAATAAATTCAAAACAAAATTATAGAATTACATACGTACATATATAAATCTTTTTATAAAAACTCATTTTATTTAGCATGATTATAAACTAGAGCTGTAGTGCATTTTTATGGCCTTCAGCTGATAGTCTGTAGTACGGAATACTCGGATCTTCTAGACAAAACTTGTATAATATTTACACTAGATATTTTGGAAGCTTCCAGAATCCACAAGCTTGTCTAAATACAAACTTAGAGGACTCTCAGAAACTTGTTCCTAGTTCTTGTAGCCACCATTGGCTCCTCACAAAAGCACATCTTCAACAATATTCCAAGTAGTATTTTTTGTACAAAAAGTTTCTGATAATGCTGTTTACTCTATCCACAAGAGCAACTGGCAAGTGCTTTTTTAATAATTTGTCTTCAAAGTGTATGTCAACTTTTCCATCGTTATAATCACAGACCGCAGAAAACTGCACTTGTACAATGTATGCATCCCATACAAATATGAAATCATAAAGTGTTGTGCATTTTGAATGGCAAAGTCGGAAATGGCTGTTAGTTCTAGTAGAATGACTGATATTTGGATAGAATGATGACAATGTGTTCCCCGCTGTGTCTGAATCATCTTTTATTCATATAAAACTGGGGGTCTGTTCACATTGGCATACCTAAATGATTCCATTTTCAAAAATAGAGGACTAACTTTGCAGATAAAACCAGGCACTTTTGCAACTTGAAAATTTTTTGAATTGTGAATTACATGTCAAGCGATTTTCATGACAAGAAACTTTGTGAATTACGAAAATTCAGTGCTGTGAGTTGTGATACAAAATGTTATTGCATGGCATGAAACTTTGTGAAGATTTCATACATGCAAAAGTTTCTTGTCTTTATACAGTAATTCATTAATTAATTAATGTCGAGACTGCCTTCTTACGATTTCCCTCTGTCAATGAAAGAATTCTGTTAGAATATAAACATATAACTTACATGTACATACCAAATGTGATTTCGTCTTCTGAAAAATTGCCTCTTTGGATAGAAATATCTGAAATGTAAGCTGTATGAAAAGGTTGTCGGAAGTACAAAGACAGTTTGATAATAACCGAATCGACAGCTGGAATAATTGAAATACTATTTGACTAGTGCGTCATGGTGTCCTTCACTTTTCATTGCTCTCTCTATTGATTTAATTCTTTTTTCAGTCAAAATGTAGCGAAGTTGTCTCTTTATTGTAAATGTGACATTGAAATGTGTGATATTTAAGCATACATTGTACATTTGGAGATGAAACTCTCGGAGTTGATACTGCATTTTGAATGGTAATGTGCAATATTTATGTTTTGATGGTTCTTTGAGCTTCCAAGTCTTTGATGTCCATTCTTTTATGTAGTTCCATTTGCGATTTTTCATCATTTCAAAGGTCGACGTTAGTGAGGGAGTTTCAAAGTACATTTTGTTTTCTTTGATGCATTGTCTGGACAAGATCTTGCAATCTTTATGAAAAGTTCATTCGTTTGTTTATTTCCATTTCCATGAAAATACAATACATAACATAACAATAAAAACATGTTCTTGCACAAAACTTGTAATTGCAATGAGTATACAAATATATGAAATAATGCATTTATATTACCAAGGTAAACATAGTGAAAATAAGAAAAAAGAGAAACTTACAAGGTGCAAAGGCCTTGTCTAGAAGTCCTCTAACAAAAAGCTCTTGGAAGTAAGTTAACTTTTTACCATAATTATTTTAAATTCAAAAGTTCAAGTTGATATTCACACATGCAGTGATTATGCATGAAATTTATTGGATTTTTTTAGCACATTTACATGAATTTACATTGAACGTCTGAATTTTGAGTGAATAAGGCTTTGTGATTCTTGTAATGTCCTGAAGGTACATTTTAGAAAGAATTATTTGACTCGAATATTTTGTCTGCTGAGTGACAGAAGGGTGCTAACTCATATCACTTTAATACATGTAGAACAGAGTTAACCCTTTCAAGACAATTGACCACATTTTGTGGTTTGGCTCAATAACTTTTGATTCAGAGCTCTAGAAAATATACCAGATGCATGAGTAGAAAGAGCAAAAATTTGTGCACACACTAATGTATTTTTATTTCATGGCCATATTGCGTTTGATGCCAGGAATTTTTAAAACAAGAATAAGCTTTAAAATCCTTAAATTGGCAACACATTGAGAGGTTCAAAATCATTGTTTTTCATCAAAATTGGCAATTTTTCAACTTTTCAACAAAATTTCAAACCATGAATATTGTTTTAAAAAACATCACACCTTATTAGAACCATGTAGCACTAAAAGAAAAATATTATTATTGCCAATTTGAAGAACAAAATGTGATCAATTTAGCCTTAAATAATTCCTGTCCTGAAATGGTTAACATTGTTCTGGCTCTCAAAAGACAAACTCGTGATTTGAAACTTGTGTTCACATGTATCTAAACATATGAAGAAAAAAAATCAGTGTGAATGAGGCCTTGTGATAGTCATGAATGTTCAGATTATGATTAAACACAGCATGACAGTTGTAAATTTCTGACATCAAACAAATTCCTGACTTCAGCCATGGACCCGACCTAATCCTAACCCCGACCCTAACCTTACCTGAAACATTAGTCAGGTTCACACGAAGGGAGCTAAACTTAAGTTTTACCTGCAGTTTCAAAACTTTAAGTAAACTTGTAGTTATCTTGTGGTTTCAGACCGTATGAACGGACTCGTAGTTTCAAAACTTTAAGTTTACTTGTACATGTACTTCTAGAACCACAAGTGAGGTTGTGGTTAATGCCGAAACCACTAGCAGGGGGGGGGGGGGGGGGGGGGGGTCCTCCGTTGCACTTTCGGTCCATATGGACAGAATAAACTTAAAATTTTGCAAGCTTGTAGTTAATGATGACCTGTCTGTTCATGTTAAACTTCCGGGTTGTAGTTTTAGAACAACGAGCATCTTTGTTTCGGGCCCGTGTGAACCCTCATCGTGGTAAGTGAGTCATCGTTCCGTTAACTTAAAGTTTCACTAACTTAAGAGTTTCGAAACCGCAAGTCCCGTATGAAGGTAGCTAATACCCACTTGTAACCCAGAACTTTACACTTTTCCTCTGATGGAATATGTTAGTGTGAATGAGGCCATATGATGGTTATGATGGTTCAAGTTATGGATAAACACAGCATGATGCAATTCCTGTGACTCTTCCCATTTCCAAGGATATCACTGTGTGATACGAGATGCTTCAGAATCTTGGCTTGGGATTCTAGTCATATCTATGAGTTGATGAACGTCAAGACACACAAGATGAGGTAGGGGACTGTAAAAAAGTAGTTTCAGGAGTCCCCAAAATAGAAAAGCAAAATGTGATAACGATGGAGAATCTAGGGTCATATTCTAGGATCATATGCCATGTTGGTTAATTTCTGACCAAATTATTAAGAATATTAAAATCATTATTTGCCCCCCCCCCCAATACTACATGTACATGTATATCAGGGGCAGTAGTAAGTGCCACACATCATCAAAGATGGACCTCTGCTGAATACTAAGGGATCTTTTCTTCTCATATGAAAAT
The DNA here is from genome assembly GCA_025618425.1 of Heliocidaris tuberculata. Classification (NCBI taxonomy): domain Eukaryota; kingdom Metazoa; phylum Echinodermata; class Echinoidea; order Camarodonta; family Echinometridae; genus Heliocidaris; species Heliocidaris tuberculata. The sequence goes on from CM046850.1 coordinate 8,753,013, forward strand.
GATTCATACGTTTATCATTTAGTGAATGCCAGTCAAATGAAGCCTTCAGGAATAGAACATTGTACTCTGCCAAGAAAATCATTGAGATTAGATATATCTGAGTCAAAGCCCTAGGTACACCAGAAGCTATACCCTTCATTGTCTACAGATACTGGAGATGGCTCTTTTATTTGTCCCTGCTTCATAATTCATTTTACAATTGATTGGGCAAAGGAGGGGGCTATATGACGATTAATTACGTGAACCGTGCATTGAGATTCGCCTGCGTGCGAGGGAGAGAGAGGAATGCTCGCATTGTGTGTTAGCGGGTGTGTGTCGCTCCACACTTCTGGAGGGGAAAAGATCGATTCGGCATGTGAGGCAATAGGATGCTTGCTGTGGACTTCACTCACCTAGGCTACAGAATCAGGCCTGCTGCTGAAAGGCATTTTTAAAAATAGGTGATCCTTAGAAAATTGTTTATTTCATTGAAATATATAGGGTTAGAGTTCAGGTTGCAATTGGGTTTTAGGTTAGGTTTAGGGTTAGGGTTAGCATTTGGTCCAGGGTAACTTGAAGTTAAGAATTTGGTTAGTGTGTCAATATGCTGTCAGCATGCAGTTATTCATAGTATGACAAAATATATGTTAGCTTGTTGGGTTGCTAGGGGAAACCCATGTAACCTAAAAGTAATCATGGATTATAATGTCAAAGTATATATTCCTTTCAGTATTTATTAGAAATATTTCATACATGACAAATTAACCAGTCAAGGACTGACTGGCAAATGAAATAAATTGCTCTGGTTTTACCTACATGTATACTGGCAACCAAAATATTCAAATACTCTTTCTGGATTTTCAAAAAAGCTTTCTGTTCAAATATTTGTAATGTTATTCTTTTGTTTTTCACTAGAGCTCTTTTATAGATTACTAGAGCTACATTTACTTTATAGCTTTCTAGAGCTAGATCGCTCACAGTTCCCATGTAAATTTGGTGGAGGTGTTATGGCCTAGAGGATAAGTCACCGGACTGCAGATCACAAGATACAGGGTCCGATTCCCTGCCATGGCACTAATGTCCTTTGGCAAGACATTAATCTACATGTACATTTGCCACACTCCACCCAGGTGAAGGACATGTAAATGGGTACCTGGTAGGAAGAAATTCCTTTAATGTTTGAGCGCCTTGTCACTGTTGCTCAGCTAAAGCGGGGGTACCGTAATCATGATTGCAGGACCCTCAGGAAGAACAGTATATTTACTGATGAGGCTACCCTGGGTAAACAATACATATTATTATTATTATTACATTGTTTTTTGCTGGCTTGTAAATATGCATTCCTCTTCGGTTTATTGGCCCTACTGAGCAGTTACATTAAAATCTGTGCAATACCTTGTACAGATTGTAGAAACCTGATTCAGTAGCTGACTTCAAGCTTCAGGCTAAGCTATAGGCCTACAATACATGTATATCTCCCTTCATCCTCAGCTAAACCAAGATTATAATGTCCTCACTTTAAATCATAATATTTACTCTGTGACTCGGGTATATCACACTTGAAGATAGAGCCTGGGTCCAAAGACTACCACCCCACCAGGCTGGTGTGTTATGGTTTCCTTCTCTTCTCTGTTATCGCTTAATAGAAACAGACTTTCTTCACTGATAGATGATCAAATGGATTTTTTCCTCTTCCTCCGAGTAAGTAATGGATTGGATAGCCTTCAGCGCACTGCTCCAAATGCATGCTGGGAGACATCGGTGACGGTGAGCATTTTTGCATGAGCATTTTTGCAGGACCGCTCGAGTCTACACATGTATGTGCAGTGCAGATGCCAGACATACTCAACCTAGGGAGGCTACATGTAATGTACATGTCATTTGTGTTGAATAGAGGAGGCAGGGCCCTGGTTACTTCGCTCGATTACTGTATTTTGTAAGCCAATATATAGGGACAGGGACGTTTTCGTGAGTTGATAATTAACATGGGCCACATTACATGTACATGTACAGTGTTTGTTTGCACATGCATTGCCAGCTCATTCTCACACATTAAATTCGCGACTCTTCAACAATTCAGAACAGAAATTTAACTTTTAAAATGACATTTTCCCTTTGATTTTGGAATCAACATTGAAGGCACCTGGGAGCCTTTAACAAATGACACCACTGTTTAGTGTAATATTAACTGATAACTGTAAAACAAATGCAGATGCATAATGATCACAATACACATCACACTCCAAGGCAAAATCACTCCAGATTTCACAGCCCAAACATCAAGTCTAATTATCCACCCCATGTGTAATCATTAACCTTGCATCCTCTCTGCTTTACGCACATTAGTAAGCTATCAGTGATTTACATGTAAGTGGGAATACAGGAGGCTTCCTGGATTCATTATCTCATGATGGAAAAATGTTCACCTGCGACAAATGAACGTTAACCTGATTTCCAAACTGGAGCCAATTTGGACCATGGTTTTCCTCTCTTTAAAGGGAAAGTCTACCCTGATATTCAGTTGGTTTAAAAAGAAGCAGAAAAATTAAAGAAACAGATCAATAAAAGTTTGAGCAAAATCCAATAGGAAATAAGAAAGTTATTAATTTTTAAAGTTGTAATCAGTGAAACACAAATTGGCAACTCTGTGACATGTCTTGCGAGCTCCTCTCCCATTTGAAATTTAAAATTTTGGAAGGTCATTGATATCCCTATACAGGACACCAATATTTACATGTAGGTTTATGGGACTTATCATGTTCCAATTCATTCTTAAAGTGTACCAACCACCTGAAAAAATAATTTGTATACCGCTAGAAGGTATAAAATTAACCTCAAAGAACTTTATCTGAAATTCTATTGGTCAGCAGTTTAGGAGTATGAAGGAAAAAATAGGATAACATGAAAATGCTCGTGCGGAACCGAACTCCGAGTTTAGTTCCGCGCGAGCCCTTATCTTGGCGAGCGCGTACGCGTGCGTCAAGTAGTCCACTCACGAGTCGGTTTTACGCTTTTAGAGAGTGTAATTAAAATTGTAATATCTCTTTATAGAATTGACATTTGAAGCTAATATTTTTAATATAGTATAACGACATGAACCCTCTAACATACAGAGTAAAATATTTTTTGGTGATTGGTACCCTTTAAAGTGATTTGGTAACTTTGTGTAGAGGCTTGATAAAATCTGAGCTGCCTGGCCTTACATGCTATCAGTGTATGTAATATGGTGTAAAAATGAAGCCCAGGAAAAAAAAAAGCACTTCAAAATCATCATGTGCTTCACAAAAGTAAACATATGCAAGTGACCGGAAATGCCAGACTCAATTTCTCCCATAGACTCGGTGTTAGACTAAAGCGTATGGCTATACGCTTTCGTAAATGGGAGTATTCATGCAGTCATAGATATCTTAATAATAGCATTATATATTTGAAAACCTTTCTAAGCCTGGCTATTTATTTATCTTTCTGAACATCATTATACAAGACAGATATCAAAATTCAACAATTTATTAAATCAAGCCTCCACAAAGTTACCAAATCCCTTTAAAAGTACTGCCCTGCTTATTACCCGTATTAAAAGGCTCATTCTGGCCTGAAAAATAGGAGTATAAATGTAACCGTACATTAGGTATATTATCCGTACATGTACATGGTCAAGTGTCAGATAAATAGTGTGCACCTGGAGACATAATTCATGTAGGCCCAATGTATTCACCACTAATTTCTAATAATCCATCGTGGATGATTCGGGCTGGGATTGGCTGGAGGTTTCCTGTTGGGTTTAATTGCTTGACAGAATGTGTGTCGGCAGCTGTAAAACCTGTCAAGTTTCTAGGTGCCTTGCTGCTGCACCTTCAAGGTGAAACTTAAAGGTACGAGTTAGCTCTGATTTTAATTCATCGATAGGAAAAATGACAACAAAATCAGGATTTTAAACAGTATTAAAACATCCTTCCAGTATTAATTACTCAGCATTGATTTGAATTCATCAGTAATTAGAATACAAAATCCAGGTTGAATATATTGAAATTTCCTGGCAGTAATCCTATTTCATCGCGTAATTCAGCGCAAGGTCAATATTCTAGTTTTCAGCAATATCTCAGGGAGTTGACATTGGAGTTGAATGTACATGTAGATTTATTTGTGTGCATCATGCACTTTGATATGTAGGTATAAAATTTTAAAACATGTTCAAAGTTGTGCTTCTAACTGTAAGAAAAGATTACTAATCTTGCAGTTAATGCTCATGATATCTTGTCTTTTGTATTCTATCTACCTGCTACATTGTTTATTGAAAATTACATAAGTCAGGTTCACACAGGAGCTAAACTTAAGTTTTGCCTGTAGTTTCAAAACTTTAAGTTAACTTGTAGTTTCTTGTAGTTTCTGACCGTATGAACGGACTCGTAGTTTCGAAACTTTAAGTTAGCTTGTAGTTAACGATGACCTCTCTGTTCATGTGAAACTTCTGGATCATACCCCTTGCACGAATTATGAACACTTGATCTGTATGTGTACTGTACACATACTGTATAAGCTGTTTTCGCGTACAGATATTTTCGCGATTTTGGACTAGGTAGGGAAATTCACGAGGGTTTAATTTCGCGATTTTTGTGATGTTTTTGTTACTATAAATAGCCATATATTGAAGTGGAAATTTTCGCGAGGACCGACTCGCGAAAATCGCGAAAATAAAACCACCGCGAAAATAACCACTTATACAGTAATTAGTATCTATTTCCACTGTTAACAACGATGATCGCTTGGCTTGTAGTTTCAGAACCATGAGCATCATTGTTTCGGGCTCGTGTGAACCCTTGTCGTGGTTAGTGAGTCGTCGTTTCGTAAACTTAAAGTTTTGCTAACTTAAAGTTTCGAAACCACAAGTCCCGTTTGAACATAGCTTTTATCAATATTTTTTAGGTTGTTTCCCAGCAGTCGTCAGTTAGATAACAATAGTAATGATATTATTATGTTCTTGATAGTACATCACAATCATCCCCATGGGCTCCCAAAGTGCATTGGAAATATTACCCTGGCTTTTAGCGAATAAAACCGCTTTATTCAGAGTGTGCCTTTCTGAAAATCCCCCAGGATTGGTGATGTATACAGGCAAAGGATGGCAACTGAAATGTATCTAAAGAAGAAAAGAAAAACTTGATATATATGTACGTGCATGCCCGCTCTTAATGAGTCCCTGCAGTAACACAACTGGATGAATAAATAATGGTAATTTGTCCTCGATTCTGTGAACTCAGAATACACTGTATGTGGAGCATACATGTACTTGTTGACTGTTAAAGGGTGGGGGATGGAGCCAATGATCTGAAATGCAGTTGAATTATGATGTATTCAAGTTAGTTGAAGCATGGGATAAGAGGAGTAGGTGGCAATGTGCAATTGAAATGTTAACATTTGGGAAGAGGGGTGTTGGTTGGGGGGGGGGCTAAGTTTTAATTTTGCAATATTAAAGTTTGAATAGACTTATGAGGTCACATGTATTTCGGGTCAAACTTCAAGAAAGCAATGGATTTTTGTCATGTTTCACAATTGATTTTTTTTTGCAGTGGACTATGCATAGTTTTGGAAAGGAAATATTTTAATGATCACGAACTATATCCTTGCGTGATGAGCCGTGACTAGATGGAGCCAATTAAATATTGCAGCTTTTGATGGACCCACGTATTAGTCTCCACGTGTGTCTCATGTCATTTTCCTGTGCATGGGTTGAAACGGTAGTGTGTTCTATGAATAGAAAATGTCTAGTCGTCCAACGCCCTAAAGTGATTAGGAAGCAGACGATTAATGCTATTCAAAGTCAGCGGACTGCAAGATTTGAGGAAAACAAAAAATAGCAAAGTTTATCCAAAGTTTATTTGTTCATGTACATTATGCAGACCTACATGTATTAGACTCCTGTGTCTTTATTTTTATTTATTGACTATAATTTGAATGTAGATTTGATGCATTGATTTTATTATGTTCTCTTTTTTATGTTCTCTCTTTTATTATTTTACTTTCTCTTTTGAATTTCTTACTACATGTACCTCTAGTTACTACCTCCTTGCAATGATGTAATTTAATGAAAGGTATTCAACTGGATGAGGGAAACAATTTACAGAAAGTTATATTAATCAAGAATATACTTCATTAACGAATTTCAAAAATATGATATACTTTGAAAGAAGATAGGGAAGGAAATTTATCTGAAGTTGAAAAAACTTTTGCCCTACATGTATATGTAAGCATACATATCGGTCTACCACATCTACTTTTATGAGTCAATTTTACCTTAGATAAGAGTCCTGTAATTCCAACTTTTTTCGAGATTGTGTTTCGGAGTCACATTCGCACTGTCAAGTGATGAAGGATTCTTATCCTTTCATTTGATTGCAATGTACTGACTTTTCCAGTGCTTCCAGTGAATGCTGAAATACAGTCATACTTTATACCTCTAAACTTGGATATATATATGTAAGTGGGGAGAGCTGGATGTAGAAACTAAAAATGTCACTGAATACAGCCTTTGGCATCCAGTTACTCTCTACTGTACTAGTCTTCAGGGGCAGACGCTATTTTACACAATCATGTTTTGAGGTTACTTAGCCATGCCTACATGGCTTTACAATGGTTGAGATGGATGGCTCAGTGGTAGAGCAGTGGTCTCGTAACCGTGAGGTCCCAGGTTCAAAACTAAGTTGATGTGATGGTGCCATTGGGTAAAGTCTTCTTGATTCTTGCATACTGAGTCCCTTTGATAGGACCTAAAACTGTAGTTGCATGGTATGCTTATCTATTCTAAGCATTTATTTGGACTTGTTGCTTTCTAGCTTGGCAGTCTGGTAAAAGAAACAGCATCATATACATGTACCACATGCATGTTTTCTACATCCTTGTATTTCTTAAATTTAGATAGTGCTAGATAGTGCAGACCCCTGATCATTACCACATTATGGTACTGGATAGATATCTTATATGCACTTTCATGAATGTGAAGTTTCCAATGTGCTGTAGCTTCATAGTTGGGTAGTATATTTGTAAGCTAGGCCTGCAAATATTCTAATCACTCAACTCTAAATTACTGGCCTGATGGACTTGACAAGTGCTTTCGAAGGGTGTGTAGAAACTTCAAAAATTTGGAGTGAGCCTTATAACTTGTAGCGCAACCATCCTGTGTTGCTTCCACATACTATACCTGTCAATCGAAGGTAACCTGATCTGTGCGTAGGAAGAGTGCAAGTCTCGCTCAGTTCATGCCAGATCCCATCATCGACAAGTTCTAGATCGTTTCCAAATTGGCCGCCCAATCTCTTCACTCCTCTCCAATAGGCTTCCAGTCCAGGCCCTAATGACCTTCTTTCTACCCTCGTTACGAGACCTGATAATGACTAGTCTCAAAATGTGTACCCGATGTGAACTAAGGAACAAAAATGTCTCAGTAATACGGAAGTATGGAAGTTCATAGCAAGGAATGATTTATTTCCGAAAGGTTATTCTTACATGTGAAATTAGTATTAGTTATATTCTGTGATTTTACACACTACAATAGAAGCCTTGATAGATAATGTTTTAAATGGCTTCTTTAAGGAACATCAATCAGGGGCAAATTGCCCTCAGCTTTTAACCCTTTCAGGACAGGAATTATTTAAGGGCTAAATTAATCACATTTTCTTCTTCAAATTGGCAACAATATTTTTATTTTAGTGCTACATGGTTCTAATAAGATGTAATGTTTTGAAAACAATATACGTGGTTAGGAACTTCGTCGAAAAGTTGAAAAAAGTGGCCAATTTCGATTTTAAAAAATGATTTTGAATCTCTCATTGTGTTGCCAATTTGAGGATTTTAAAGCTTATTCTTCTTTTTAAAATTCCTGGCATCAAACGCAATGTGGTCAGGCAACAGTATGTGCTGAAATTTTTGCTCTTTCTACTCATGCATCTGGTATATTTTTTAGAACTCTGAATCAAAAGTTATTGAGCCAAACCACATTACCTAAAACTTTTTCGAAAAGCAAAAATTAGGTATTACAATTATGTCATGTTGAGGCAAGAAACTTTTGTGATTCTGGGCCACTCTTGAAATCTGCAAAAGCTTCTAATTTTTTCAGTACAGTAATATTTGCATATTTATTGTTGGAAACCTGCTCTTGTATTTGACACTTTTCTTAGTCATCTTTCATTCCAAATACAGAATGATATTAGGGGGCATTCACACGTACACCAAAGTGAGATTTTGATCTTGATGCAAATGTTAAGTTTTGTTGCGCACATTCACACGGCTGAAAAAAATCTCAATAAGCATGTTAGCCACCAAGCGCAGTGATCTCAACAGCTGCCTTCCACACATTTTTTTTAAAGGGCTCATGAGACAAATCTTACTTAATTGTTTATCCTCTTCCATGAGATTGTGATTTCATTCCACACACTAATTGCCCTGCATGTGAATGACCCTATTAGGTGCGTCTTCATCAGAACGAAGTTCTGCTCTAGCCCGCTATTGCTGATCCGGTAAATTAGCCCGATCAGAGAATAGCCAGCTAATTCTCTGCTCTAGCCCGCTATTTCGCTCGAAAAGTCAGCCCACATCATCTTGGACTTATCTTCAGAATAGCCCGCTTAACCGAAAATCAGCCTGCTCTAGCCCGCTATTCCATGAGCGTCTTCATCAGCCCGAAGTTAAGCCCGATCCCATCATGCACCTGTGCTCCAACTATCGAAGCACGATTTCCGGTTTCATGGTGTTGTTTGTATGTATCAGCTGTGCGCTAGCGCTAGCGCTGTGTGCATGAGCTGTACACAGTGCACGTACGTACGTTGCGCACCAACTTCGGGCTTAAGCTCGAAATGGGGGTACTTCGGTCTGATGAAGACGCGATTGCAAACTGAAGCTAGCTTCAAGAAAATATCCCTGATCCACCTTGAAGCGGGCTAGAGCAGAACTTCGTTCTGATGAAGACACACCTATTGTGACAAGTCAGACACTGCTGATGATCCAAGCCCTATCATGTCAGTATGTTAGAACAGGGTAATAAATATTGTGAAGATTGACTTTTAAGATACACTTTGTTTATCTTCACTTTTAACTGCACATGCCCAAGGGTATATTTTTGTGATAGGTTTGAGGTCATTTCCAGGTCAGTAATGGTATGGCTGGGTTTATTTTTGTCCCTGCAGCTCGACACTCATCCAGTCCCAAAATGGTATAATGGCCCTCAGGAATTGGGATTTAGGGATTATTATAAGTATAAAGAGGTGTGGCACTGATCAGCATACATGTACATGTTCTACTGATATGTGCGCATGTACAAATATCATTCCATTTTCACGTAATATGATATTTGATTAAAGTTTTCATGATCACGTGGTTTTGTTATTCAAGAAGTCTCTGCCAATCTATCTTGTAATCGGCAGATTTGTGTTAAATTTTAGGTAAGATTGGTAATAATCATTAGTTGAATTGTGTAAGTTATCCACCTGTGAGGATTGCCGAAAGTCATTATGACTGTTTTTGCCATTGTCCTACATGCATGCATGTGAACAGTGCAAAATGGTTGGAATGCTTCCTATATAAGAAGTGGAGATGATGCAGCACACTTGTGTGCGCGCTTGAAATCAATGACCAGGGTAATGATAAATAACATTGTAAAGCACATTGAAGTATTCACGTAATTATATTATTATTATTTTTACTTCACTATCAAAGTACAATCAACCCTGTCTTAGTTGCCACATATCTCTTTAAAGGTCACCTGTCTATAGCAGTTACCTACATCGTCCTGCCTTAGGACAAAACTTGGTATAGAACTTGTCCAGAAAGGCCACTTGACTATAATGGCCATTTTTTTCAGTTTCTCTTAGATGGACATAATAGGCATCTTTAATTTTTTTCTGTATGGAACAAAATATTTTAATCAGCTATTTTATCAATGTAGGATTGTGACTTTAATGTTTGTAATTATTTTGTTCTTTTCACAGCAAAATGCGACAGGAGTGGACGTATTCCTTGAATGTTGCCGATGTCTCAACCTCTATGAGATGGACTACTTCGGTCTGGAATACTACACAAAAGGAGATCATCTGGTAAGTACATCCTTTTAAGTTCGTCTCACACCAGCTGCAAGGCCCCTCTATTGCTTACACTCTATATATTCTGACCCCGGGGGCTCATGTCTCATTCAGACTTGTACATCATCCGTGTACACAAAAACGGATAAAAGCTACTTTTTCAGCATTAGGCGCGTCACCCTGGTTATGCGTTTAGGGTATCAAAAGAGCAAAAATCAAGAAAAAGGGTATCAAATTCAGAGGTGATAAGAAGATCCGCAGAAATTTTAAGGGTATAAAAAATCAGAGATGTAAGACAGGTTTCCCTGTTTATAGGTATCAAAACTACTCCTACTGCAATCCCCGCTTAGGGTGCTTTTCAGAAAGTGATTTAAGCGGATGATGTACAGATCTCAATGAGACATGCCCCCCCCCCCCCTCCCGGGATTCTGGCCCAAAGTTATTCCCACAATGCAGCGCATTAATGTCATCTTCCTTGTTTTCAGTCTGTTATTTTATACGATAAGCCAGGTAATTATAACTTTGCAATTTATCAGAGGACTGTAATCAATAGGCCAGTTCATAATTAGTACATGATACAAATGACTGACATGACCCCGGTTTGTACACGCGCATCTGTTTTGGTGAAAACGCTACTTGTTAACAACTGAAATCAAATTTGGTGTGCATGTCATAGTGCGCACACTATAAAAGCATATAGAGGTCAATTTTATTTGGTACAAAACTACAAATGACCTTTATCGGCACATGCAGAAATTGTAATAACGAACTGGCTTATTCAAATCAGTTGTGAATCCTCATATGAAAGGGTCCAGAATGATAGCAGAATACCATACATGTACATGTAGTTCTGTTTTTAATCTGTTCACTGATCCTGCTTCATTCAAACAGGAGGTGTAGAACTGAAAACTCTATGGTGTTACATGTTTTTTTAATTAGGTGTTCTATTTTCCATAATGAATGACATTTCATTTCTGAATGGTAGATTAAGTATTATGGTATTATAGTATGGTATTATAAGTATGATATTTTGTTCAACCCAGCTCAACCGCATGGTCTTACATGTAACTATACATTGCTGAATATAATCCACCACATGGTAGGCAGAAAGATATATATATAGTTCTGTAAATCACTCTTGTTGAAAGTGATTCATGCACAATCATCACCATCAATGGCAGACAGATAATTGGATAATAACGTTTGATTGCTTTACCTATCATCGAACAATGCAACCATTTATTTTTCAATTCAGAAGCAGTGAAGAGGTTTCTATTGTGTTTAAAAAAAAAAATTTTTTAATCTCTTTGCAGGTTTGGCTGGAGCCAGAGAAACCTGTACTCAAGCAAGTAGCAGGTTAGTGCAATATGGTTATACAGACCCTGTAATACTTTCAGTACCATTTCTAGTCTTAAAGATAAAGTTGAGTTCCGGTCATGAGATTGAATTGCGAAAGAAACTGTCTCAGAGCAATCGGGAAAGGTTGATTATATACCACAGAAGTATTGGTGTATGCTGTAAGGTTTTGGAATCGCCATAATGATAAGAAATGGACTCGATCCTGCTGAAAGTCGCGTGAACTGCACACAGAAATGCGTATATGGGACTACACACAAATGTTCGGCCCGAACATTTCAAATATTTCTTGTCATGTTTTGAATGTGAGGGCATTTGAAGAGTAATATTTTTCAGAGGACATATCTACTGTAATAACCTTCCAAACTAACTTAATAAGAATGAGAAAGCTCACATATTATTTTTTTACTTTTCCCAGAACTCAAGATTTCCTTTAAACGTAAAGGTTGAGTACTGTTCTGGGGTGGTATTCTGTGATTTATTTTATCTTGATTTTAGTGAAATCATTTTAATTGTCATAACAAATATAGGCTTATCACTGGTTAGTGCCTGTGCAAAAGTGGCTGCGTATGCGGAATTCATCTGGGCAAATGCCAATGAAATGTTGCAATTTGAAATTTGTTATGACAATTAAAATCTTTTCACTAAAATCAAGATAAAATAAATCTCAGAATACCACCCCTGGTGACTGCATTATGAGAGAAAATGTCTAGAAGTTATTTGAAATGGTTGATTTTGTAGAACGTAAGAAAAGTTGTGTAATGTGAGACTTTGGAATCCTCAAAATGATAACAAATTTACTCAATCTTGATGAAAATCTCAGTGAATAGCACTGCTCACATATGGGTATATGGGATTACACAAAGGTGGCACCGCGGTTACATGTCATTTTTCCGAAGGTTCATAATTTCGAAAATGAAAAAGGATTCATTTTCTGAAGGTTCGTAATTCTGATAAGTCATGTAGGGTTCTATTGCTCTTTAAGAGCGATTCTTTTTATGTGAAATTGGTTCTATGATATTCTGCCACTTATGAATTGAAGAAAAAAAAATTGAGAAAGCTTAGAAAATTTTTTTCAGCTTTACCTGAACTCAACCTTCCCTTTAACCCCCCCCCCCCCCCCCCATTTGCATCTTGTAATTTTTGACTAGGAAAAGTCTGTCTTTCTTCTTAAAATTGACACAGGCTTTTTTTTGGGGGGGGGAGGGGGGTGAAGTTTAAATCAGTAGAACACTGGACTGTATTTTTAGCACTGGTTGGAATATGGATATTTTATTCCTGGAAATTTGTTGTTTTGCTACTTGGTGATACTACCCCAAGGCTTTTGAATTTCACATGACCTCAGATGGTCAGATTTGATACCTGTGAGAAATATAAAGTCATATATTTCCAGCTCATATAAAGTAAACAAACAACATCGACGTGTTGATATACTTCTGATGACTTTGAATAAGCTTAAAGGGAGGGTTGAGTTCTGGGAATGGTAAAAAATAATTTGTGAGCTTTCTCATTCTTTTTATGTTAGTTTGGAAGATTATCATCTATAGTAGAAATGTCACCCGAAAAGGATTGCTCTTCAGATGCCCTCACATTAAGAATATATAAAGAAACAGCTGAAATGTTCGGGCAGAACGTGTGGGTAGTCCCATATATGCATTTCTATGTGCAGGATTGAGTCAATTTCTTATTATTTTGGTGATTTCATGGCTGTACAGCATATACCAATTCTTATACATAATCAGCCTTTCCCAGTTACTTTGAGACAGTTTCTTTCACAATTCATTCTCATGACCAGAACTCAACTTCATCTTTAATGTAAGGGTCGCTACTTTTTACACTGACTTGTCACCAGAACTTTGACTGACACAATTGTACAGATCTTTTGGTAGACAGAGCTTCTACCCAAGTCAAGGCTTGGTGAAGTGTTATTTATGTAGGTCAGATTAGAGCACAATAGCCAAAGAGGTGAATCATTCTTTAAATCTTGGGCTACACAAAAGAATGAGAGAACAAAAGGTGTTTGGAAGGAACTTCAAAAGCTCTGTGATGTAGCCTTTTTTTGTATGCTCTGTATACACCCTTCTCATCCTAACCTGTACACTGACATTGGGGTACACCTGTTAGCCAAATTAGATGTAGTCTGGTGCTTCAGACTCCTTATGTACTCTGTGGGGATGTAGAGTACTGGTATATAGAGTATCGGAATATATTTAGTGTTGTTGAATACCTGTAAGCTTTCTACTATGCATGCATGCGGCAGGTACAATGTACCTACTGACTGTAACCTTTTGAGTGACAGTGCAATGTAACTGGAAAGTACATGTACATTAGCTGTTTGGTCTGTGAACCAGACCCCATGATTATTTCATAGTCCTCTGATAATGATATGAGAATAAGCCTGCCTACAATGTCAGAGTCCATATTGTGGAACTTTTGTAGCAATTTGGTTTAGTATGTAGAATATTGTCAGTTGAGAGCCAGAAGGCTGTAACTCCATGTTAAAGGATGAATTAAGGTCATTCTTGCTCTCAGCAGACAATATTTTTTTCAGATTGATTGAAATTTTAGGAGCTATATTTGCCTTTGAACATCAGTGCATGCTTTGAAAAGTCATCTGTATTATCTACTGTGCATATTTGCGTATTTCATTGTGAACTACTTCAAAAATGTCTGAAATTACAGACAAATAGTACGTTGTTTATATCTGTTAGATTTGCAATTCACTGAACTCTTTGGACATCAAATCTGAGCACAAAAGTTGTTTAGATGTTGATTGGAGGTTAAAAGAATTCTCCTGGCACTTCTACAGTTTTAGAGGTTCATGGACTAAAACTAATTTGACGAGCAACGTGCATACTAGTACATATACATGCATAGGTGTGGTTGTACCAGAGTTAGTATTTTAATGGGGTGCAGAAATTGATCAAATGAAAGGATGGGAACTTTTTTAGTTAGATCAGTCAAGCTGGTGGTGAATAGTGCACTGAAAAAAGAAGATTTCCTAAAAGATAGAAATATATGTTTTACAGTTCCCTTTATTATGGACTTGTACATTTTGTTTGAACCATTATTCTTTCCAAAAATCTAGAAGAATCATCTGCGTTTTGGGAATCGGATTATTACATGACTGATCAGATTAGTATGCTGATAATGTGAATAGAAAGATGAATGCACACCATTGGATTTTTTCTAATTTTTCAATTTAATTTTTGAAAGTTCTGTTTCATATTTGTTGCTTTTGCATCTAGACATAGATACCAGATTTCTATCAACCTCTGATGATTTGCTATCATTGTGTATTTTGACAGTTTTATTAAAATGAAAACAACCCTACTTTTTGCATCTCATCAATCTCTTTCTTTTCGGGAGCACTCAAAGTAATCTGCAACCAACACAGATATACAGAATTTACAATAACAGAGGAATGCTATGGTCATACAATTGAGGTAAATACTCATTGTTGGGCGAAAAACTCGTACAGGAGAATAAAGACGGGATTAAGCCTTATAATAGTAAACTGTCTACAATACTCAATATTTCTGCTTCATGGGATAATGATTTGAAGATGTGCTTTAACAGTAGTTCAGACTTGTATCAATATACTGCCAGTATTGGCTTACAACTCATACGTTCTACCTTTATTTCTGAATTTGAATGTTTTACTTTACTATTGGCAGGACATTCTTCAGCAAAGTGCGTGCGTGCCTCAGTGCACTGCACATCACATTTAGAGTGATTATGTTGGATGTTTTGAGTAGAAAATAAAAATCAGATTATTTAAAAAGCAATGTATCAAGCTGTCAAATTTCAATTTTAGGAGCAGACGTTTATATTAGAGTTGTTCAGTTTCAGTTTAGAACTTATTACTCATCGACTTTCTGCTCAGCATGGCTACATGACATGCTGACTGTGTTTACAATGAATTTAGTAAGAACTAAGAAGATGGATATGGAAAACTGATAGTTTGTGCTGTAGCTCGGAACCAGAGCTGGTCTCAGACTTCCCAGACTGAAGGTTTTGAGCCGAGCCAGACAAAAACCAGACTAAAACACCAATTTTGTCGACTCATTTACATTGGTCCGTTAGAAAATAGTTATGAAAAAGCTCATTACTATCATCTTTTAATCACCCAGAAAGTTCTTTTTTTTTCCTAATATGTTTGTTTGTACTGTATGTCTACCAAGTTGCTTAAAGCATTATCACATGTGTTGCAAAGCCCTCTAGGAAAAAGAACGGACATTTATTTGTGTCAAAATTTTTATGATAGATTTAATTGTGCTCCTTAACAAGTTCCTTGACTGGTCCAGAACCTGGTAAGGATGTTTAGAAGAATAACAAGCCAAATCAGACAAGGATTTGTGATTATGAACTACAGCATTATAGTTAGTGTCATTATCATGAATGTATAATATGTGAACAAAGCAAAACTAATGGACTATTTCATCATTGTAGAACTTTGGACATGTCACAAATGATCCTAAATAACCACAACAAATTCTTCAAGTGAACGTTGGTCTGTTTCATCCATGCACAATAAAATCAAATCCCTACTATTTTTTTTTAAATTTCATTTTATATTTTTATAGGTTTGCAACCTTCAGTGAATATTAAAGGAAATTTGAAAAATAAGGAATCTGCAACAACTGCAACTGAAAGTTTTACGATAATATAGCAATGCTAATGAATGAGACACTGTTACGGAATCTGTTTGTTATGAATAGAAAGTGGCATCCAACTTGCACTTTTAAGACATTACATATGTTTTGAAGTGGCTTTTAATTTATTCAACCTCAAACCAACAATGTAATTTGATTATAGCTTGTAACAATGAGTGAGTTGGTGTGTGTGACTAATCATTCAAACCAAAGGGTAAGGGTGTATTGGTATTTGTACTGTTTTTTTGTTGAACAGTTTTGAGATGAAATTGATCAATATGATTCAGTTTCAACACTGTACACTGGTTCATTGTGCGACTGTGAAGATATGTGATTCAACACCCTTTTTACTCTCAGTCTCTGCCGAGAGTGTATACTAGATGAATGAATAATACTGTAGACACTCCATACTTCCATATTTTCACTTGTTCAAAATCCAAGTCATATGTTTCCACATGTTTTTATGCCTCTCCAGTCTCCACCAAAGATGGTTTTGGAGGCCTGGTGTTTTCAGGTTGTCTGTCTGTCTGTCCATCTTAATGGAACATTTATCTTACTATTCTGATAACTCATTTGAGGTATGAGTATGAACTTTGAAATTGGTATTCATTATGCATTAGTACAGAAAGATAGACTTTTGTTTTAGGGTAATTTGGTCAAAGGTCTTGAGTTTAATCTTGCAATTACCTTCTGTCTTTTAGTCCAGTAACTCGACTCACTGGTATTTAGTCTTATTGCATTTTAAAGGTAACAGATAGTTTTGGTAAGCCCTCAAAAACTTTTCGTGAGATTTTTTTGATTTTACTTAATAAATAGCAGGGTACTAACATAACTAAGATGCTGTGAAGTTTTTTCCTCCTTAAGTGAAATGTTTATCGAATGAGAGGTGAAAAGTAATAAAAATCCCTGGCCCAAAAAAGAGGGGATGTAAATTCAAACAACGGCCACACACACTACTCACATGAGGATTGCTGTGTGTATAGAATACGCTACACATAGTGCGAAGCGCTGAGTTTATTGTGCGGGGAACCTTCGGGTGGATATGGTCTTAGCGTGAGGCAGTGAAAAGCCGTTACCAAGCGTTTCTTACAGATATTTACACTAAAATTTGTTCAAAATCGTGAATGGAATGTTAAATAATCTCGTACATGTGTCTTATGATAAAAGGAGAATAGTATGTGACTATGTTAGATAAGTTTCTTGCCAGTATGATTTTTGCTACCGAGACTGTCTATGAGCTTTAACACTACTTTTCAAGCTGACTATACTGCAATGACATCGCAAATGGGTTACATCATCTGTTGACCATTAGCATGTCTTTCAACAGCCTTCACCTGCCCCACCCCACACCCTTCCCTTGCAGTCACATGACGGTATAGCAGTATTCACTCCGAGAACACCCATAATGAGGAGCTGTAATTAAATTGCACTTTATAATAACGTCATTAAGCTGGATGGGGGCTGCCTTATTCTCCTCTGCTACCGGCCGATTTTCTGCTACGCTTCACAAATTGATTTCCAAGGCCTGCGCGCCACTGCCGAAGTGTAGCTTTCCCCACGATTCCCCCCTTGCACTGGCACAGTCCGCTGCACAATATCGTTTCTCTACCGAGACTCGCAATTAAATGCAAACATTTAAGGGATCCATGTTCATATTGATAAGACATGGTGCCTCCCCGGCAATTTTTTTTTTTTGCTGTTACTGACGTAAGGCAGTTTGAATGATCTCCATACGAAACAACACATTGCTGATGCTCTGTGGACTCTGAACAGTATCCCCATATTTATAATACTGAAGCATCTTCTCCTATTGATTAATCTGTGTTTTTATAAATTGATTAATTCAATCACTGAAATTTTATCTCTACTAATGGCTACAGAGGCATATACTGAGAAGTGAAAAATTCAGTTTTCAGTGAATTTCAGATATCTTCTGGTAAGAGCCAGAAGGGGTTAACTCCCTTAAAGATAAAGTTGAGTTCTGGTCATTGTGAAAGAAACTGTCTGGAAGCAATTGGAAAAGATTGATCATGTCTATATAAGGATTGGTGTATACTGTGAGGTTTTGGAATCATCAAAATGACAAGAAATCAGCCCAAACTCGCTCAAAAGCATATGCACTCCATACAGAAATGGGTATATGGGACTGGGACTGCACACAGATGTGGCATGAATGTTCGGCCCGAACACTTTAGATATTTTTTGTCATATTTCGAATATAAGGGCATTTGAGGAGAAATCCTTTTCAGGGGACATTTCTACCATGATGTTCTTCCATACTGACGTAAAAGGAGTGAGAAAGCTCACATATTATTTGTCACCTTTCCAAGAACTCAACCTCTTTAAATACACAGGGTTAGTGCTCTATACTGGCTCTCAACAAGGGATATGTATTTTTCTAATACATTAGAAAAATATGTATTTTTGTGCACTTCAGTTTGGGTATTTTCTGTTCTGCTGAGAGCCTTAAGGGTGTAAGCAAAGACTTCATTTCTGTTCTGGCTCTCTGCAGAAGATGTATTTATTGAATCATCCATGAATCTGAAATGATAGGATAGAGATGACTATTTTTTGGAGAGGAGTATACCCTCCTGTAGGAGGCATAAACATGTAGAACTGGAAGCATAAAAACTATTTGCTGAAATTTCTTGGGTTTCCTTGACATATATTGCAATGTAGAAATTTACATCTACAAGGAAGTTCACAAAGTCCTTTTTTGGCTGTGCAGTTTCATCCTATAATCTAGAAAAGAGAAGTGACTGTGGTTATCTCGCTGCATTTATTTGAAAAAAAAACATTTCGTGCTGCCAAAGATTGTTAGATAACAAATACACTACTTTTTTTGTTTGTGTTTTATTTTGTTTGCTGTTGTTCATTGTTCTTAGTAACACTTTATCGAAGTATTAACTCCAAGTTAGATGGAGTATTATTGCCAATGGCAAGGGAAATTGTGATAATAGATTATATTACTGCCTAACAAATTGCATTATTTGGAAGATGCAGTTATGAAACATGAGCCACACAACAATGGCTGGCAATTTTCTTGTACGCACACATTATCGTCAGTTTTTTCCAAGCTCAGGCAGGCATTATATTTCTTCGTAACTTCCCAAGGGAATGAGCTCGACTGTAAATTATGTCAGCTCAAATGGCCCTGTTTACAGATCTGCAATAAATTTTTAATCAGAAATGGGGTAATTTGGCCGGCTAGTTATAGGCTTTATTTGCTTCACTTGCATGCCAGATATGTGAGGAAAGGGAACACCCAAATATTTATTCATCTCACCTCAAGTGTTGAGGAGTCCTTATCATTTATGGAACCCTATTCTCTGCTGAATTATAAAGATAACGTTGAGTTCCGCTCATGTGAATGCATTGTGAAGGAAACTACTGTGAAACGTTGATTCTGTAGTACATAAGAATAATCATGTAATATGAGGTTATAGAATCATTAAAGTAACAATAAATTGACATAATTGGCTGAAAATCATGCATAGTGAAAAACACTTTTTTTTCCCCCTCTTTCTTTCTGCACACAGAAATTGGTATTAGAGACCATAGTATAATGAAACGGGTGTTTGAGCATCGTTTCAACCAAAAATTTTGATAAAAAATCAGTATCCACTTCACTTCAAAAAATTCTGATAAAAAATCAGTTTCCAATTCACTTTAGTCTGAATGTTGTATCGTACGAAAAGTGTATAACTGGGTGGGACTTATCTTGTGTGCGTGCTGATATGACCACTCAGTTTGGGTTGCTCCAGCACTATCCATAACCTGATACTAAATACATGTATGTGGTGTCAGCTGACTTCCCAAAAACAAGTTTATTTATTCAGTGTTTCTTTCTACGATACCTTTTTCAAGTGTGTACACCTATTTCGCTGTACCACGAGTCTTTACTACTACTACTACTAATAATAATAATATTGGATATTTTTATAGCGCTCTTATCCACCATGCACAGTGCTCAAGGCGCTCCAACATTACCCCGGCTCTAGCTAGGCTACTGATTTCGGTGCTCACAGCATTCAAGGAGTTTCTTTCTGCCGGTACCAATTTAACACCTGGGTGGAGAGTGGAAAATGTAGATTGATATCTTGCCAAAGGACAGTAGTGCCGCGCCAGGGTTCAAACCCATGACCTTCCCATCTCCATTCAAGTGTTTAAACCACTCGACTACGACACCTCTACATAACAGTTCTTTATACATGTATAAGGTGACACGACATTTGCTCTTGCAACATTTGCTCCTCCGTCCATATCTCGAAAGGTCAAAGGTTAAGGTCAGGGTCATTATTTGGTTTTGTGTTAAGGACAATGTGAAGATTAGGATTAGGGTTAGGGTTAGGTTTAGGGTTAGGTTTAGGTTTAGGTTTAAACATGGCAAAGTTAGACCGGAGCAATTGTCGCAGGAGCAAATGTTATGGAACCTTATATATAACTTTGATATAACTTTTGTGTAGTCTGAACAGGCTGTTAGAGTGTGTTTGTGAGTGAGAGTGTGAGTTGTGGGTAATCGTCTGGACAGGAAAATAGTGGGATGTGAGTCACCCAAATAAGCCAAGACAGATATGTAGACACTTCATGGACTACCCCCTGTGATTACCATGTCTCTCAGAGATAGTGTCATCTATGAGTTCAAATTCAGAAAAGGCCAAAACAAAAATCCTTGGATAATTGCATATTCATCTGAACTTTATTTAAAATAGAAATACTTTGCCAGCCTGAAACTCTCAAAAAGGCCACCATGAATGGTAAGGAGTCTTTGTTAAAACAATTTCTGTTAGAGGAAATATTGCATAAAATCATTGAACATGAATAGATAAATCCAAATTTTCGTGAAAGCGACCCTCAAAAATACAAATTGAATTTGTTACTTTTACAGTTAAAAAGGAAACCACATGTACATGTACATTTACACATGTCATGCTCCTAATTCATTACAGTAGTTTATCTAGGCAGAAATTGAAGACGTCAATGGGTCAGTGCTATTGGTTTTAATTGCGTTATGTGCCTCTACTATTCACTTGCCATTGGAAATTGTAACCAATTGATGATTAGATTAATGAGTATGGTGAAGTTATTTGAGAATAGATGAAAGGGTGTTTTATTAATAGATCAGTATCATCTCCATGTTGTACCTACTTTCTTTATTTTGTAATATAATTGATGACGTCATTGTCATTGGTTTGTCCAAGGTTAAATAAATTATTTCTCTTTTATCTCTCCCTCTCTCTCTCTCTCTACCTCTCTCTCTCTCTCTCCCTCGCCCTCTCTCTCTCTCCCCCCCTCTCTCTCTCTCTCCCTCAACCATTTTTGCTCAACTGCTCTTTCCTTTCCTTTCACTTCTCCTAAATTCCACTAAACGCCCCATAAGTGGGTTATTTTTCATTATATATATATATATATATATATATCAACAGCTTTTTTCTCATACTTTCGCTATCTCTTTCTATCAAGGTATGTCTTCCTTTTTTCCCCCCATCCCTTTCTCCTAATGATATATCTTATGTCTACTTCATGTTATTCATTACTCCTCTGTTTTTTGGGTGCTGTTAACATTAATACTCCAGACAAACTTCAAAATTCATTCTCAGCTGCACTTTCCCTAATACTAGTTTCCCTAGATCTTGATTTTTAAAAATACATGATTACTGACTTAAAATACAACATTTCCATAGTTTGGTTGTCTTGGTAACTGAGGAAAGCATCTCAGCTAAAAAGACTCTAAAAGCTCTTCCTGTGCTTATCCCTCTTGATCTGTTCTTCCTTTTCCCTCCCCCTCTCTGCACTTTCATATCTTCTCTCTCTATCTGACACCATATCTACTACTAGACTTGGTTACAACACCTAGATAGGGTGCGTCCATTGATGCAAATTTTTATTTTCCTGACTTATGTAAGTCTTACTCTGTCAAGTCAAAATACATGTAGGCAAAGATGTGTTGTGGTCCAGTGGATTAGTCACCAGACTGAACCACGAGGTACGGGGTTCATATCCCTGAGACAACACTAATGTCCTTTGGCAAGATATCAACCTACATTTGCCACACTCATCCCAGGTGAGGTTAATGGGGACCTGGCAGGAATTAATTCCTGAAAATGCTAGAGTGTCTTTATAGCAGCCATGATTAAGCCAGGGTAATGATTGTGGAGCGCCGGGAGTGTCAAGTTTGAGAGACATGTGTCCTATACAAGAAACCATGATTATTATTTTATTATGTCGAATTAGATTCTCTGCTTGCAGAGGCGTTGGATCGGTTGATGGAAGACAGTCTCATGAGCAAGACTACTCGCTCTGTTCTACCTCAAACTTCTGTTATAGGGCTTTCCTTCCGCACTCTCAAGACGTCAAGTTCAGGCCAAGTAGAAATGGGGCCAGCTGGATGGATACCAAAGGCATCCAGATACACAGGAAGGAAATCTCATGTAGACATACAAGGCAGTAAACATCCTGTACACAAGTGCCACACCCTTCAAAAAATATTGTCTTTCCTGTTTCCTCGTCATGTCTTTCTCATTGGGTTGAATGTATTTCACAGATCAACATTCAATTGTTCGAGTGTGCATGCGACACAATAATATTGGACCAAATTTTGCTGATGAGTTAGCAGAGGATTTTCTGAAAAATATATGGAAGGAACCGTCTGATTTGTCGAATTTGCAGACATAGGTTTCAAATTTTCCATAAGCCCCCCCCCCCAAAAGGTTTAAAAATGGAAAACATGTCCTCATATTGTCAAATTGGTCAAAATCAATTTTAAAGGGGAAGGGCCCCCCCCCCCCCTTCCTTCCTTCCAAGCAATGCCATGGTCCAAATGCAGTGTCTACACCTAATGTAAAATACATCACATGTCGATTGAAAAGTCATGATAATTTGTGGCTTCCATTGGCGTAGGGTAAGGATTAATTAAAGAAGAGCCATGACATTTTAACAGATATTTCCTGCAAAAATTCAAAAGTGTAGATGCACAAAAGGTTATTCCTCATCAACTTCCTGGCAAGGGGGAGAGGCGGGGCACAGGATCCTCTCAGCAGCTATTGACCCTCTCAGGCATGACTTGAAAATACCTATCTATCCCGCATGTTAGCCCCTTTTTGTGCTTTTTTTTATAGGATGTGTCTTTTTTTAAAACAAATTATTAATGTTACTTTATTATTATTATTAAGTATTTATCTTCACCTCGGCCTGGGAGAGGAAAAGTGAGCTGTGACCTTCGGGTCTCTCCTACTGGTATAACTGAATGGGATGTGCAGGTGTACCACTAGACTGGGGTTTCCCCCTGGTTTTATACGAAGAGTATGTTCTTAACTTGCATAGATGGTTACTCCCCTACTCATGGGACTTCCATGTCCTATCTGAGGGACAGAGTATTTTCCACTGTACCCTAGCCTGCATCTATGAAACAGGGGAGGGTGCCCGTTAACACACAATGCAGGCTTCCTCCTGTGAATCTACCTCTGGTGAAAAGCCTTTCTAAGAGGAGGTCACCCTACTGGACATGACATTTGAGTAGACTTAGCTTGTCAGTCTGATGGCTTTGCAGGATTAGGACTTGTGTCTGAAAAGAGTTTGGTTGACCTTAGGAAAGGTTACCTAGGTGTAGGCTCCAAAGCCAGGCTTCACGCTTAAATCTTGTGCAATAATTTGTTTTAAAAAACCCATATAAAATAGGCTTATCTGTAATGTGAAAGTACATTCTGACAAATTTCGAACAGACTTTTGTTACTGTGGGGTTACGATATTGCAATGTTACAAAGATGCATTTATCTAGAAATTGGTGATCTTTGCAAATGCAGTCAAACCTGCTTGAGCAACACATAGGTCTATACTGCAAGAAAACAAAGAAGGTCTGTTTTTTTTTGGGGGGGGGGGGGGGGGGGGGTCCCTGATCTGATGGAACTTTATAGACAGGTTTGACTGTGGCTGTACATGTATGTACACATGTACATGTAGCCTACTGCATAGAATTGCACAAAGTTACACTGGAATCTGCTGATCAGTAACATGCATTTTCAGTTGTTTAAAATTATTGTATCTACTATCTAGTCCAGACTTTTTACCTTCAACTGGTATGGAGTTGTATGATAGACATTCACAGAACCTCTTTTTCTCATCTGTCTCTACAGGAGCTCTCTGAAAACAGGAACTAATGGTTTAACAAGCAAGGGGGTTCTGCTTATCTCTCGATTTACCCCTTCCTAATCAGAAGGGAAAGGGAAGAACACATTCTTGATTTGCTTGATTTTGTCTGCAAAAAAGGACAAATCTGCAAAAGAGGAAAAAATTATTATTGTTGCCATTTTTTGTTCATTTTTGTCTGACTGGAAGGCAAAAAAATTTCCCACTGTTTTGAATTTATCATTTACTGCAAGGCTCCACTTTAAATTCTTTTGTAGGGGTCCGGATTGAAACTTTTGGGTCTGTACACATTGAGCCCTATTTCAAAATCTTTTAATTTGGGGGTTGGGACCAAGACTTTGGGTGCCCTTGTGTCCCAGGTGTCTGTTAGTGTCGAGCCCTGCTTACTATTAGAAACCTAAATTGGGAAAGTTTTGCAGATTTGAATTTTCATATCTAATGCTTTTGCAATTTCTGGAGATTGTTTGCCAAAATTGGATCTTAGCTGTGGTGTGCAGTGTTTTTAAAAAAGAATATATTTTGTACGTAGGGCAAAATGTGTCAGATGTAGACCTGCTTGAATGCATAGTGCATGGTTTTTGAAAAGTTACAAAGCTGTGGGGAGTTACTGGCTACATGGACCTGATTTTCTCCCTTGAGAACCGGTTAAATCCTTGACAGTTGACACAAGCATCCTGAAAATAACTTCCTTTTTACCCCGCATTCAGACTATCAAAATTCATGGTATAGCTGTATAGCTAGTCTAAAGTTCTGAACGTCGTAAAAAAAAATGTGTAATTAATGTTGTATCGTAAAATGGATGTTTGAGCATCGTTTTGAGTGAAAGCTCTGTAAAGATCTGCATCCCCTTGTTATGTGAACATTGTTTTGTGTGTGTGCGCTGATATGATCAATCAGCGGTAATTTTGTATGCTCTGGAGCTGCCTATGACGTAACCTGATACTACACATACATGTATGGTTTCAGCTGAAATCCCCAAAACCATTTTCTTTATACGGTGTTTTTACATGAAACCTTTTTCCAGTTTTTATGCCCCTTTTATTGTGCGATGATTCTCTATACAACATTTCTTTATACAAATTTTGTATAACTTTGCTGTAGTCTGAACAGGCCAATAGTCTTCCTTATAATTATCAGATGGGTAACAGGCCAACAGGTTGTTTTGTAATTGTAAAGGAGCCTAGAAGCCCAGGGTGCATTTAGGGTGGGAGTCGGAACATCCGGACTATGCCCACCATGGCATACCTTCAGTACATTAAATGGAAATGTCCCCCCCCCCCCCCCCCCCCCAAGTGCTATTGTGTGGCCCTTTCAAATTTTTTACCTAAAAGGCCCCTGAAATATCTCATTTCTCTTTTTTGGTGCCTGCTTGCTTGGTTGTCAAAAATTGTTTTTAATAAATTAGCACCCAAGAAGACATGAAACCCTTTTTCCCCTCATAAAATTTTTGGGATTGTTGCCCCCCTACTTTTTGGAATCCGGGATCCACCCCCTCTAGAAGCTTACAAATAGTGATGATCATGGATGAAAACATGGCTATAATATGCATTTTCTTATGCTTGATCCAAGTCTCCTTTTTGAAACATCATGCTCATTTAGACTTGCATTTTTGATAAAATTATTATTCTTTGCTATACAGTTTGGTCTTGTTACAGTAAGTACGCGCTTAGAAACATGGTATTAATCGCTTTATAAATGTTGTATAGTATTATTATTATGAGTACATGTAGATTTGTCATAAATCTATTGAAATGAAAAATGCTATTGTGGGACAGGTCTTATTGTTGACTTTGGATACTGCTTTTAAACAGCTTTAGAAGTGATTGCAAAGACAACCTTCACTATTTTTCTGTCCGAAAGATGAATTAGCTTGCCCTGGGCTGTACATCAGAGACCAAAAATACATTTCACATTACATTTCATTGTGTGTAGTGTCTGCTTAATATTGCATAATGCTCTGTCTCTATTGTTCTAACAGTTGATTGTATGTTAATTTTATAATTCTATAATTATACTCAATAACTAGACACATTGCACTTCTGGTAATTAGTTATGTGCATATTCAGGAAAGCTTATCCAGGGTAGAAAAGAATGTAACTGTCAGAACATTTTAGCCTCATCATGACACTGTAGCAAGGAAAAAAAAAACCCATACCAGATGTATAAAATAGTACAAATCAAACACTCAGTCATTTTCTCCATACAGTCCCATACACAGCTTTCCATGTTTGTGTACACACACTTACAAGCTTGTTTTCAATATATGTAGCTCCGAATCAGAAAACAGGAAACTGGCTGTGACTGGGGATATAAAGAAGGATCTGGGCTTAGCCACCACTTAGACCTAATCAACCACTTCCAGGCAGCAGGGTCTAGATTGTTACCCAGCACTCCCTCTATTTATCATGGTTACCGGCTAACGTTTTTTTCACCTCCTGGATTTCTTAAATCAGATGTGTTTTGTCTGGGGGCACTTTGGGGCTATAATTAGAAATATGCATGATCATGCGTAACCTGCCAGTTTAAAGGTTACCGCGGTACAAATTCTTGTGATGAAGAGTTTCATTGATGAAGACGACTTAATTAACACTCTTTTACCCCCACATGGCCAAAACCTAATTTACTTATTTTTTCCTTGGACCTTGGTATTCTGCTTGCTATAACCAAGTTGATATTGATACAAAACATATATTTTAAAGAGAAAATCGAAGATGTAGGCCTAAAGAGTAAACTTACATTAGAAGAGTTGATTAGATTGCCCATGAGTTTATTTGAAATGAAATATAAGTTGTATACCATTTTACTGATAGCCTGATCTCCAGGCAGAATGTTATTTTTTTCTCCTCAAGAAAATAAGTTCAGCTGAGTCGTATGTTAGACTATCTCCATAATTGTCTCTCTCCTTATATGAGTAAGAAGGAAATGATACGAAAGTCTATAAGTGTTCTGGGTTGAATTTATTGTCATGGTGGTAATTCTACCACATAGACTATATTTTTTCTTCTTTTTTTTTCTCAGTGCAACATGAATTTAAGTATCCATATTTTCCATTGAGAAATTATGATACCTCCATATCTCATGAACATTTCAGAAATGGGTTTATTCACAAATGTCTATTCATTAATCCTGTCTATACTGCCATGCATCATATTTTTATGAATGTTTTTTCAAACTGGGGATCAGCCAGACAAAACGACAACTACCCCTGTAAACGAACAGCAAATGTGTACATTCACGTATCCAGCCATTTTGATATTAGGCCATTTCGGTATGAAGATGTGTAATTTAGGCCTGAAATCCTGCCATCGTTGGCAGAAATTACTTCTTATAATCCTGATCGAGCCGTAGCAATTCCCTTTCCATTAGCCAGGGTGAATGGAGTACTGTAGAATGACTTAGGCTGACTCATCCCTAATGTATCAGATGCCCTATTGCCGTACCCTGCGACTTGCACGATATTAGAACTAATACAAGATTTATTCAAATCTCATTTTCATTCAGACTTTATTCATTTATTCATAACAAAAATGGCTGTGTACATCTAACTTTAATATCAGAGGTAAAAAATTGGCTTGCTATGTTGGGAGAATTAACCCTTAGACTACTGAATTCTGTCATTGCCCAAGGTTTATTACAGGAACCACCCTGATCCCATAGATAATGAGTTAAAATAACGCCTAAATTGAGTGCTGTAGTATGGAGACTTCTATTATTCAGTTTTATTTTGTTCAAATCAATGTTAATTGTACATAGAAACTATGATTTTGTATTGATGTAATGATTTCATGTTAGTTGTTATAGCAATTCAAGGAGCAGAAGTAAATGCACAACAATTATTATGCTCTAAAAATGTATACTCTTCATCATTCACTGTACAGCTTTTGTAATATAAATAGATTATTCTATATTGATGATAATAATATTCTGGATTTATATAGCGCCTGATACATCTACAATGTCTCGAAAGGCTTTTTATTATTCATATATTATTCATATATTATTACATATATTATTACATATATTATTACAGATATATATTCATGAAAAGCTCCTGTCGAGAAACACTTGATTTAAATCTTGGTTTATGTCTTCTATTTCTTTCAGCTCCTAAGAAGACGTTATTCCACTTTTCAGTCAAGTTCTACTTATCAGACCCAGGGCAACTGCATGAAGAATTCACAAAGTAAGTAATAAGTTCATTCCCATATTTTGTAAACTTTTTTGTTCCTGGGCAAGTCCTGGGTATGTCCCATATGTTACCGATTATTATGGAATTTTATTATGGAATTGTGAACATATATTGACATTAAAAAAATAATGTATTAAGTTGATATTTTGTCTGATTCAAGCTCTTGGAGGGCTATCAGCTTTATACAGACATCAGACATGATAACGTCTGTTTGGAGCCAGAAGGGTGTAAACTCTAAACTTTCACACCGAGTTAATGCCCTTCTGGCTCCAAACAGACGTCTTAGATGTGGTCGGTAACTTATGGGACAAAAACGCTTGGACTTCACCTCCTTTCAGACAGAACTTGCAGGCATACAGTCATAAAAATATGCAGAGATACAGTAAGATTATTTCATGATTAAAAGATACTTGTTACTCTCTGTAACAAAGCATTTGAAAATTCAGATTAAATATGGACTATACTTGAAATGTAAGGAGTTAAGCTACAAAATATTCTTTTAAAATGTAAACAATTGTTTTCTGAGGAGAAATATTACAGATTGAGATAATAGTACAAATACATGACATCCTCTTCCATCTCAGTGAGGTTGATTTTTATTTAGTATTTTGGATGAAGAGGTTTATTTTGAAATATGATAGATAAACTCTATGCAACTTCTCTAAGAATTTCCTTTTCTCTTACATGTACTTGAGATGATATCATTTCCTCATGGGCCTTTCTTTTTTTTTTCTATGTCCAGAAAGGAAAAAAAAAAGGAAGAAAACCCTTAAGATAATTTGTTTTTAGAACACAGCACATTTGTTTACAAAGAGATACATGTAGAAAAGGAAATATATACCCTTTCATTCTGTGTCCTTCCTCCCTTTTGAACTTGGAATAAGTTACTTCAATCTCAGTGTTTATGCTACATGTAATTGAATAGATGAGAGAGAGAAGGACCCAAGTCCATTTTAACAATTTTTGAGCTACATGTATCAAGGAAAAAACAAAGAATATTTTTTTAAGTTCAAGAGACCGAATGTTTTCATCTTCATGCATTTAATAATGTATTTTTCATCCATGATTTTGTAAAGATGGAAAGCATTCTTTTTTATACTTATCTCGGAATACTAAGTTTTTTTTCTTAGAAACTAAAAAGCTGTTTTGAAAGACTTGGGTCCTTCTTCCTCATGTGTATCCAATTACCAGACAAAAACGTTTATTTTACCTCAAGATTATTGTACGTGTATCTATGTATCAATAGTATTGTGGAAACATTCCCCATCTCATTTATAATACGTCCTCTCTGATTGGACAGATACCTGTTTGCCCTGCAAGTGAAGAAGGATCTGGCCAATGGCAGGCTACCTTGCTCAGAAAACACAGCAGCCCTCATGGCTTCATATATCTTACAAGGTGAGTTCCAGTTGTGTGATTTTAAAAAATGGAATAAAGATAAAAGTCAAACAAGATGAGATATTCCTAAAGTTTCTCAATTGGTGCTATGGCAGGTACAGCTGTCCCAAACTGTATGTTTGTTGCAGTATGCAAGGGGGACCCTTAGGGTTTCAGTGATGTAGTTTGCCTGCCTCATTCCTGGCAACTTGTCATTACACTTACGAGATCAAATTATGTTATTTTCAACCTTCCTATATTGGAATATTTGTTCTTCTTTGTAATTTTGCATGTACATGTATGTATTCTGATTTGCCATATAAAATCATAATAATAATAATAATAATAATAATAATGATAACACGAGGTTCATTGATACATGCTCTGGTATTCAAATTCTAATGAAACTGCAATCACATATCACTGTATTTTAAAATGCTACATAAGATATGCTTCAGTTATACCAACCATGATTGTTGAATTTAGTTGATTTGTTACATTCACTCTCTGTAGGCCTGTGGAGAAACATTAGTGTTAAATTTCATATTTCTTTCTTTGTCATTTTGTTTTATGAAAATCATAGTTTTTAATTGAAGAAACAGAAGTTTTTAGAGGTGTGCTTAGGTGGCTTTGAGTACACGACTTCTACTTGTAAAGACTATCAATTCAAGAAGATTATTTTACAAAAACCATGAAATACAGTTGTTGAGAAATTAACATCCCTTGTTCATTTCACAGCTGAGGTGGGGGACTACAGTCCGATGGAACATGATGATGGCCGTTACATCACAGCATTCCGCTTTGTGCCCAACCAGTCAAGACCTATGGAGCTTAAGATTCAGGAGTACCACAAAAACCACATGTAAGTGAACACAAACTGCTGGAACCGAACCACAGCAACCCTTTGAAGAATTTCCTTGTTTCGGACTTAAGAATAAGTTTGTGTAAACCTCTGAACCATGAATCCTCTCATATTATTCCTTAGGCAAATGAAAAACTGAAACTGAAAATGACTTTGTAAAAAGCTCTAAATGTATTATGCATGTAGTATTATCCTGTTAACGCATGATTTGCATTGAGCTATGACTAAATTAGCCTGAGAAGAGATGTATCAGTAGGAACAACTAAAACACGTGTTTTCATAAAATAATTATTTTCCCCAGTAATTATTATGATAATTACCTAGATAGTAGAATTTAAAATATACCAATGAAATTATTCATAGTTATTACATTTATGAAATAAACTTTCTTCATCTCTTTCCTCCCTCTAAAAAAAAAGGAAAGAAAATGGAGAATGTACATGTATGCAAAGGCGATACACCACTAACCTTGGCTTCACAGTGCCTGTTAGAAAGTTCTGCCATAGTTGAAAAAATATTACTGTCATAAACCAGGGGCCCGTTGCATAAAACTTACTATAATAGTAACTTTGCTATTATAGTAACTTTTCATGGAAAACTGGATTTTGATTGGCTGTTGAGCATGACACGTTGCTCAACAGCCAATCAAAATCCAGTATTCCATGAGAAGTTACTATAATAGCAAAGTTACTATTATAGTAAGTTTTATGCAACGGGCCCCAGGACTCCGCACTAACTTTCCTGTCGTGGAATCAAGAAGGACATTTTGGGGATCTGTATATAATGGATCTCTGTTAACCCTTTCAGGACAGGAATTATTTAAGGGCTAAATTGATCACATTTTGTTCTTCAAATTGGCAACAGTAATATTTTTCTTTTAATGCTATGTGGTTCTAATAAAATGTAATGTCTTTGAAAACAACATACATGGTTAAAACCTTTATCGAAAAGGTGAAAAAGTTGCCAATTTTGACAAAAACCAATGATTTTGAACCTCTCAATGTGTTGCCAATTTAAGGATTTTAAAGCTTATTCTTGTTTTTAAAATTCCTGGCATCAAATGCAATTTGGTCATGCAACAAAAATGGACATAGTTTATGCAGAAATTTTTGCTCTTTCTACTCATGCATCTGGTATGTTTTTTAGAGCTCTGAATCAAAAGTTATTGAGCCAAACCACAAAATGTGGTCAATTGTCTCAAATGGGTTAACATGTAGAAAGTTTGAGGGTTGGAAGTGAAATATTGGGGGCCCATGTGTACCAGATCTCTATTAGTGTCAAGCCTTGTTAGTGTTGAGCCCTGGTGAAGGTTCCTTCAATTTTCCTGATGGTTACAATCAACATGGACACACCTTTTCTCTGTTTCATCTACAGTGGTCAGACAATGGCCGATGCTGACTTCAACCTCCTGGACGTGGCCCGGAGACTGGAGATGTACGGGGTGCGTCTCCACCCGGCCAAGGACTACGAGAACGTCCAGCTCTACCTGGCCGTGTCCCACCAGGGCACCCTGGTCTTCCAGAACAACACCAAGATCAACACCTTCTCCTGGGCCAAGATCCGCAAGCTGAGCTTTAAGAGAAAACGCTTCCTCATCAAGCTACATCCTGAAGGATACGTAAGTTGTTTCCTAGAAAGCAGTTTTGCTCTTCTTTACCACATAAACCACTTGAAACCATCTTTTTTAAAGAGAAGGTTGAGTTCTGGGAAAGATGAAAAATAATTTGTGAGCATTTTCATTCCTTTCATGTCAGTTGGGAAGAACATCATAGTCAAAATATTCCCTGAAAAGAATTGCTCTTAAGATGCCCTCATTTTCAAAATATGACGAAAAATAGCTGAAGTATTCGGGCCGAATATTCATGCCACACGTGTGTTCAGTCCCATATGCTCATTTCTGTGTGCAGTGCATGTGCTTTTCAGCGATATTGGGTCAATTTCTTATCATTTTGATGAGTCCAAAACCTCACAGTGTACACTGATTCTTCTGTTTTCATGATCAACCTCTCCCAATTGCTTTGAGACAATTTCTTTCACAATGTAATCACATGACCAGAACTCAACTTTATCTTTAATACTCAATGTTACAATGATCAGTCACATGAGTTAGATGTTTGTGTCAGCGATTTCTGAACCACCACTATCAAGGGGGCAATGTGAGATAAGTTTGGATCCTAGGAAATTAATGCTTATGAATAATTCGAGACCCTAATGACCTAGCTTTAGCTATCCATGGGCCATGATAATTGCACCTGAATCTGGCGCTGGGCAGCGGAGGTGGGGGATTTGAATAATGAAAAAGCTCTTTGATGCCCCATTCACATTGAAAATTTACCCCTGTTGAATTTAAGAGAAGCTGTATGGCAAGAGATCTGGGTAAGCCATCAGAAATCTACTTCTCACAAGAATGACTTCTCTATTGTGCAATACTTGATTAAAAACAACACTTGGATAATAACTGATCAAATTGATGATCTCCAGGAGAAAGTTGGTTCTCATTAAGTTCTTCAATATGTACTATTACAAAGGCTTTGCCTCCAGGATACTCTTCTAGCAAATGAGAGTCCACAAAAATATCAAATATGTATCGTAAATAGCAGGGACAGAAGTTAACCAGCATCATTGCTTTAATACTGCTGTGGACTATTAGCATATTCTATTTCTGTCCTGGTCAGTGAGGAAAAGATGTACCCCATTGTAGGTTGTAAAGCCCATACTCCTGGTCACATTAAAATTCCATAATACATACTTGGCATGCCATTTAGTCTGTTTAGGTGACAGGGACTGTACATCAGGTTTCCTCTTTTCCCATTGTGCATCTCCCCCAACAGTTACTGGAGATTACGTGAAATGTATCCTGTACGAAATGTCCTTTATCCATTTATTTCATCCAAAAATGAAAAATTACTGGTATAACCGTTGGCTTATTTGCTTTAGAATGAAATAAATGGTTAAGAGTCATATGTCATATAGGACCCATTGCACAGAATTGCCTTCCTATGTCATATGCTATGTGGTCAAATTCTTTCACTTACCAAACTTCTAACTTCATCCCTCTACCTACCAAAATACTGTATACCCCATAAATTTCATGGCCCTAAATTTTTGTGAACAGGACTAGCCATACTATTTTGCGAATGGTTGAAATCGCGATCAGGAAATTCTCAGATCTACAAAACACCAGTGGTGATGTACTTTTGCAAAGCCAAGTGGTGAATATCTGCCAAGGAGACAACAAATTCAACTGACTACTTATGTTGGCAATACTTAAGCGTGTTGTTAAATTTGCAAAAATACCCCCCCCCTGCAAAATATATATCGTATACAGTACCTAATACTAATCCTAACTCTTACCCTTAACCTAAACCTAACCCTACTTATCTTGGACCAAATAAAGCCCAGAGTACATGTCTCAGGACCATGTGTCATATCACCATCCCCCCCCCCCCCTCCTCGCCTATTCCTAAACACTAAAAGATGCATCAGAATGTATTGTTCTGATTTAAAGCCTAAGTTGCGTTTGTGTATTCTGTCTAGCGTGCTCGTAAAATTTTATGTACTCGGACATTCACATCCATAAATTGCTGAACATAAATGTAAGACATTTATGATATGCAAGTAACTCTTAAGAAGTCTTATGTGGGCTTTATGAGTATTGGCAAGATAATATTTATTAATACTGCTGTTTTTAAAGAAAGTAAAGTAAAAATTCAGAGAAAAATGGAAATGTGATAATTATTTTTATTCTATCCAAGGTTGGGTGAATATCTTTGCCGGGAATACTTGAGTCTTTCTCTATCTTCCTCTCCTCTCTCCCTCTCCAATTGTGTTCTTTGTCCCCCTCTCTCTCTCTCTCTCTGCTGTTTCTTTTCCTGACTAATCTACTTTGTCATCTATCTCCATACCTGCTCATCTGTTGTTTTTTTTTTCTTACCTTCTTTTGTTCACCCCTCCCCTCCCTCTCCCTCTCCCTCTCCCTCTCCCTCTCTTTCTCTCTCTCTCTCTCTCTCTTTCTCTCTCTCTTTCTCTCTCCCTCTCTCTCTCTCTCTCCCTCCCCCTCTCTCTCTCCTTTCTACTTTTCTTATATTCCAACTTATCTTGTTTGATTTGATAATTATGTCCCCTACCTTTTTACACATGTGTATCTATCTATATAAATGTCTACTAGACTCTTTTACCTCTATCCCCACTCATCTTTTCTTCCTCCACTTACTATGCTATGAGATGATGTGACTGTCCCAGAATCTTCCCCTACCAGATGACAGGGATAAGTAGGATTATTGAGTAATGAGTGTAGGAAGGTATAGGAGGGTCATGCATTCAAGTCGAGTTAACATCACATGACCTTTGTCAATCAAAGAGATGAATGACCAGTCTGAGGCTGTGTATCGGTCTCTAATGATTATGAGATCAATCATTAGAGGGATGGATGGATGAATGGTGAGAGAGAGACAGACAGACAGAAAGAGATACAGAGAGAGACAGAGAGAGAGAGAGAGGAGTCAGATTGCAGTCAAAGATAAAGATAAAATTGAGAGAGAGAGAGAGAGAGAGATCTTGCAGTGCATGCCTGCGTTCACCTTCAGCTAGATGTAGTAAACAAAGATTTTCTGTGTATGACGCAAGAGCATTTTAACAAATCTGCTCTGTTGAGATATCAATAAGTAATTTTATTGCTGTACTGTAGAATTTTCTTTAGATTGTACACAAGATTATGTTCATGTACATGTATTACAATGGGCAATGTGCTAGGCTATTTTATGACTACAGGCCCTATGTCTGTGAAGTGCCCTTGTCTGCTAACACACGCAACTGTGTAGTTCAAACATACAACAAAGTCCAACTTTTGGTCTTTACTATGGTAATAATGTACATGTATGCATTTATGGAACAATAAGCTACAATATTGAGAAAAAGTGTGATTGAAGCATTTTCATTTCCAAACCTTGATTGGTCCTGAACTGCATATAAAATAAACAACAACAAGTTTGCTGACATTGAACATGTTTACAATATCAAAATGACACATCTGTCTTTTCTAGTGAAAATTATATCATCCTTGCTCAAGTTTTGATGTGATTTTTGGCACCCTTTTTCTTCAGATATATCAGGAATAGCAGGAAAGTGATCATCATAGGAATATAAAAAACCTTTTTCTTTATTTTCTTCAAGTAAAATCTTAAGAGTTGCAGAAATACCCCACCAATGGCAATTCTTGTGGATATTGTTGTAATTTGTCAAATACATAATTAACAACCTCTTGTCTTACACCACACAGGGCTATCCCAGGAGTACAGTAGAGTTTCAGATGGAGACAAGGAACGACTGCAAGCAGTTCTGGAAGAGCTGTGTAGAGCACCACGCCTTCTTCCGTCTCACACAGATCAAGTACCCCAGATCAAGGAGGCGGCTCTTGAGCAGAGGATCAACATTTAGATACAGGTAAAGCAACTACATTGTGTTTTCACTCAGGAAATATGAAAATCGAGGAAAACAAGGAAAAGACAAAGGTTTACCCTTTTGGAGACTGGTCATTTTTTAATAATGATAAATTACAATCTAGTGCCATCACTAGGGAAGCCTGATCCTCTTGATCCCTCTTCAGCTTTTAGATATGTAAAGCGCATAGAGAGACCCCTGTATAATGTGCGTGGTCTATCATGCACTATACTGGAGTATGTGCACGACAAATACTAAATTATCCCGAGGGCAGTTTTGAAATAGACCTGCACGAGGGATAATTTAGTATTTGGAGTTCATATAGCCCAATAATGGTGCATAAATAGAACATGCAGTAATTGTTTAGTATTTAATAGACCCCTAGATCTATAACAGTTATTGTGTATAAGGCTCGGGTCTAATTTTTTTTATTGTGCACAATCGTGCACTATAACAAAATTCTTGCACTTCCCGTGATGAGAATCTAACCAATCACAGTACGTATTATACATACACTATTTACTATAAAAGCATAATTCATGTACCATTATACTCTCTTGAAGATGATCAGAGTGTATTGATCAAAACGTTGAAACGTCACAAACCAAAAAAGGCGCTTAAAGGAGCTTGGAGCTCGTAGCAGAGCTGACCAGCCCTTATCAGGGCTCTTATTGCTTTAAAAGAATACATGGTGTAACCCTGAAACACTATGAATACGTATAAAGGTCAATTGTACTTGGTACAAATGACCTTAACCTGCACGTGCGCTAACTGTAATTACGAACTGGCTTATTAAAGAATTTTTCCTTTTTTATGTGTGAACTACATGAACAATATTTGGAGAACTTATTGGTCTGCAGCCTTGCCCTCACTGCTCAAGACAAATTACCAGGGCTAGGATTTGCCTCTGAATCTGCAGACCTCATATAATATATGAAATGATGAAGATACTGTATTTATCCTTTTAAAAGAAGGACTAACAATATGGTGGTTGATGTTTAGATACGGGTAAAACAGGTTTTTATCATTCATCATAACAAAAGGGGAAAATAGAAACCAAACAATGCAGAAATGTCATGTATTCATGTTATTTTAATGACATTCAAAGACAGAATGATATACTCTACATGTAATTTGGTTACTCCAGATCTGTGTGCATGTCTTGATGTAAAAGGTTCTTCCCTAAACACTCAGAGATATCTGTGATTTCTCTATGATAAGCCCTCTTAGATAGAAATAGTTCCGTTCACATCACACATGTTCTCTCTTCATTCCAGTGGAAGGACTCAGAAGCAAGTCGTGGAGCAGGCCAGGGTTGGAGGAAACTCAAGATCGTTAGTGTAAGTGATGTCACAAATCACAATGGATTATTACATGGATATTTCTAGGTTCAGTGAAATAATGGCATTTTAGGCAATTGCCCAATCACCTTGGGAGGTGGGGGGGGGGGGGGGGTGCCCAATCACCTTGGGAGGTGGGGGGGGGGTGAATCATTTGAAATGAGAAGAGTTACAATGTGTATGTGTGTGTTCATGTGGAAATTTGTATACCAGGTGTATATTTTTTGATAGACTAAAATTTTGACTTGTAAACTTAAGGTTGAGAATAGATGTAGATTTTGCCACTTTCATTCCAGGTGTAATAAATGGGTCCCTGTAAGAAAGTTATTCATTGAATGCTCTTGTTGCCTTTGGGCAGCTGGGCTAAAGCGTGGGTAAGAGTAGTATTTTATATGCACCTCAATCATGGGATGGATATGGGTGCAGTATGAAAGTAGCTTTTATTATTATTTGAAAATGAAGTTAATGCATGGTTTACATCTGTCTGCAGGACTCTGAATGCATCAAGGATGTCAACAAGAAGCCTTGGTGCCCCACGGACCACCACCCCTCTCACCATCGACATGACAGAGACAATAGTCACTGATCATCACAGTGCACCCAATCTGGCCTTCCCTGAAGACCCCACCTATGCCAAACCGGACATGCCCAAGAGTCCCGTCTCAGAGTCGCCCACATCGCCTCCGTCATCGACGCCCATCACACCGGTCCATGAGAACTCCAGAATTGCCATCCACAAGGGCCAGTCCAACTCTAGTATCATGTACGAGTACACGGTGAATGATGATAACTCGCAGCACCAGACCCAGGCCGAGGTGGACCAGAGCCAGGCGAGCAGGCTGGCCAGTTCTTCGGGTTCCTTCAACGCCAGGATGGAACCGGAGCCGTTGGTGTCTTCAGGAGAGACCAGACTGGACGCCCTCTCGGATGTGGAGCCCAAGAGGAACGGAGACATCAACATGGGAGGCAATCAGAGTATGCTTTCTTCTAGTTCTTCCAGTTTAAGTGTTGTTGATGAGCTTGGGGAGGAGGAGATGAAAGAGGAAGAGGAGGTGACGCAAGTAGTCCGTCCCATTGCGGACATCTTGCGTCCCCTCCTTATTGGGGGCAAGTTCACTTCCGAGGACTCCGATAGCAACTCGTCTGTTGTCTCATCCAACCTTGAGGATGACAAGACAGAGGGGGATGAGGAAGGGGAGGATGGGGAGACAGAAAACCCAGACTTTGATCTGGGATCGGTTTCAGAAATGCTAAGTGAAATGGATACAGTCAGTCCCTCGGAAGTGGAGACTCAGATTCATAGTGAGGCAACTCTAGGCCTCCTCAGTGAGATGAGCACTCCCGGCACTTTCACAGAGGTGGAGGGTGGGTTATTCAGTTTGCCAGAGGTCCTCTCGGACACTGAACCAAACTCTGACATCTTCAAAAGTCTTGGCTCCCCTGATGCAGTTAGCGACATTGATCATGACGATGAGGGTCATAATCTATCCCCCTTACAGATCCATGATTCCCTGTTTGTTTCTGAACTTGGCGATATGCTACCCAAAGATGGGCTCCGTAGAAGGGGAAGTTCTAGTTTAAGTAGTAGCACCAGCAGCAGTAGTAGTAGCAGCAGTAGCAGTGAGGATCTCGATCAAAGAGGACGTAGTGATACTGAAATCAAAGTTGATCATCCCGTAACTGAAGTTAGACCTGTCCCTAATGATCTAACCAGTCCTTCTGTTGATGATGCTTTCACTTTTAGTAGTTTTGATTCGCAAAGTCTTGACTCCTTCTCGCAAGCTCATTCTGAAGCAGCACAAATTGGGAATGGGAGAAACCTAAAAGCGGAGGGTAGCCTCCACAGTGACTATAGGGCCTTTAGGCAAGAAAGGAAACTGTTCTTTGAGAGTGATGAGAATCTGGGCCAATCCCTTGGGCAAGCAAATGCTAATCTCCAGGCTTTAGAAGATGATCTTGATGAAACCTCTCACACCCTTGTTCAGTTAGAGGAATCCCTAGTGGAGACAAGAGAAACCCTTCAAGCAGAAGGAGTCGATGCTTTTACAGAAACAAGCTCTGGTACTGATCCAGATGAAGAAGTCAAAGGGGTCATTTCAAAGGGTCTTACAGAAATCGATGTGGGCACCAAACATGTCTCTTTCTCAACAGAAAATGATGAGACATCTATGATCCCTAGTATTCTAGAATCTCTTAGGGACACTGGGGAGACTGCTAGTCCCACACCATTAGATCTTAAGATAGATTACCTGAGGGATTATGATGAGCTGTTCCAAAGGGATAATGCTCTAGTGGATGATGAATCTGGTAACTCTTCCGCCCCTCTTCAATCACCTCCACACCACTATGTCAGTCCTGGTATTTTACCAGAGAGTAGTCTTCCCAAATTGCCAGAACTGTCTAAAGAAATGGTTGCCAAATTAGAAGCCCAGACAGAGGCAGCACCTGTCAGGACAGTGATCCAAGACGAAATAAAGGGAGGGGGAGATGACATCCTAGGGGATTTGCCAAATATTGGGGGTAATGGCTTCCCGGGACCCAATGGGAATTGGCATCAGAAAGGATCGGGCCAGTCTGTATATGTCAGTAAGTTGAAGGTTCAGATTCCACGACCAGGTGAACTGTTGATCCCACCCGGGAGCGCCGGGAGTGCCGCCAAGTCCAGTAGCCCCGGGAGTGACGACTCTATGCGCAGACACTTTGGTACCGTGCGCAACCCTGATGACCTTGTCAGTTGTAGTGAGCTGAGTTTTGGAAACCTAGAAAACGAGAGCTTGCGTGTGCACTGTGATGATGGTGGTGCTGCTGCCTTTCTGAACCTGGGGCGTGGTGTTGGTGACAATCTGAGTGAGAATGAGAGCGATAGTGAGGTGGGGAGTGAAGAGGGCACCACTTCCAGCTCCAATGACAGCTGTGTGTATCAGTATAAGGTCTCTGAAGCCCGCTACACCAAGACACACTCTAAGAGCAGCCTGGGCGAATCAGGGAGTTCTAGTAGCGAGGGTGGAGACCAAGTGCTTGCTCCAGACACTGGGAGTGCAGCTGCTCATTTTAACATTTTCACTAGCAGCGGGGGGATACTGTCTGGTAATGGACATGACTTGTTTGCAGACCTGGAGAGTAATGATTTCTCCTTAGCAGCAAGCACTTGCAATTCAGACGATTTTGATTAGACACCGCAACACTCTATCACTTTCTTTGAATAGCAGTTCAAAATTCAGTTTATATCATACGAAAATTCCATTCAAGTTTTTTGTCCAATCATCAAATAGTGACAATTGGATATGTGAAGAATTGAGAAAGTATATAATTCATGAGGTGAAGGTTTTGCAAAGAAAACAGTACATGTTCTCAGATATACAAATTACTTACAAACTACAAATCATAATACTTAAAACTACATTTGCATAAAATACAGTCTTCAGCAGTAGCATATGAGAGCTGTGGTTAAGGGAGTGGAGTTATTTCTATTTTGGGGGCATAATGCCTGTGCTGTTAGCAAAAATATACTTATATTAACTGTGATATGCAATTCTTGCGGAAAACTTAGCAAAGTTTTCTATATATACTGATGCACTTGATATAAGCTTTATTATTTCATAGTTTATACATTTAAGCATGTAACTTTCTTAAGCGCATGAAAGGAATACATATGAAAAATAATATTGTGAAACTGCAACGAGCTTGCGCTTGTATGTCTAGTTTGCCAAATAATAGTAACAGTGCCGCCATGGATGCTCTTGTTGTGTTATTTCTATCCATGTTGGAATCGCAAATCCACGACTGTGTTCAGACTTGTAAATAATCCAATGTGCTATCGCGGGGTCGATACCCAGTACTACATCAGGAGTCATACAATGAAAGTTGATGGGAAATTTAACTTTCAGGTTAAGTCTGCGTATGAACACATAGAGATGGTACTATTTCCTGGTCCCTCCCACAAAAGAACATCCCCCAAAACTGACGCATTGCAGATTTAGTAGATCCTACTTCCAAATCCTAAATCCTGTGAAAACAAAACATATTTTCCTTAGTTGTGCTTTTGACTTTCTCTGTCGACTACACAATGTACCCTCTTACCATATTTCAGCTTGAGATCCATTCCAATTACTGTAAACGTTCTTATTTTTGCGTGATTAAATTTTCGCGCTGAGCTACCCCAAAACATATTCGCGGGTTCTTAAATTCGCGCTGCACAATTACACGCTCGTATATATATATATATATGTACACCCACTCCATTTATTAATTATTTACGTCCATTCAAATGCATACGGCATGCGCAACTACACACGCGCGCTCAAAAATGAATTGGACACGCACACACACATATTAATGTGCTGAAGTGCGTAATTCAACCCGCATAGGATATCAGGCTAATATTTTCACGAGTTCTAGAATTCGCGCTTGCCGAAAATAGCGTGAAATCCGTGAAAATTAATGTACGGCGAATATTTCTGCATTTACAGTAGACCATTCTTGAACCTTTTCCCTACCCACCCTGAAGTAGATACATGTAGCTTGTATAGATTCTCTTATGAGTTAAAAAAATGAAAATAAACTCAGGAATGACTTTTGAAAAGTCAGGTACTTTTTACAAACCCCACCCACCCTGAAGATGTTTGTTGAAAAAATATTGCCCTGCCCTCATATACATAAAATTTGCATAATATTCATTTATTGTTAATAGTACTTCACAAAATCTGCTCTCTAGGGAAGATGGCTTTTTTATCTTTCACTGCTTTCTAACATTGTATGCTGAGAGCCAGATGGTTGTTCTCTGTTTGCTGATACTAGAGAAGATGAATTTAACCCTTTCAGGACAGGAATTATTTAAGGGCTTAATTGATCACATTTTGTTCTTCCAATTGGCAACAATGATATTTCTCTTTTATTGCTACATGGTTCCAGTAAGGTGTAATGTCTTTGAAAACAATATACATGGTTAGGAATTTTGTGGAAAAGTTGAGAAACATTGCCAATTTCGATTTAAAAAAAAATGATTTTGAACCTCTCAATGTGTTGCCAATTTAAGGATTTTAGAGCTTATTCTCGTTTTTAGAATTCCTGGCGTTGAATGCAATATGGTCATGCAAGAAAAATGGACATAAGGTGTGCAGAGATTTTTGCTCTTTCTACTCATGCATCAGGTATATTTTTAGAGCTCTGAATCAAGTAATTGAGCCAAACCACAAAATGTGGTCAATTGTCTGGAAAGGGTTAACAAAGTCGATTGAGCATTGACGCTAAGCTTTATTACTTTT
This sequence comes from Heliocidaris tuberculata, assembly GCA_025618425.1. Taxonomy (NCBI): domain Eukaryota; kingdom Metazoa; phylum Echinodermata; class Echinoidea; order Camarodonta; family Echinometridae; genus Heliocidaris; species Heliocidaris tuberculata. The sequence goes on from CM046850.1 coordinate 8,795,686, forward strand.
TTTAGCTTATGAAATACATGTACATATGTGCTAGGTGTGACTTTTTCCTCCCACCCTGTTATTAATCTTATGGATAAAAAAGACTTTGGAGAAGCGAATGTTATCTTTTGAGATGCTTAAAGAGCATTAATTGAAGAACGTGCTAATAGTCATTAATGAAATGCTGTGAAGATTGTACATGTAGGTCTATATTATGCATTCTAAAATTCTGTCAAAATGACATATAATTACATGTACATGTACATTTATCTTCAAAGAAGGTAAAACAGGCTTCTTACCTTCAAAGAAGGTTGTAAGAAGCCTGTTTTTCTCTATAAACTTTCTCTTTCAGCAAGTTATGAAGAAAATGATTTAATTTTATTATTTCACCTTTTTTTTATTATTGCATTTTTAAAATATAAATCAAACATTTTTTTTCAAAATGAGAAAAATTAGATGTAAGAAGTGCCTATTCTCTATTGGGAGGGACTGTCATTTTGTAGGATTTTGCTACCCTTTAAATATGGAGCATGGTGAATAAGGTAACAAATGGCTAAACAGCAGTTGTAGAAATATGTTTTTAAGGGTATTGACATTTCCTGCTTATCTTGACTAATAATTGATAATTTTAGCTTTTTCTGATATTTCCACTAATGGGGACCAATTGAAGCACCAAAAATGAACAAGCAGAGTTACGTAGGTCTTGCATCAGTATGAATAATCTTGTTCCAATTGATCTTTAAATGCTCCTCACCCACCCCCCCCCCCCAAACCCCCATAGGGAGTATCAGTTCCTTAAAATGCAAATTGCAAGATACATATAAGTAGTAGCGTTCAGTTTTGCTGTGAAAGCTAAACACTTTACATGCAGAAGTCTTGAAGAAATGTTTTGTGTGCATTTAGCAAATTTTCATGTTTGATTTTGCATCAAAACATTAGATCCTGAAATGGCAAAGCAAGATGCTCTTGTTTCCAACTTATCTTTTTTTTTTGTATTCTGTTTTTGCTGTAGTACTATTGACAAGTATGCTTTATTTTTCTTCTCTTTGAAATGTTCCTGTCTTCAACATTATGAATTTATTATATATCATAGAGATATTCCTTAGTTTGATTTTTTTAAAGTACTGTATATTGAAATGACAATCAGGGATTTTTTCCTGTGACCAAGCATAAGAAGGTAAGAATTAGATGTTTATCACACAAATTGGAATGCCTTATTAAGTTGTGATGTTGAATCACTTGCACCAAATTAATCATCACATCACATTCTTACACTTTTTAAATAGATTGCAACTCTGTGAACTTAACTTAAAGTGTACCAATCACAAAAAAAGTTTTGTTGTGTATGTTAATGGTTCTTTGTCGATATACTTGTACTATATTCAACAAATGAGCTTCAAATGTTGATTCTTTAAAGAGATATTGCAATTTGAATACACTCCCAATAAGGAGACTAATCGACGTACCCATACACGCTCGCATAAAATAAGGCCGGTGTGGAGCTGAAATTGGATTTGGGTTCCGCACGAGGGGGTTTTATGTTTTCCTTCTTTTTCTTCATCCTCCTTAAACGTTAACTCTTAGAAGGCCAGATAAAGTGTTATGAGGTTGCTTTTATACATTCTAGCTGTCCTCAAATTCATTTTTTAGGTGGTTGGTACACTTTAAATCAACTAATTCTATATTAAACAAAGGTTGTATAATGGGGTAGTCCATTCTTGCACCTATTAACACATTTAATTTTTGTGATTGTAGTGGTTCTAATACAATATTTGCATATGGAATGACGGCATACATGTATAATTGACTAATTTCTGTACTAATCACAGAACATAATATCCTCATTTATCAACAAGAATGATATATGATATGATAGATAAATTTTAATTATAAAGAATTCCATCCTACTTCCCCTCAGATTTGGTAGAAATATACATGTATGAGAGGCATTTTGTTCATATGTAATAATAATAATTTAATGATAATATATCTTGTTTACCCAGGGTAGCCTCATCAGTATTATATACTGTTCTCCCTGAGGGCCCTGCAATCATATTATTACCCTGGCTATAAGATATGTAGATGCACTTTTATGCATAAATCACTGCTATCTTGTGACTGTGATATCCTAATGATTAACTGTTGGAAATTCTGAAGGAATAAGCAAATATGTAATTGGGATAATTCGAAATAACAGTTAGATGTGCTTACATGTAGTTTCTTGGATATTGCACAAAATTATTTTTGTTTGATATACCAATACCTTATTCCTTTTTATTTGTTCCCCCTACAAGAAAATTCCATCCATTATTTTCTCAGTAGTACTATGAAAGCAAAAATGTACCTTACTATCATGATAAAGCTATTGCACATGATCTGAAAGTTCATTTATTGGCAGAATTATGCTCTCCCGAAAAGATTAAAGGGAAATAGTGTATAAAGGATTATTGAATGAATTTTCTTCAAGAACCAATCAAATATCAGGTAAATTATGGTCAATTGTATCATGAAAAGGAGATTAAAAGTACATTGCATCAAAGGCAATGTATGGATGGGGCATTTGTGCCAATTTTTTAATATTCTCTCTTCTTTCTAATAATTTTTTTTTTCACAAAAAGATTGTGACTTACTAGGTTTTTCTTTGCTTGAAGTGTAGAGAGGGAGTACCTTAGTGGTATTTGTAAAGAAAAAAAGGAGGGGGGTTATCTTGACTTGTAATTCAGAGATCATTAGATTTGTTTCTTTTGGATAAACAGAAAATAGTTAAGGTTTATTTTCTCTCTTATTACCTGAATATAATATGCATTTAAAAGATGACAGAAGGTTTGGGAAGGGTGCAGACTTTTGATAAGAAGTGGTTCAAGCACAAAAAAACGCACAGATTGTAACAGTACATTAAATTTCAATACTTATATTCATACATGTATTAACAGCAATTTGAATTTAGGTTTAGTAGGTTCTGTTCATAAGGCAAGTTTCTCTAAGTGTTTTTACGTCAGAAATTAGTTTTACCTGTAGATTAGTAGTGAGAAAGAGAAAGAGTGAGAGATTCTGTAACGCATAACTACATCTATACCTCATTTGTTAATACTAACTTCCATTTTTATGCCTCTGCCTCTGGAGGCGATGAAGATGGCATTGTGATTTTCTTTTCTTTTTTCTACTTAAGTATAACATTGTGTGAATGATGATTGCATGGTATATGTATATGGAAACAAGCTAGAAAGACCCTTTGGTACCTTTTTTTTCTTCCATTTTACTTACAAATTTGTGTTCTGATTCTGATGTAGAACAACGATTTGAAAGATGTTCTGGGTTTCCAAAGTTCAGCTTATCTTTAGGAGAAAAAAAAAAGACTGCAGCTAGTACAAGTGTCATGTGAGGCGTTAGAATATCTCGTGCTTTTTTGTTTTTGTCGTCAAAACTCTCGCCTAGATATGTCCATTATGAAAAGATAAACATAAAATTAACTTTATTTTTGAAGAAACAAAAATACATGCTCCTGTGAAAAAGAAATGAAAGGAAGCATGAGTAAAATTTATCAATTGCATGGATGGAAACAGTTTGAAGGCCACTGAGTGAAAAAACAACATTATTTGGAAAGCATTCTACTTCATAAGAAAGAGGAACTGCATTTAGTACTTAGCATATCTGAAATCAAAACTATCACAGGATCTTTTTATAAAGTAGTTCTCTCACCTTTATAAAGTTGTTCATGTATTCATTTACACTTGAAATTCTTCTTACCAAAATGTATCGTGATGAAAATCATTTGTAAACTGAGAAAGAAATACATTTAAGTAAGAAATACATTTTGAAAGGTCATAATTGTATAGAAATGTACTTTTATTTTTGATTTCTGAAAAAAAATAAGATCTTACAAAGTTTTTCTAAGATTTTTATGTGTCTAGAAACATTCTTGCAGGTTTTGCAAAAAAAAAAAAGAATTATCTGAAAATGGATTTTAAAAGAAAATAGTTGAATAAAATAAGTTGACAAAAGCAATCATGGAAATTATATTCAACATTTTGATTAGAAAAGGAGTCTTTCTAAAAGGGAAAATTTAATTGTTTTTCCTTCTCATAGTATTCAAAGTATACATAAGAAGAATAGCTTCCAAAGTATTCAAAAAGTTAAGAAGTATTCAACACCAGAAGGTATACAATCAGGTATTATCTTAAAGAGCCATTTGAATCTATGTAGAAAAATATGTTATTTAGTGCCAAATAAAGGTGCAATTGCCTGGGAAAATTATACGGAATTGCACAACTTTCTTACAGATCTATCAGAAGAGGGTCCAAATATAGATCAAAAGAATTTGCAAGTTAACCTTGTAAAGAATTTATTTAATGCCAAATAAATGGTGCAGTCGCTTCTGAGAACTATACAGAATTGCACAACTTCCTTACAAATCTATGGGAAGAGATGAAACTGTAGCTCAAAAGACTTTGCATGTTAATGTTGTAAACAAATTGCTTTTATAATAAGGATTACGATTTGGGGCGGTTTTTGGTTTTTGTCTGAAATTTTGTTTTTAATGCTGAAATAATTGATGGCTTTTAGGGCATTGTTTATCTGTTTCAAGTAGAGTAAAATGATTACATGTATTTCTCAGTAATGTATATAATGCCATAAATTACTTTAAGGCTGTGAATATTGTTGTATGCATTAGAAATCTCCAAATTTTATACATTTCAGATATATGGACATATGTGGGATAATGCATTTTAATTTTTGTAAATATACAATATTCATATTTTGTATAAGTTGTGTTCATTTTGTTGCTGTATAACCATATTCTGTAGCCATTCAATCATTCTTTTTTTTTCCTTTTTTTTTTAAATTAGCAAGTTTCTTTTGTTATGATGCTAAAGCACTCATAAAGGATAAGGACCAAACATGCAGATTGAATTCATAATTTTCTAATCATGCCATGATATCTTTGGTAATTATAACCACTCTCGCATGCTTCTCTTTCTTTTCTTCTTCAAAAATTTCTTTTGCCGTGAGTTTGTTTCCATTTCATGCCATTCCGTCACACTCTGTGTACATCAACTTAGTAATTTTTTCCCCGTCACCAACTTTTATGACTCTTTCACCATCTCTTGTCTCGTCTATCTCACAGTTTGGTCGTGAAAGAATGGCTTGCCTGCTCAGAAGCCATTGATTGATGTTATAAGTTTGCTGTGGTACTAGCTAGACCAGGTTGTTGGTACACATTTTGAGAGAAATATATGTTTGTTCACAGGAGCTCTTTTTGGATATCTTCTTGGAAAAGTATTATTTCTTTGAAGGCGATTTTTAAATCTTTCCTTAAAGAGCTCATCTCTAACTTTCCAGAGCTCTTTTGGACTTCCTGAAGCTAAATTGACCTCCCTTTTTGTGGCTATACTTGTTGGATTTATGAGGGGGTTAATGTTTGATGGTTCAAGTTCAAATGTCTGTTTAGGTTTTCACATTCATGTAAAAATCTTTGAAAAATGCAATTGCTCTGTAACTTTCTCTGAACTTGAAAATTCTGGGTTTTAAGCCAGAAGTAGGCGCAGTTGTGCCAGTGGGGTAAGGTTCATGTAATAATCCTCAATTACTGAGTCCCTTGGATATTTCTTAATAGCTATAGGCTCCCTATACTGTATACTTATTTTCCAGTCATGAATTTTCAGTTTTTGTTAGGAAAAATGGCACTATTTCATTTCTTTTTTAAAATTTTCTTTATTTATGTAATTTTTTTATGTAGGTCATGGGATTCCCATGTTTATATTGGTCAGCCTTTCATGGTTTATATTTTGAATTGTAAATCAATGCTACATGTATTATCTTTTGAGAAACCTGTTTGCAATATGACTAGCAGTAGGGCAGAACTTACTTTTTACGGCAAGATTTTTAGGGTTATCTATAAAAGGCCAATTTCTATTTATACCCTGAGATTCGATTTGAAACAATGGCTTCATTATTTCTTTTCTTCCTTCTATTTTCAGGGGTGGGGGATGGGAAGGACGGGACACAGGAAGGTTGTTGATCGTCTGAGTTTAATGAAGACATATGAACCAGATGATCCTTAAATTTACTTTGAAATTGAGCCCTTCACACCCTAAAATACGTGTATGGCATATTCATTTAGCTCTGTCTTATTCTCATAACAGGATCTGTTTTACGTCTTATATTTGGATCTCGAAATACATGTAGATGTAATTTATACTTTGATAGAATTACTTTGTCCGAATTTAGATAAATTAAACAGAGTAAAGACGAACTCAGAGAAGAGAAAACAACAAAATAACATTTGCATCAGAATGATTGTGGGGAGAGAGGGGGGTGTTATTTCATAGTTCCGTGAAGCTATATACATCTGCTTCTAATTTTAAATAATTTTGAAAATAGTTTTAAAGATATAATTTTTTTTCCCATTCTATTCATGGACACCTATAATTTGGACAAACAAAAATTAAAGTATTATTATGAGAGATCCTTTGTGTAGTATTAATTAAATATACTCGTTATAGAGTCTGTTTGCCAATATAATGTGCAATTATCTTCTTTTTATCATATTATTGCTTTAGTGCTGTACATGCATGGCTTGCTTGATTTATGCCAGTTATACGCTTTCATGAATATATTATCAATTTCCATGCACTATAGTATTTTGATATTATCAACTCATGTTCAACTTGTGCCAATTTAAAATACACCATTTAAATAGATTTATGCTTAATTTATATGCAATGATTAACTAGTAAAATTGTTATTAATCCTCATTACCAGGTCCCTTAGATAGTCATTGAAGCATACACATGCTAAATAAAATGGGCCGAAACTATCAACCAATTTAAGTCACCAAGATGAAGTTCCTTTGATAAACAGTAGGCACCTTGCCGTTTTAAATCTGTTTAATAGAGCTACAAATTTTTTGCAATAAAATCTCTATTATATATACTGCAATGGTAAATTTATTTGTATTAATCTTTAATCCTGTTGATATTCCTATGCAATCTGTATTCCCTTTCATTTTGTGATACAGTCTTGTCCAAGTTTGCTGGACAAAATTATTTCTGATCTCAAATGGGCAGTATTATGCTGCTACTTATATGGTTCTAGTTTTATATCTCATTTTTCAATATCTAGCTTAAAGTGCATACTTTTATCTTGGTTTTTAATATAATTTAATTTCATTGGTGCTTAAATGAACTATAACCTGTACATGTATGCATTTCAATCACATTTACACAATGACTACTTTGATGCTCAAGAAATTCACCAACGAAAAATCATTTGTCATTATGACATCTACTTTAAAAATTTGCTGTAAAGGGTTTTATATTTTTAATTTTCATTTTGTTTTCCTTCAATGTTAGGTTTTGGGATTTTAAAATTAGGACTTAATGCTGTAGTTTATTAGGCATTAAAAGGGAAGGTTGAGTTCTGGAAAAGGTGAAAAATAATTTGTGAGCTTTTTCATTCTTTTTATGTCAGTTTGGAAGAACATCATACTAGAAATGTCCCCTGAAAAGAATTGCTCTTCAAATGCCCTCATATTCGAAATTTGACCAGAAATACCTGAAGCGTTCGGGCTGAACATTCATGCCACATGTGTGTACAGTCCCATATACTCATTTCTGTGGGCAATGCTTGTGCATTTCAGTGAGATGGGGTAAATATCTTATCATTTTGATGATTCCAAAACCTCACAGTATACACCAAATCTTATTTAGACATGATCAACCTTTCCCAATTGCTTTGAGACAGTTTCTTTCATTATGCAATCGCATGACCAGAACTCAACTTCATCTGTAACTAATGTCCTTGAAGAAAAAAAAAAAAACTATCATGGAAGTGGATTTATTGGACCAAACTGCTTTTACTTTGCTGCTTTTTTTTTTTTCAAATTGCATCACAATGCTCATATTACATGTACGTGAAAGAAATATGGTATTCAAAATGTATTATCAAGATTTCAGTCATTTTTCTTGCATTATCGGTTGGAACGATTCTCTTTTCCATCCTTATCCCACCTTCAACTAATCTCAGAGATTGCATTCAAATATTTATTTTCTACTGTTAAAAAAAGAAAAGATCACTTGTAGCTAACATTCATTCATCTTCCATTTCCATCTCATTTAGTAGATAGTTAAATATCATTCAGTTTCTCAGCCATATTTGAAAACTTTTTTCTTCTTCATATTTTCAACCACTGGGAGCGACGTGCTAATGTTATCATAACTTGATGTGTGTTATTCAAATTGTAATGATGTTCATTGCTCCATCATGATATACTGAGTGTCTTGTGTAGGCTGTTATTTGTTAAATATTACTAAGAACTAGCCTTATTTGTGGATGTCTCATGTCACTTCTTTCAATCTTTCTCCTATCTAGAGAGCAATAATATTGTGGTTTGTCACCGGTGAAGCCTGTAAATTTTCAAGTTTGATGATCATTAATGAAGATTTTTTGAAGTTTGTCAATGTAACCTATTCCAATAATTCTCTGTCTTTCCTCTAAGTTACAGTGGCGATTATTATTGGGTGTCGGCTTTTCAAAATATCAGAAATTACATATAGATGCTTTCATGGAAATGCTGCTGGGCAGTTTGAACTTTTAAGGGGAAGGGCTCTATTGATGTATATGGGGAGGGGTGAAGTGGGGTGGGGCATCTAGCATTATAAATGCCTTTTGGATTACAGTTGAAATTGGCTTGCACTATACACCTGATAGATATTGCGTTTGCTTTGGTCTAAATCTTTGCAAAAAACATGGACTCTTGTAGTGAATCAAAATGAAGCTGAATTGGCTTTGTTTATTAATGCTGTACAAATTCAGACCTGTAGCATGTGCACTGTTAAGTTACACTCTAGTCTGCCTAATTACCATCAAACTTTCTGGAATCAAGTAACAATAAACTTGCTCTTTCTTCATTTCCTAAATGTTCACTATAAATATGAATTTGTATGTACACGGTTGTATCAATACGTGAGCAATTTTTAACAGTAAGGTGATTAGTACAGCTTAAAGGCAATTATACACGTACATGTAGATGCATAAAGTGAGATTGTATAGTATTGAGCGATGGTTTATTCGTTTCTTGGAGATACTTAAAAGGAATGTTCTCTTTTATCTTGACATTTCTTAACAACTATTATTTTTAGAGGTTTTGTAGGATAATGGCAAGTTTGAGATGTGCACATCTTTGCATTGTAAAATGCAGAAAAATGTATACTGCACTGCAAAATGCTGCTGTAAGCGCAAACTTTTACTTATTTGAGCATACATGTATGTACACATTACTTTATAAAGCATTTATCTCTTTGTTGAGCTTTTGTAAGAGCTTTGGAGATTGATAATGCTCGTGATTTTTGGCTATGTGTACATGTATTTGTCACATTCGCTTAAAAAATCTTTGCAGCTCATGTTCTCTGCTTGCTGCGTTTTATGTTTATCTAGGAAATTAAAAACCTTTGTGATTAATCATCGAAGTTCTAGTCACAGCACATATGCTCAACATTCACAAATTTCCCAAGAATATTTTGAGATTGATTCAAAATTTGAAATATAATTGATTTTATATTATACATAATAAGCATTTTATTAAAAAAAACCAATCAAAATAAGAATAAGGAGTATAAATAGTTTGAAACTTATTTTCTTCAAGAAATGAATTTTTAATGGCTGAAAATCAGATTGTTTGATTTGTAAAGATTGTATTTTCTAAGTAGATTTGTGTAATTTGTGGTCAGACCATCATTAGTTTTATTTTTTCCATGATAGATTTTGTAATGTCGATCAGAAATTGAAATAACTATCAGTCTGTATGTATTCGCTGGATGCAACGAAACAAAACAAAAGTATATGATAAAATAAAGTATAATGAGTGTAAATCTATAATGGATTGGAGTATGTATCTGATCTTTGATGTCTTTAATCTCTGTTTTGCAAGGCATGTTTAGCATGGCATGACACATCATAGATACATATACATATTAAAGGTACAATGTAACTTAAAAAATACTGCATAAGCTGGTATTTTCATAAATTGCTGCAGGGCTGTGACTTTAAAAACTTGCAAAAATGGGCAAGCAATGCATGTGCGAACGTGTACATGTATTTTGGGTAGCCTGTGTTAGTTATCATGAAAACAGCATCTCACAAAAATGTCTGTGTCCTTGTCAATCGTGAAAATGTCTGTATGCGAAAATATTGGCTTGTACGGTACATCCTTCCCGTATAAAATAATGACATATAACAGAACACACAGAACGTTCAAGGCAACAGAATCGTACAAAAAGAGAAATCCTTTGATAGTAGAGGAGATAAGACGAGAACAGCTCTACTCACTAGTGTCTGGAGACTAAGCCCAGAACCCATCATTCTTATGGCACAAACTTGGGAGTTTCAGAGCAATGGAATGCTTCCATCTCTCCCGGATTTCATCCAGTTGGGTATTTAGAGAGTTCCTGTGAGGTAAGATGCATGGCAGGGATGAAAGAGAGGATTGTGTTGGTTTGTTAAGCCGGGCTCACTCGAGGCATCATTGCTGACGTACATGTAGGACCGCGTCAGTAACTTGTACGTTCTTTTGCGTGTCACAAAAGAGTGATGGGTGATTGCAAAATGATCAGTCCAAACAATACTTTTAATTACTGGCGCATGAGTTAATTGCCTTCAGAGGCTCAATTAGCGCAATCAAAATGACACCTCGTCTCAGGCGGGCTTTAGGTAGCTTAGCAATACACAATGGCTCAAAAAGATGCGTGGGGAATGCAAAACCATAATTGTTTAGTGATATCAGTGACTTGAAAAGTGCATTTATAGTAATTAATAATTTTGTTTACCCAGGGAATGCTTTTCTTCCTGAGGGCCCTACAATTATAATTGCCCAGCAATGCCAGGTACCTATTTACACCTGGGTCGAGAGGGACAAACATGGGTAAAAGATCTTGTCCAAGGATGTAAGCACCGAGCGAGGATAGAACCCAGGACATCTCGTATGAGAGTCAAGAGCCTTCACCAACTGAAAAATTTGAATGATAGTTTGGTAATATAAAATCTAATCCAGCACGTAGAGGCATTTGCCAGCTCCATATCTTCATGATATGGTTCTACCTGTGTGCAAAAAGTTCTGATTTTCAACAATTTGATTTGCGTTCCGGGCGTATCTTTACAGACCACTACCTATGACTAAGCTACCTTAATGTGCCAGCCGGAATGCTGAGGAAAGTGAGGAGTCACTGCTAAAAAACCCAGCAATACTATTCTGACAAAATGCTTCAAGTTACTGCAAGGCTTCTAAATATCATTAGTCAAAAAACTCCCAGAATGATAAACCGAATCAGTGGGTAATCTTGAGTTGGCTGTCATTTGAGAGAGGGTGTGTCTTGTTTTGATGTAGGTGATGGGGCATGTGTACATGTAACTGACAGATGCACTGCATACATAGAGTGGAGTGTTTTGGGTGACTTTGTGGTGATGGAGCATGTGATGTTTGATGGGTGAACAGGGTGTCAAAAAGTATGTCTTTCACGCACATCTCAAATAATTCCAGTGATTGCAAGGACTACATGTACATGTATGTACATGTATGTGCTGGATTATTGTAAATTTGCATTATTTTGTGACCTGTAAAATGCTATGTGCTTTTAAAAAGTGCGCTTGAATTAGATGTACCTATATTCATATGTTTTGATAAAAACTTTTTAGATAATTTTTGATGAGTGCAGTACAAGGATCTTTGAAGTACAGTATCTTTCTCGTGCATTCCTCAAGTTACTCTCTGGATTGCAACGATGAAGATAATGTAATGTAGAATGTAATATAATGCTGTAATGTAAAATCTTCATGAATTTATGAATTTTAGCCTCTAAAATACGAATGCCTCTTTGCTCTTAACATAGATAGATATGTACCAGTATACAAATGTTTTGGATGAAACTCATGATTTTTCCTTTCATTTTTTCTGTAGGTTCTCCTGCCCCGTCACCCACCAAGTCCATACCTACATATAACAATGATTCATCCGAAGTAGTCTCATCACCAGTCACAAACCATGAAGAAGAACCAGTCAAGAAAAAGGTAAGATAGAAGAAGAATAGAGAAATATAAACTTTGGTAGTTTAATAATAATAATAATAATAAGCATAAATTTATATAGCGCAGCTACTATGCAAAATATATTCAGCTCCGCTGATTCAGAGCTCCCTTTTACTTAATTCTACACACAAAAAATAGATTATCTCAACTGAACAAATATGATTTTAACTTGGACTTGAAGACATTGAGGGATGAGGAGCTTCGAATTTCAATTGGCAGGCTATTCCACAGTTTTGGGGCAGCAATAGCAAATGCACGGTCCCCGAGAGTGATTTTTGTTTTGCCATGGGGAATTTGAAACAATAATGTATCTCTGGAACTGCGCAGGCTATGACTGTGTGACTGGACTTTGAGTTGAAGTACCTGTAATTCTGTTATGTAACTGGGAGCTTGACCACTCAAGGATTTATACACAATTAACAAAATTTTGAATGAAATTCTTTGACGAACTGGCAATGGAGCTCTCTCTGAAGAGGTGCAGTTGAAGTGAATTTTGATTGACGGTAGACAAGTCTTGCACATGCATTCTGGACTCTTTGTAACCTAGATAACAGTTTCCTAGTGCTGTGTCATTCTGGTTATTTCTTAAAACCAGCTGACCCACCACAAGAAACCGATAATCTTTGATTAACATTCATACAAGTTTATCTAAAAAAAAACACACATTATTTCCAAAGTAGAAGTATCAGTTTGCTTGGATAGTCTACTTGTTGAAATGCTGTGTAAGCCATTATTTTTGCAAGGGTTTTATTTTGGGGAAAAAACATGAGAAAATGAAAATGAGCCAGCAATGCATGTGCAAGCATGCGTTGTACATACCTGCATTGATTATCACAAAAACAGTAACTCATAAAATTGTCTCCGTCCTTGTTATCTGCGAAAATGTCTGTATGTGAAAATATTGGCTTGTAGAATAATGTACATCCTTCTAATCACACTCATCGCCATAAGATTTTTAAAAAGAAATACATGTAAATATATGCGACTTAAAATGGAAATGCATTATTTTGCCCATGTCTCATTGCAAATATTAAAGGGTACCAATCACCAAAAATAATTTTGCTCTGTATGTTAGAGGTCGCATGTCGTTAGACTATATTCAAAATATGGGCTTCAAATATTAATTCTGTAAAGAGATATTGCAATTTTACATGTAATTACACTCTCTATAAGCACAAAAGCGACTCGTGAGTAGACTACTCGACGCATCCGTACGCACTCGTCAAGGTAAAGGCTCGCGCGGAACCAAACTCTGAGTTCAGTTCTGCGCGAGCATTTTCATGTTATCCTTTATTTCCTTCATACTCATTAAACTGTTGACCTACAGTGTGTATATAATACCAGACAAAGTTCTTTGAGATTGATTTTATACTTTCTAGCTGTACACAAATTATTTTTTCAGGTGATTGGTACACTTTAAGAGTAGAATTTCGATATTATTTTGGCTTAAAAGTGACTCTAGACTGTTGAATAAAACCTACAAATTAAGAACAGTTTTGGCTGCAATTGTTTTTTGGACTGCTGACTTATTGTATACAGCCCCATTAGGATTAAAAAGGTCCCAGGATTGCTGGTAATATGGCCAATGCTGCTCTTTAAGGAAAACTTAATGGAATAGAACAAAGGAGAAGACATAAGATCATGATTAAGAAGCATTTCTTTGTTGCTGTGCATACCTGAAGGGCAGACAATGGTAGGAAAAGCAGAAGATAATGAATAAGAAGCATGTGTCAGTGAATCACAGTGGTTGTAGGTCATACCGTAGTCAGTGATGGTCCGATTGAAAAGGAAGTGGTTTTTATAACAACTGCTGAGTGTTAGATCATGTGATACCTTGTAAGACCCTTGTTTGAGAGAGCCAACAAGTGACAGATAATCAGAAAAAACTTGTCTTTTGTTAGATTGCAGTGGTGAAGGAAAAAAAAATATTTTTAAAGGCTCCGTGAATGTAATATTCCCAGTAAAAAAAAAAACAGAGCTTGAAAAAAATATATATACAGATATTAAGATGTGTATATAATTTGTTTTATAGCTGTCTGCTTTGTATCAACATGCAAAGTCGATTTCAATCAAACTGTACTCCAGGGCCCTGTTTCATAAAACTTGTCATCAATGACAAGTTGCAATAACTGTTCTACGCTACTGAAATCCTTGCGTCTGATTGGCTGAGAGCAAATTTGTCAGTAAAACTCACTGACAAGACACTTGATGAACACCCCTAATTAAGGTTTTTAAAGCAGAACTGCTTCAAAAGGAGGAGTCGATGATTTTTGATTATACTAGAAAAGTTTTTAAAAATTCATCAAGTCCATTCTTCTGATGGTATTTATTTTTGTATGAAGTTTGTAAAGTTTGTGAAATTTATCGATGTACTGACAATTCTAAAATACCAGATTTCATGTACCGTGTGTGTGCATGGAATTGAAACTCGGTCGTAAGCACTGAAATATATGCTGATCTACATATTTGTATTTGTTTTGATGTGATCTTTACAGAGGCATCCTCCTGACAGGGCATACTTCATTGCTAAAGAGATCCTAACCACAGAAAGAACTTATCTCAAAGACTTGGAAGTAGTTGTAGTAGTAAGTATCGTCACCTCTATGAACAACATGTCTTTGAAGTAAGAAATTTTCAAGTTTGGATCGTTGTACATGTAAATGTTTCTTCTTCTCTTGTTCTTTCTGTCCTTAATTCTATTTTGTATTTTGAGAATTGATTTGATATTGCATGTTTTCTCATATATTGTTTTTTATGTTTTGATTATAACATAGTGAAAGCAAGAGGAAAATCATTATAATAAAGTTAACTAAATCATCTGTGCTGCATTACAAGGGACTCTAGACCAGGGCCCCATAACACAAAGGTTTACAATCAATAGCAAAATGGCAATGGCCAGTTAATATCATCGTTGCATGCACAAAAAGTTTAAAAGGCTGACCATTAACCAATCAGAAATGTTCTTTCAAATTGGCAATTGATTGTAAACTTGTAAACCTGTGTGTTATGGACCCCGAATACATAGTACAAAAGATAGAGTGACTAGTCACATGTAGTATGATTAACCTTTGAATAACTTGAGCCCATCTTACATTTTTTTATCAGTGGTTCCGGAAAGCAACGACCAACGAGGCAAATCTTCCAGAGACACTGGATGTCCTCTTCAGTCATCTAGATCCTATATATGAATTCCACTGTAAATTCCTCAAAGAAGTTGAACAGCGCCTTTCATCATGGTAAGAATATGCATGTATAGTCCTAAGTATTGAAATCTTTGTTGGGTCAAAAATGCCATTTTCAAATCTTGTTTTGTAGTCATGTGCAGTTAGTGTTATTATGACATTGTAAGGAGACAATATTATAGAAGTGGATTTAATAATTGTGAAGATGCCGGAATAGGTGTTTATCAGTTAATAATTGTGAAAAAGTTGTCCAAATCACCAAATATTACAATCAGTCTTAGTGGATGGATTATTTCTTCATTGTATAACTCTGATGTATGTTAGGATTACCCTGTTTTTAAGCATTACAAGTCATTTTGTTGTTTACAAGTCACTATGAGAATAAGTTTGGACATCATTTTAAACCTTTGGACATAATAACATTGTAACAGTGATATACATTTATTTTTATACTCATATTCAGATGTTCAAATAGTTTTATATTTCATTTTTGTGTTATCACGTTTTATGATAAGAATTATTCCATGTTATTTTGCAGGGAAGGCAGGCCTAATGCACAAGGCAAAGGAGGATTCCAGAGGGTAGGAGACATCCTACTCAAGAATGCTCAACATTTGAAGGTAAATACAATCATTTCTAGGAAGTTGCATTTGAAGTCCATTTACAGTCATAAAGCAGTTATTTCATTTTTTTTTTCATTCTAATCGATAACTACCAAGTTACAAAGTTCAACAAAGTTTGAGCTCTTGCATTTTTTTCTTTTTAAGTTGAATAATAAAGTAAGTTAACTTTGCTGCATGAAAATGAACAGGATTACAAAATACTGATGAAATCAAGAGATAAATTAGATACAAACAAGGGTTGTGGATATATCTCATTTCAGTTGATCAATAAATGATATGAAAGTTTGTTGAAGACCAATTGATTTTACTTTCAGTACAATGTGTTTTACCTGCCTTATTTATATATATTTATTATTCTTTTATTTATTTATTTATTTATTGTTATTTGCAGCTCTACACGGGTTACATCGGGAAGCTGGAAGAGGTCCTGAGCGATCTGGAGGCCTCGCTGAGGAAAAACAAGAAGTTTGAGTCTTTCTACCGGGACTTTGAGATCCAGAAGGTCTGCTATCTGCCCTTCAACACATTCCTACTCAAACCTGTTCAGAGGCTGCTACACTACAAACTAGTGCTAGAAAGTAAGCAGGGAAACCCCCTTTATTTCAGATGGAATAGTCTAGCTTTGGCTTTTTACCCACTGTTTTATGCTCTAATGTTGAATCATAACATTTGTCTTTAGGGAGGTTTATGAATATCTTGATTTTTGCTTGGAAGCTACATGTAGAAAAACCTTTGCATGAACATGGTATAAACCTAAAGCTGCTCCACTACAAAATTGTGCTAGAAAGTAAGTGGGGGAAAACCCCCTTATTTCCAAATGGTATTGTCAAGAGTTTGCAATGTACCTATATTTCATGTACTAATGTTGGGTCATAACAATGGTCCTAGAGGGGGTTTATGAATATCCTGATTTTTCATGGGTATTACATGGTACATGTATTAACAATAGTTTGTAACAGTTTCACAACAGTTTCACCAACTAATGTTGGATCATAAGATATGTCTTTTAGGGAGGTATTTTGATATCCTGATTTTTTCTTATTGGAACCCAGAAAAACCCTTGCATGAACATGGTGTAAACATAAGCCTGCTACACTATAAACTGGTGCTATCTGCTAGATGATATGGTGGAATATGCATGAATTATTTGTCACATCAACCATCACAAAGTTCTGTGTACTTGTACTTGTGTAGAAAAGTTGTCAAAAAACAGTTCTTTGATAAATCTTGTATCTAATCCTTTATTTTTTTTTTTTTCCAGGACTCGTAAAGCACTATCAACCTTCTCACCCAGACTACAAAGACTGCAAGGGTGAGCTCTCTTAAACTAATTTATTATGCCTTTAGCAGGGCACTTTATGTAATTTACTTCTCCCCACCCAGGGGTGAAATGGGTCCCCGATATGATGTGAATGTTACTGTGGTTTGGTTTTTTTAAAAGGACATGTAAAGCATGAGTGACTGTTTCATCCAGTATAAGTTATATCTTAAAGCTCATGTCATGTATATCACTGTTTCGTGAAACTATGAAAAATTTTTAATGCCGTAACTTTATTTTATATCCGATTTCAACAACATTTTCACTGTTATGCTTGTTTAATTTTGTATTTATTCAAATCGACTTGATATTAGGGTGGACTTGGCCTTAAATGATCATTTCTTTACTTTATTTTTTATCCAGCTGCTCTGGGTGATGTGGGTGACTTGACTGCTGACATTGAGGAGAGCGTTAAGAGGATTGAAAACTTCCAGAAGCTGACTGAACTACAGAGAGATCTGGTTGGCATGGATACACTCATACAACCAAACAGGGTAGGGTAATGAAGGGGAGGAAAATGAGTGGGGGAAGTACATGTAATTGGAGTAAGAAGGAGAGGAAAAAAGATGATGCTAATAATGGTGATGAGAACGATACTGTTGGTTAGAAGATGGATGCATAATATCCATAGCTGGGAGTTACAGCAAAATCTTTTTTTGGAGATGGATATTTTTATAATGATGTCAAATAAGTAGGCGAAGAGAAGGAAAAGTGTAGAGGAGGAAGAGAAGAGTTTAAAAAATAAGGAAAAGGAAGAAACGTAGAAGGAGGAGGAAGATATCAATATCGGTGGTGGAGATGATACATATAATTTTGTTCATTATTTCATGGGGTTACACATGGATTTTAAAAACGGCACAAGAAGAGAAATAGACAGCATGATCAGGGAGACATCAATTGACAGGTATTTAGGATAGACGAGAATAATGGTGATTAGGATCATTGTTGTGATGATGATGGTACTAGTTATGATAATAGTGTGGATTGTGGTCTGGTTAGAGTGTTCTGCATGGTTATGAAAATTTGATTATTCCTTTAATATTTTGCTGATTCCTAAATACTTTTGGTAAAGAGTAAAGATAGTTGTACATACATGTACATGTATATTGAGGTAATAAAGTTACATTTGATGGTTGCAACTGAGCATAGGAAATATACAGTGTACATTATCCATGATAGTGTTTGTCAACCTTCCACTGTTCCTCGTCTCGACAGCATTTCATCCGAGAGGGTTGCCTTCACAAGCTGTCACGCAAGGGTTACCAGCAGCGAATGTTTTTCCTCTTCTCCGATGTCTTGGTGTACACCAGTAAAGGGGTCACGCCCACCAACCAGTTCAAAGTTCACGGCCAAATCCCTCTCAAAGGAGTCGTGGTAAGAAAGACTAGTTCATAGCCTTGTAATGTGTCATATTGATAATTATAATGCTCTTCTCTACAATCTACCTGAAACTCAACTGAACCGAATCCAAAGAATCGAAAATTCTGCTGCACGGCTTGTTACAAGGTCTCGTTCGAGTGAATCTATCTCTCTTATTTTGAAGAAACTACACTGGTTACCTGTTCGTGCTAGAATTGAGTTTAAGATCCTTGTCTTAACCTTTAAGTGTCTCAAAGGATTGGCTCCTACATATTTGACTAAATTACTTACCCAATACATACCAAACAGAAACCTCAGATCTTCCCAAAAGTCCCTTCTCACAATTCCACAAATAAATACAAAATTTTATGGGTCACGCTCTTTTCAGGTTGCATCAGCAGAACTTTGGAACAAATCGCCAGAAAATATCAAAAACTGTGATACCGTTGATAACTTTAAGGCACGTCTTAAAACATTTCTTTTTAGAAATAATTTCCAGTGTTAACTGGTAACTAGATGAAGTACATGTATGTTGAGCATACCTCACTCTTCTCAAACTTCTCTATCCACTTTTCCTTTTTCCTCTTTCTTACAGTGCATAGGGACATATTGTGATATGCGCTATATAAATATGGTATATTATTATTATTATTATTATTATAAGTAGAGGTGTCGTATGTTCTCTTAGATACGTCTCAGTTCAAGTCAGTACAAAAGCACTTATGTCCTTTTATTAAGACTTTATGCCACTCTTCACGCAGATGAAGTAAATGGGTACCTGGTAGGAAGAAACTCTTTGAATGCTTAAGTGCCTTATCTGGGTAGCTAGGCTAAGGTAGGGGTAGTAATACAGAGCTGAAAGACGTTATTAAGAGCTAATATAATGTGATATTGTTCTTTATGAGTATGAAGAGATATTGCATTGATCTCCTCACCAATAGGTTTTTAATTCAGCTCCTAAAACAGAGAGGTACTAGCTTATATGTTGTGTAGCAATGATCAAATTGTCACATAATGGTAATACACTTCAAAATGCCGCACTTTTGCCTTTCATGAAATCGTTAATTTTGAAATACAGAACTGAAACTTTTTTGAAAATGTTTGCATTCCAACAAGCTCTCTGTTCTCCGACTCTTGGTCCCTGATTGAAAGTACATGTACATGTAAATCAATATATTTTTTTATTTTCCAATTTTTCTTGCTTTATTTGATATATGTACAAATGCTAAATAAAGTGGTAAATACATGATATCCCCACTCATTTGTTCACTGATTGAAAGGTAAATTAATTTAAAAGTTTCTCTCAATTTCTTAATTTGGTCAGTTCTTGTAGCAATGCTGACTGGAGTAATGAATAAATGAGGTTCTCAATCAAATATAGCTTCACATTTTTGCACTGTGTTTTTGCATTGTTTCAGCTTGAGGACAGTGAGTTGGATCGCTCAGTTGCCAATTGCTTCACATTGTACGGAGGCAACAAGACGGTCGTCATAGCAGCCAGCACACCGGAGGAAAAGATTAGGTGGATGGAGGTAAGAAAAAGAAGGAAAGAAATCAAATACTTTCAAAAACTTTGAAAATTAGTTTTAGTTCATGTGAATTATGTCATATTTATGAACCATAATATTTCTTTGATGATGTAAGAATTTTGTTCAAATTAAAGGAAACCAAAACCCAAGGAGAGAATCAATGTTATTGGAAAGTGAAAAATCAGAGAAGCACTTTACAAAAAGTTTCATTAAAATTGGTTAAAAAATGAGACAGTTATGGAAGTTTGAAAAGTCTCGTTTTACTTTCTGTGGGGATCCTCAAATTGGCAAAATTGCTTCAAAATGGCTGATTTTGTGAACAACTCTCCATTTGTTTTGTACACAGATTTTCAGATTTTCCCCATTATTGTCCCCGCCGAACGAAGTTCGCGAGGGGACTATGAAACGGGCTCCGTTCGTGTGTGCGTGTGTGTGTGTGTCCGTCCGTCCGTCCGTCCGTCTGTGCTCAAATGTTAGAAAATGCTACTTCTCCGTCATTTCTTGGCCGATTTTGATTCTGATTGTTTTATCTGATAGGGCTTGGTGAGGGCTTCCAAACTTCTACACAGAATCGTGAAATTCATTAATTATGCAAATTCATGCAAATTTATTCAAAAGTGACGAAAAATGCTACTTCTCTATTTCACATCGGATTTTGATTCCGATTGTTTTATCTGATAGGGCTGGGTGGGGGCTTCCAAACTTCCACACAGAATTTTGAAATTCATTAATTATGCAAATTTATGCTCATTAATTTAATTAATTTATGCAAATTTATTCAAAATCGATGAAAAATGCTACTTCTCCTCTATTTCACATCGGATTTTGATTCCGATTGTTTTATCTGATAGGGCTGGGTGGGGGCTTCCAAACTTCTACACAGAATTTTGAAATTCATTATTCATGCAAATTTATGCAAATTTATTCAAAATGGCTGAAGGTTCATAATGTTTTCATGTTTTATATTTCAGTTGTATACATGCATTGTTGGTATTCTCTTCTTTTGCATGCAGTAACATTATTATTTTATTCACTAAAGTTTTTCACTGAAGTTTTAAGGTTCAGGCTAGTTAATTTCCACAGATCTGCACTTCCGGCGGGGACATTTATTACGTATTGCGTAATTTACTCATTCACTTGTCTCTCAGGGTGCTCCTTGTCTCCTCCTGAACTCGACATATGTGGTGTAAAATACATTTTCCCATTATATATGTTGAGCTCAGAAGGAGATTAACTGCACCTTGAAAGATAATGGGGAAAATCTGAAAATCTGTGTACAAAACAAATGGAGAATTGTTCACAAAATCAGCCATTTTGAAGCAATTTTGCCAATTTGAGGATCCCCATAGAAAGTAAAACGAGACTTTTCAAACTTCCATAACTCTCTCATTTTTTGACCAATTTTAATGAAACTTTTTGTAAAGTGCTTCTCTGAATTTTCACTTTCCAATAACATTGATTCTCTCCTTGGGTTTTGGTTTCCTTTAAACTTGTCATTTGGTTTCTTTGATCATGGAAGTTTTCATGAACCTTCGGGAAATTTCTCAAGTATCTTCTTACTTGTACATTTTATTTTAAAATGGCTGGTAGATTTCTAACATTGTGCAGTGATATCATATTTTGAGAAATATCTGTTCGAAATGCATGCTGAATCTGATTTACCCAATGTTTCTTTTTTTTTTTCACCCGCAGGATATTCGGATGGCTATGAGTATGTGCCAAGATGATCAAGTAACAGATACATTAAGTGAGTGGAATTTAACATATTAAAAGACAGTTTTATTTTGAAGATCGGGGGGGGGGGGGGGATTAAACATTGTAGTGCAGGGTGCTTATGTAAAATTATGTATGTGGGCTCTTTTTGTGGTGTGTTTGAACATTACTTGCAGCTTCTTGGAACATCTGGAATTTGTGTCTTTCAAAATGAAGTTGCCTTTGAAACAGTTGATGATGAATATCTTACATGCAATGAATAACAGCAGAATAACATAGATATATACATATTATGAACATAAATTCTCCAGTACAGATATCAAGAGAAGAGGGAAAGTGAAAAAGGAGAGGTGTAGAGATATAGAGAGAAAGATAGGGAGGAAGGAAAGATGAAATGGGGATTTTTCAGGTTTCCATGTTTAATGTCAGTGGTGTTTGAGGCTTTTGGTAACCACATTGCCCAACATATACTGCATAAGCCATAAATTTTGCAGTCGTAAATTTTCTCGAATAGGACTAACCAGACTAATTCACGAGTGGTTGAATTCGCAGTTGGAAAATTCTCAAATCTACAAACAATGGTGATGATGTAATTTTGCAAATTGAAGTGAAGAATTTCTGACCAGGAGACAACAAAATCAACTGACTACTTATGTTAGCAATATTTTAGCGTATTGTTTCGGAACCCACCCGCGATTCACGAAATTTGCGAAAATAAAAACCCCGCGAAATATATGGCGTATACGGTAACGTCTGAACTTGTTCCTGTTGCAGGTTCACCGGACCAAGATTCAGCATTTGACGAGGCAGAAGACGACATTTCATCGCCGTCCAAGTCCATAGACCGTCAGTCCCACCATAGGGCCAACACCACTGTGCATGTATGCTGGCATCGTAATACTAGCGTTAGCATGGCTGACCATGTTCAGGCAGTTGAGGTAGGACAGTTTCTCTTTCTTCACTTTTTCTTTGAAATGAATTTAATTGAGAATGGCATTATTGTAAAGGGTGTTTTCTTTTTTTTTGTTTCTTTGTTTCTTTGTTGGGTTTTTTTGTATGCTGACATTTCTACTAGCATTAGCATGGCAGACCATGTATATGCAGTCGAGGTACATGTTGGACAGTGTCTGGATTACATGTAGCTTTTTTTTTTTTTTTTATTTCATTGAAATTGTTGGAAAAATTTGTTTGTCTTTTTTAGTGAGAAACATAAAGCTTTTTAAATTGCTTCACAAACAGTGCTTGCATATAAAATATGATCGCAAAGACTTTGAAGAAATCAACTCACCGCAAAGGCAATTTTAATACCCTGTTGTATAGCCTATAGAAATCACGAATGGATCATGTATTATTTCAATGTAATGTTAACACATGTCAAAAGATTATGAAACTGTCACTTCCAATATATACAGTACATGTGCCTTGTACCATTTTCAGTGAAATAAACAGAAAATTAAATCATTGAGGAAAGCAAGATATGAAATTAAAGAAACACCATATGAAATATTAAAAGAATACCACTATGATCATCGTGTCATCTATAAACAAATGTTAAAGGTATCTTATATATAAATTTTAGTTACCTGTGAATAATGTACAAGTACATACATGTATGTGTTTTTGATTCACTATTTTTATGATTATTCTTCCTTTCAGAATCAGCTCAGTGGATTCTTACTACGTAAATTCAAGAACAGCAACGGCTGGCAGAAGCTTTGGGTGGTCTTCACAAACTTCTGTCTCTTCTTTTACAAGAGCCATCAGGTAAGTCTATTATATACTAATACAGTGAAACCTGCTTTAGCGACCACCTGTATAGAAGGACCACCTGTCTATGAAGACCACAATTTTTGTTTCCCTTGAACAGTGTCTCCCATTGAAACATGTATTAAAGGAACCTGTACATAAAGACCACCTGCTCATAAAGACTGTTTTTCTTGTCTCCCTTAAGTGGTCTTTATAGACAGGTTTCACTGTAGTTACCTTTGTATACCAATACTTACATGTATGTAATACTATGTTTCTAAGCACTTTATGTATATTTATTACCCCAGTCATTGGCTTCAGTTGCTATTTCCACACATAGTATGCACCATCTCCATCCCACAAGGAAGCATTCGAGCCAGTCACCTGGTACAGGGGTGTAGGGGGGTGCACATGCTAGCCAAACACAAATAATGTTCACATCCGGGTCCCTACTTATACACCTGAGTAGAGACAAGCAATGTAGATAAAATGCCTTGCTTAAGGATATAAGTGCCATTAAGTAGCCCACCAAGATATATGGGTTTGTTTTTTTTCTTCTCTCGCTCTATTATTATTATGATTTTGTTGTCATTATTAGGATGACTACCCCTTGGCTAGCCTTCCCCTCCTGGGCTACTCTGTCATGATCCCAGCCGAAGAGGATGACATCCGTAAAGACTATGTCTTCAAGCTTCAGTTCAAGACACATGTCTATTTCTTCAGGGCAGAGAGCGAGTACACATTCAGCAGGTAAGAACATTTTTAGTGCTTCCTAGGATGGAGGCTGTTATGAAGAAAATGTTGACTGCTGGTCATGCATTTTCATCGTTAAAAAACTGTTCAGAAGTTACTCTGTATTATGTAATATGAGGTTGTGGAATCATTCAAATTATAATGAATTTGACTGAAACAATTAAAAACGCTAGACACAGATACAGGTACATGGGACTACATGAACATGCTGCACCTGAATCTGGAAAATACATCACTCAAATGACCTTTGATGTTTGTTCTTCTAAAAGAATTCTTTCATGGCTATTCCTTTACTTTTGGTTCTTTCTGTCTACAGATGGATGGAAGTTCTAAAGAGTGCCACATATACCAGTAAGATGGAAAATGATGTGATGTAATGGATACCACTGAAGCGACGAACAAACTGCCTGTGAGGACATCCTCGAAGACATCTCTCCTGAACACCATCTTTCTTCCCGCCAACTGGGAAACATAAAAAGGAGTAGAGAAAGCACACTCTGTTTTCCACCATTTCTCTGCGTTAAATGCCCATGAATGTATTTTAGGGGAGAAAAATGGTCTGTTGATGAAGAAAACATTGCCAAAGTTTTGCTGAATCATTTCTTTCTTGCATAAGCACTGTTGTAAACAAATTTCCATGTGTGCTTTTATAAGAAAGAAACAACTGATATTCCTTTGTAGAGATGTGTAGTTATTACCACAAAGGATGATTTAGGTGGTTTGTGACAGGAGCGATCAATTCTTTTTCTTACTGCCTCTTTGTTTTGTTTTGAAGAAATCTGATTTATTATGCAAAATACACCAAACTAATGAAGATGTCGCCAGATTGGGCTTCATTTCTTTATGTGTATTGTATCATATTGCTTTTTGCAAGAAAAGTTTTGCATCAAACCAATTAATATCCAATATACATTTAGTAGAGCAGAGTTTTATACAAGATTTAGTCAATTTTTATTGTAAAGGTGTATGCTTAACGCTTCTATATGTACATGTATGTTCTTATGGAACAACCACTGCCGAGAGGGACGTGTTGGAAAGTTTATTTTTTAAACCTTTCTGCTTACATCCTCCTCTTTTCTAAATTTACAAGTTGTAGATGTATGTATTCTTGAACAAAGAATTATAGCCCATTCCCTGTCCCTTAGGTACATGTATAAGCATTACCAAGATAAAGTTTGTTGTAAGGGTTTGTTCAGACTTAGAAAACGTATCGCCTTGAGAAGTCTACAGTTCGTTAAGCCTTGAAAATTCCTTGAAAGTTCTTTGGACTTGAGCTTATCAGGCTCAAAATGGTCATCTATCATTGTGACAACGGATGGCGGCACTAAATTATGGCAAGTATTGTGCTATAGTACGATCAGTTTATGAAGAGGAATAGAGTTTGGGGTTTTTAAGGGTTTTTTTTTCTTCATGAGGTTTGGTGGAAGTTGGTTTTATCCTGCTTGTCATATACATGTAATAGAGCCCCTTAAAAATAGATGGTAAGGTATCCTCAAAAACCAAAATTATGATTAATCCTACAGTAAGTAGGACAAGATGAGGCCCGTGTAAAGCAAGGCGTCACACAACAAACCATGATTGTTTATCATTGCGGATACCTCACACATATAACTTGCTTTCAGACCAATGTAATGTCTGAGTTTTCTGTTTTTATTTCCTTTTAATATGCTAAATAATATATGCGAAATACTTTGCTTACCTTTGAACAAAGAGTTATTTTCTTTTCAGACTTTGTACATTAAAATTGTATCCAAGCATTGTAAATGTATGTATACTGTACCTACACTAATATGTGACTTTCTCTATGAATTCTTTAGAGATGCATTATCCTTAGTATTGTGTTATTTTGGAATTAATTTATTATTTAATTTGTAGTCTTTAGGGTGCATATACATGGAGAGTTCATAGTGACATGTATCTTTTTAATCTTGTTGTGTAGCCCTTGTACCATAACGTAATGATGCATTCTGGCGTTTTGGTTCAGTGAAGATTGGAATGCCATTTTTTAAATCTTTGTCACTGACTGTGTATGTGAGCAGTGTGAGTGGGCTTATTGTACAGAGGATATGTATTTGTGTACATTTGTATATTGAAACCTGCCTTTAAACGATTGATAAATGTATTCGAAAGTCGTTGCAAACTTTGTATGAAGTAACATTGTTCAACTCATTTTAACCTCGCTAACACCTCTCTCTCTGTAATCGCCGATTTCGTGGGGTATGATTGCTTTGACCCTCTTTGTAGCAGAAACCTATTAAAAATGCCATAGACTTTAGCTTGTCTACAGGGTTGATAGACCATGTGACATTGATTAATCACCTGACGTATATGTAGACTATTGATAAAAGCTTTCCATAAAGTTACTCTTTTGGATCCTGAATGTTTGAATATAGCTTCCTTATTAAGAAAAATCATGTCATCCAATTCTAACTTTACAATAGAAGTGCATTTATTTTCTTCTTTTTTTTTTCTGATGAATAAATGGCCACTGTGGACAACATATTCAGGTTTGGGGTAAAATGTTTGAGGTACGGGATAAGACAACTTTTCTGTGATGTGTCTCTTGCTGCTTACTTCAGTCATAAGATGTTGCTGCTGCTTTTGTGTCTTCTTGTGAGCAAATTTCTTATCTTATGCAGGATTTAACACCTATAGCAGGTTGACAATGCTCAAAAGGTGTTCATCAAATCGCTTGCAAGGTCAGATTATCTCATTGTTCAAAATATATCTTTAACCCCTACAAATTGCCCTAGATTTTGGATGCATCGTTATTGTAGAAGAAAAATAATATGCCAAGTGTCCACATAGCTAGAATTCAGCATATCTTTAGTTTTATATCTGTAAATTATTTCTCTTTTATCTGCTTGAAGCTGTTCAGTATAAAGAAATTTGCTAGCCATTTAAAGTCTTCATAAGTTTGCTGTTGGTTAAACTATATGTCTTCTTTTTAACTTATTTGCTTGTGGCTTTTTGCTGCGTGTCTCCAGCCTGAGTGCTTTATGCAATACTATGCCAATGAATGAAAAATACTTGATCAAACTATAAAGGAGAAAATAAAAAAGTCAGAGATATCAAGAAGAGGCGGACTGAGGAATTAAAAGGTCTTCCATTTGCGGCTAAGAATAAAACCAAATAACCAGAGCATTTTAGAATCTTTGAGTAAAAGAGTAGCTTGTCGGAAAGGAGTGTTGTAGTTATAAGTTCATGTGTGCAGATGTATGTTCCTTTTCTTTATTCCCTTTATGATAATGTAGCAGGGTTTGTTTTTTTTCTAAATAGAGTTGGTAAGCAGTTAATAATGTGAATATTTGATGGATTGTACTCTCTCCCTCATCCTTCTGATGTGCTGTAAAATGATAGGTGGTCATCTAGATGAGAATTGTCTCATAGTATTTGTGAAATTCCACCCTAGGAGAATCATGATTTTGTCAAATTTTATGCTAAATTATGTATGTGAGTTGAATAGAAGTTAATATCACTTTGAAAGAAATAAAAATGTCCTCTTCTACATGTATCTCCCCAATTTGGTTGAAAATTTCTAAAATGGTGTTTGGATGAATGAAAGAATGAATAATACCAGACCCATTTGCTGTGATAGTGGCTATCAATGCAGACATTTATTTTAGCGGTTATCTATATTAGCTCCTGTTTAATTGCCATTCATTATGGTATACAGCTAAAGAGATGGATGAGTTGCAGTACAGGACAGTAATCATAAAAGTTTCAAGCACTAGAAGGATAGATCAAGAAAATGTATTCATAGTCTGCAGTTCAAAGAGGTATGCTTGACTGCATGTGATATAGGGTTGTGCATCACAGGCTGCAGCGACAATTGCTCTGCGGTCAATTCCATACACTAACGGAATTCTTAACTTCAACCCTGGACCAAACACTATTCCTAACCCTAACCCTAACCCTAAACCTTACCTAAAACCCTATTACAAACCTAACCCCTTATCCTATATCTTTGATGAAATGAAGCCGGGAGCAGTTGTCGTCGGAGCTTATTCCTGAGCACCATGATATAGGTGTCGTAGTCGAGTGGTTTAAACACTTGGCTGGAGATGGGAAGGTCGTGGGTTCGAACCCCAGCACGCCACTACTGTCCATTGGCAAGACAATCTACATTTGCCACTCTCCACCCAGGTGTTAAATGGGTACCGGCAGGAAATGAATTCCTTGAATGCTGTGAGCGCCGAAATCGGTAGCCTAGCTAGAGCCGGGTTAACATTGGAGCGCCTTGAGCACCATTCATGGTGGATATGAGCGCTATATAGATATCCAATATTATTATTGTTATTATAACAGTGGAGTTGTCAGTAGGAAATGAAGAGAATGTCTTCTCTCTGAGTGTCTAGAAAATATGAAAGATGTAATAGGGAAATTGTGAAGAGTGAGGTGAAAAACTATGTTATGTTTGAAGCCAGTTCTGTATTATACAGTTTAGGGATGAAATGTCCCTAGTATCTTTAGAACAGTAGGGATTGGCTGCATCTCATGTTTGATATCATTTGCCAAATTCAATAAATAATTTGAAGACCCACCTTATTAACTTATTACATGATTTGTCCCATGTGAGTATTAAAGCACTGTACTTGACACTCGAAAATAGGAAAGATAACATTCAAACAAGAGGAATTTTCTTTGAAACTTTCTCAGGCAGGCACCGAGATATCTGTAGTTGGTTAGAGATGGTGTAACTGTTTGTGAATGCAGATATCTGCTCTGGAAATGCATCCATAATGCTCCAAGTTCAAAACTCCCAAAACTGAGATCAGACATTTTGTCTTCTGTCTTTGTTTGGGGCTTCGTAGCTTATTGTCTTTCAATTTAATTTGTATTGCTCCTTTACCCTTCAGTAGGACTTGTTTGTAATTTGAAGGATTGTATTCTTATATTTGGGGGAGGGGGGGTGGTCGAGAATGAAATTAAGAAAAATGTCAGAAAAAAGAAATTTGTGAATGATGATAGAAATGACTGTATACATATCGTAATGTATTATTTAATCTGTTATGATATGTTGGTAGAATGAGTAATATATTCTTTGTACCCTAACGCAAACTTGAAATTATGGATGTTGCAAATTTACAAAACATTGTCAAGTTTGAAGAAGAACAACACTCCTGGAAGAGTGTAATGTACTTAAATAATTATTATTCAAAAGTAATATAAGGAACCAAGCACAATTCTCTTATGTATCAATCTTACGATGAGTGATTTGAAGATAATTAATGAAGGATGGATAATCATCTTATTGGATTCAAATTCTCTCGAGGAAACGGGTTGTGGCGATTCAGTTCAAACTTCGCAGATGATATTTTTGTAAATATATTTTATTTTCACCATGTCTTTGGTATGTGTTGTGAGGAAGAAGGCTTCAAATGCTTTTTGGCATGTGCATGTAACAAAAAATATTGGCTGCATTAATTTAAAGGAGGAATGCAAAAAAAAGAAGCTCAACCATTGTGCTTTGCAAATAGATATTGAAACTAATCTTGTCATAGGTATTTATTGTTAAGCTTGTAAGTCTAGGGTATTTTCCAATTACTCAATTTACATAAAATCACCCAAAATGGTTGGGTCAGTTGGTATTTCATTCAAACAGTTATGTTTCTCATTTTATATATTTTTCTAAAGTAGCTATTCGGCCTTCTGAACAGGCATTGTATGTGAAACACAGAGAAAAATTTGTATTTTGCATGTATTCTGTGTATCCCCTCTTTTTGTTTGTCCTATTATTTTTGTTAAATTGTTTAATCATATTTGGGAGGGAAGTTTTGTAATTGCTTTTTAATATTCATATTAAGATCAACAATGTTCTGTAACACTTTGAGAATGTAGTATAATGCCTTGCCAATTCAGATTCATCTTGTACAGACTGTTCTTCTACTCTTTCATAATAACTTGTTTTAAGAAATCATAACTAACATGACTGGATGAGAGATGTAGAGACAAAAAACACTGCATGAAATGAACGAGAAGAAAACCTTTGAAAAATATGACGAAAGTCAGACTATTATTATGCATTGTATAGTCTCCAGTCTATTTGCACGAGTAAAGCCAGATGATGATAAAACTGGCGCATTATATACGATTGGTATGATACGATTTTACTGTAGAATAAATGACAACAAAAAAAACGTGTAAGTTTCAAAATGAACCATTGTCATTTGTATTCTTTTTTCTATCATGTGTATCTGTTGTTATCTCGTAGATTTAATTGTGAAGACAAGAAAAGAAAGGGAGCAATAGAAAGGGAAGAGGAACAAAAGTACAACAATGGGAAACTTCAGTGAAGTTTTGAACATATTTCCATTTATTATATGAAAGCCTGCCCTCACCAAATACTAACTTTGACTGCTGAGAGCTAAAATGGCATTGAGCTATATCCATTTATGTAGAGTTAATGCCCTTCTGTCTCTCATCAGACAATGTCTTATTTGTTATAAAATTTTATACTTTATTAATATAAAAAACGAAAATATGGATACAGACTTTTGGTTATGATAATAATGTTGATCCTAGAAAAAAAAATGGTTATATATTCAGTTTATTGGCCACCAAACATTGCCCTTTATGTCCAACTGGTTGTGTATATGGCACAGACATATTGAGTTTTTGAGTGAGGATGAACGTGGGTAGAATAGAGGACTAAAGGGGAAGGAGTGGTATAGAGAAGGAGCGAGAGAGAGTTCGAATCAAAAGAGAAATATTGAAATATTATGGAAACGAAAGAGAACATTTTAAAGAGGGAATGGAGGGTGAGAACGTGAGAAATAAACTGAGTGAAATAAAAAGATCGTTATCACTCTTCTGTGTCCATTTTACACTGGATGAAACTTGTTTACAATGACAGCCCAATAAAAGTAAATATCACACTGTATCACCATTCCAGAGCAACAACTGCTTGAATATCGGTATATATTCACCTTTTCAACACCTCTGATGAGCACAGACGCCGTTGAATTGGTTTAATACATTTTAGACTTCTGAACTAGCCATTTTGTTTTTGATGCAAGTCTCTTCTCTTCTTTAATTACCTTGAAGAAAATATAAGATATACTGCATTTCTCGATACATGTATATCGGTGCATATTTCAAAAATTAGAGCCCTTTAGTCTCTACTTTCTTTCATACGCGTGAACTCTTTTTTTTTTTTAAATAGCTATTTCTTTGAAAATGGTAAGCTTGGCAGGGACTTTCTGTTGTTTGTATTTTGGCTGCTACTTCTTAAAAATCATTGCATTGCAAGCAGTTTGCATAGATAAGGGAGGGGGAACGGGGGCATGTGCCGCCTCCATGTTATGGCAACAAGAAAAGCGAGAGAGAGAGAGAGAGAGAGAGAGAAAAGAAAGAGAAAGAAAGGTAAAATGTAATGTGAAAACCTCTCTCCTACACAATGTCCAATGTCTACACAATGTCCAATGTCCTCTTCTATTCCTTTGCTGCATCGCATTTCACCCACCTTTAAAGACCCGTTTGCACCCTCCCCCCCCCCCCCCCCCCCCATGACGGCTAGTGCCCCTGAGTAACTAGACTCACACTACGCCTCGGAATGCATGATTTTTATTGTTCCCTTGTAAAGTGTTGCAGGTTTTTTTTAACTATATGATTTGTTATAAAGAGCCGTACCATTTCCTGTTTTGATGAGGCGATAAACAGAGACACATAGCATAGACCATACGTATTTTTAATTGATGTTCTTTTTCTTCTTCTTCTGGAAAAGTGCTGCTTCAGAGCTCAGCACGAATGTCCCCAGGTTCTTTCCAAATGTTGATGTACAACTGTATGAATCAATGCTTACAAGTGATAATAAGCAACCTCACAAAATCGATTAGAATATCGTCTGTATAATAGTATGTAAAACTTTAAGCTTAATTAGTTTAAAATACCTCGACACGGCAGTCGATAATACAGGGGCTTGTGGGGAGGTGGCATCCCCTCTAAATTTTCGTTAGTAAAGTCTCAAAAAAGATCGGCAAAAAAAGGAAAATAAAGGGAGAAAGATAAGAAAAGATCGGCAAAAAGAGGAAAATAAAGGGAGAAAGATAAGAAAAGGGAGGAAAATATATATATAGGTAGAGACTTAATATATTCGATTCTTAAAACGCCTTCCAGTTTCGAGAGATGTTTCAAAACATATTATGGTTTGGTTTGGTTTAGTTTTATTCACGACCATAAAAATGATACAGATTAAAAATATAAACATGAAATTACATAACAGTATGAATGTAACATTGGTATTAACATACAATACAAAAGAAAGTAAATTAAGATCGAGGGGTGACCCGCTTCAGAATTAACTAACATAGCTAACCTGTTCTTCTATAGGCGTCCCGTAAATAAATAATTATATGAACATAATGATTACTACATCAAAATAACTTTATAGAAAAAAAAAATTATAAATTGAAATCCACGAGCTTACGGTGTAAGTTCAGATGTCCCCCCCCCCCCCCCACCCGCCCCATCCTGCCTGGTCCCTATGCTTAATATTATCATTGAACTATTTTACTGTAATTTTACTTATACTATGTATTTCCTTCTTAAACGATGTAAAATGATTATATATAAAAATATATTATGCATATGCACCCCCTCGTTTGAAGGCCCGGGGGGGGGGGGGGTAATCAATATAACCGGCAATGTATCAACAGCACGCTGAAATGCCCATATATGTTAGATCCCCGCCATCTGGGGCTAGTTCCGCCCATTTATGGATTTGACACTCCCTCCCTCATGAGAGAAATAGGGTCACATTGACGCCCCTAGGTTCCCTTCTATGAAATTCTAATTCTTGTTATTTTGTACATGATACTCATCTAAATTGAAAAATGACATCCGTTTGCAATGAATACGTATCTGAATATTTTTAAAATAATATTTTCCCCACGTATTCAGGCCTAAACGAGTCTGCTAAGCTCCGCCCCCTTTTAAACCCCGAATTCTCGTTCTTCGAGCATGATTGACGTGTGACGTCACAAACCGACATCGCCGGTGCTTGTTTACAATATCTTGCATATATCACGCGTGCAAACTAACTTGCAGTTAGATACCACCTCGAAAACCACCGTACCTCTAAATCGAAGTATGCCGCAACGCTGTGTCTTTGCAGGTTGCAGCAACATCACAAAGGAGGGTGTAAGTCTACATTTATTCCTCAAAGACCCAAATATTAGAAGAAAATGGACCTCAAATGTGAAACTAACTCGCGTCAATTGGAAGGGCCGAGTGACCGCAGTGTCCGTGTGTTCCGAGCACATTTGTGCGGAGGACTTCCTCGATAGTACGGGGCTGCATGCGGCGTTTGGCATCAAGAAGAGGCCGTCCCTGAAGCAAGATGCCATCCCCAAAATCAAACTTGATCTACGGTATCTATTGATCATATATCTATTGATCAACTATCACTGTACCTACACTAACTTAGTCTACCGGTACTTATTATTCATAGCAGCACAATGAAAACATGCAAGGTAACAGGAGAGCTAAGGGTTTTCTGGATATCAATGTTAGAATTTACTAGAAACAAAACGCTACCACCCCATGCACCAGTAAAACCCTACCCAAGCCCAAGCCAGGCAGGGTCAGCAGGCGAACGACCGAACGGCACGGCGTGTACACCTGCGCACGTCGAGCTCACTGCCTCGATCAGCTATCAGCTCAGCCTCATCAGGACTGGGGCATTTTGCAAGCGCAAACAAGATTCATAATTGGTGGATATGCGTAAATTAAAATTTAATCGGCAATCTAATTATCAAAAGGAATTACTAGTTATAATTCCCAAGTCTCCCGTCGATATCTTCTCCGTTATTGAAATCAGGGACGTCTCTGTCATATAATCAGAATCCGACATGTCTGGTTCAACAAATACGGCCGTGCCCCTAATTCCTCTTTTATTTCTTCTGTCTGAAGAAGATGTTATCGTTCGTTGATATAGGATTTAAAAAAAAACTAAAATGAAGGGCTGTAATGGCACGAAGTCGAAGCTAGGATCTACACGAAGTCGAAGCTAGTACACGAAGTTCAATAGCCTACACACACACTTTCAGCTTGCGTGGAGTCAAGCATTCTGAGTGTGACGTCACATGACGTCATCGATCGCTGGACCGATTTTCCAAAATTTTTAGGGGCGTTCCCAATTAATTTTTTATTTTCAAGTTTACAGATTAATGAATGGAATTCAGGTAAAATGGTTGACAGATCTGGATTCACAGTAGAAAAGTCTACTAATTGAAGTTCCTTTGTAATTCCATAAAAGGGAACCTTTAAAGGAAAAGTTCACCCTGAAGTTTACTCGAGTTTAAAAAATGCAGAAAAAATAAAGAAAAATATTGGCGAAGGTTTGATAAAAATCGGTCAAATAATAAAAGAGTTATGCGTACTTAAAGTTTTGGATTTGTGACGTCACATGCGAGCAGCTGCCCATTGGTAATGTAATAAATATTCCATATATTCGCATTTTTTTTTACGTTCCAAGATAAATTAATATTGTTTCTTTTCAGAATCCAGTATTGAATAACATTTCTGACAATACATCAAATGCACAGACGAAAATATTCTAAATTTTCTGAGAAAATTATATTTTATGGAATATTTATCATATTACATAATGGAGGAGCTGCTCGCATGTGACGTCACAAAATAAAAACTTCAAAAGTCCATAACTCCATTATTCTTTAACGGATTTTGTCCAAACTTGCGCCAATATTTTTCTTTATTTTTTCTGCATTTTTTAAACCCAAGTAATCTTCGGGGTGAACTTTCCCTTTAAATAAAGTTAATCGAACAGCACAGCTCTAACTGCATTAAATCGAACTGGATACTAAATATGAGATTAAAGCAGAAAAAAAAAAGCCAAATTCATGGGCTGAGGAACCGGGGGGGGGCTAGGGGCTGCAGCCCCCCCCCCCCCCACACACACACACACTTTTTTAATAGACACGTTTCATCAAATCGCCGAAAAAAGGTTCGAAATTGTCATTATTCACGTGAAATCAAATCAGCCCCACTTTCAAAAACCTCCGCGGCCCCTGATGGTAATTTCCACACCCACTTGACTTTTCTATTGTGGATTTTCATAGTCCCAGGTACATTTGTCCTTGTATTGTATGATTTGTCGCGGAATTTTCAGAAACTATTCCAAAACTTGAAAGGGCATATTGTTGATATATTACGGCTGAAAAAGAAAACAACAGAAAACTAAGATAAATGCAGGCAAGACTCATGCTGTGCGCATAACTGCATGTATTACCAAGTACAACCAAATAGAAAAGGAGAGAAGAAAACTGATCATAATTTGTTTTGCTTGATATAATTTTCCGTTTTTTTTTTGTTGGTGCAATTTGACCGTAAACCCCAAGTGCATTGAATCGTACGTATTGATCTCCGTGCTCCCACTGATAACAGAAAAGCTATTTGTTGTAGAAAACAAACAAAAAGTTATTCACACCGCGTTGGTTATGAATTATACATTGCATGCATGCAGTGCTTGGGAAAACTTTTCTTCTCACTGCAGACGACAAAAGATTTCTGTTATCAAATCTGCTTGGTATTCACTTGTGTTGCAACACTGATTTATTCTTTCATCATGGGCGCTGTTTGGAAAATTAGATCCGCTGCATGTTGGAACTTTGATTGGGGTGTGCATTTGGAATATGATTCTGCCATTGTCAGTGGCGCAATATATTTACAGACCAGTCCTAAATAGTTAAACCTTGATCACTTGTAATTAGCCAGATAACCTCGTGCAGTATGTTCTTCTTTGCTCAGGATGATGGATCGTACTCTATATCCTTTGCGAGATCAGTGATGACGAAAGCGTTGAGCAAATTTGTGGCAGAATTCTGCACTAACACTAAACAGCCATATGAAGTATCTTCGTTTAGTTGTTTAGGATAGAAATATATTCATTCTGACAAAGAACAATGAAAGAGGGACAAAACTGCATACCAAATATAGTTTGTGAGATATACCCGTTGCCTGATCAGTAGCAGCAGCCGAAGCACCGGTAACATTTCGAGTGTAAACAGCAGAGAGTATTTCGCTTCAAGTTCTCATATTCTACGATAATATTTATCGTCATGGCACCTCAGTCGGTAAGATACAATTGCATATAATACGATATAGTATACAAAGATATATAAAAGATATAAATGCAAATATCGATCGTCATGCATATTACAACGTATTGCGGGATTTCATAAAATGAAGTTATATAACTGCAATGTACATAATCATATGTACATTTTAAAAATAATTCGGAAACAGTCATCAAAGTTTCTGACAACGTGCTTTTCGAAGTTATAGTCTTTCCCCGGTCAATAATATCTCAGAGCTTCCAGAATATATTCAATTTAATTCAATTTAATGACATTTATTTCCAACTTTTCAATATAAGTGTACAAAGTAATAAATGAACAAAATAATATATATGTATTTTTAACAAAAATATGACAAAATATACATTCATGTGGTACACAGTACATATTACCAAGGAACACATGTACAAAGATACTTGGCATGTGTTTTTATACATCATACGAAATACAGTGAAAATGCAATTTGGTATATTTACAGTCCTCCTATATTTCGTAATTTTTCACGTAAGAATACTAATTTGATCAAATTACACACCAACAATGCAATAATAATTATTGCAAGCTATATGACTGCATGGGTTCGTGTGTTGATATAATATCCCACTCGGTTGTAGGGCCGAAGTTTTACTACAACACTTATCACGGTATATCATATTTACATTGTATGCACAGACTCTCTTGGGTATATTTACCTTTGATAACGAAACCAGTGCAAAGCTTGATATCATTTATACCATTATTAATTCTTTCTTTCTTTGCTCTAATGCATTCAGAGATCATCAATGGACGTCTCACTGTCTGCTCGGCGTTCCAGAATAAGACCCATTATATTACTTTTGTTTGTTCTTGCTTTTATGGGTTGTGCGCTTTTATCGCAAAGTGCACTTCACTGGGACAAATTTGCCCCCGGTAGCTTCGCATCGATCGCAACTTAATAGCAATTCCTATCTCTTAAGTACACATGTGGTTGCTATTAATTTTAAGTTACGATTGATTCAAATCAACCGTAACTCTCTATAAGACGAGACCCTGAACCATTATCTTAAAACGCTTGCCCTAATTATTATTATTATCATTATTATTATTATTATTGTTGTTATAATTATCATTATTATTATTATCATTATTATTATTATTATTTTTATTATTATTATTATTATTATTATTATTATTATTATTATTATTATTATTGTTATTATTATTATTATTGTTATTATTATTATTACTATTATTATTATTATTATTATTATCATTATTATTATTATCGTTATTATTATTATTATCATTATTATTATTATTATCATTATTATCATTATTTATTCGGAAAAGACAAAATCAAGAAATCAGTGAATACAAAACAACAGTAGCTTTAGAAGAGAGTCACATGGATGCCGGGAAAAGAAAAAGATTAACTAAATAATTATAACCGAAAGGTCTTCTTTTCCAATCCATGTGACTTTACGTAAATGAAATAGAATAAAATGTTGAAAATGAATAAATGTTTACATAAATGAAATAGAATAAAATGTTTAAAATGAATAAAATTGTTTTAGTATAGGGTTTTCTATCATTTTTTTCCCCACATAGTTGGAAGCTGAAATATTTACTAGTACAAGGGGTACATGCGTTAATCTAAAATCGAACATTTAAAATATGTACAAATCAAGTGGGCTACTAAGGCAAAAACCCCACCGAAATTCGAGAGGGGGGGGGCGGGAGTGGGGGACGGGGGAGGGGGTTAATGGTGTAGATCAATGATATCAACAATAAGCACTCGACTCTGGGGTCTTGTGACCATGGTGACATGCATTTCTCTGAAGAGAACCTAAGAAACATGTGGCAAATATTTGCATAAGGATTTTTCATTTTCATGCTTGAGAAAAGTACATTCATGGTTCATTCGACATTTATTCTGTTTCGGTTTTTTGTTTGATGCGTTTGTTTACATTCACCATGCCTCATTTGTTCTTCTCTTTCTTGTCATTTCTTTGGTTTCCAAAAATCCTTGTCTGTGTTTTCTTCTTTTAACTTTTTATTTCTCTAAGTTTCGTTCTGATTTTTTAATTACCGTTTCCTTCTGTCCTTTCTGTTATTTCTCTCCTTCTTTATCCGTATTTACCTAGGTTCTTCTCTTGTCGTCATCTCTTTCATTCTTGTGCAATATAATTTATCAGGTCAAGTCGGAGGTAATTTGTCCCATACGTTATCCACTTCATATACATTTTATTATTTGGTATAATAATATTAAGTTGCTAGCCTTAATAAAACCTGGATTATCCAAAACAAAATCGACGATGATGACACCTTCGATTTTAACTATTGTTATGTGTCAATTATTCCTGGTAACGTATGGACAGCAAATGACCAAATACCTTGGACCTGCCCATCAGCTAAATTCTTGTTACTCCTATCATCGGTAGGACCTTTCTGTGTGGTTCGTGCTAACCGTTTGTACGCTCGTCATCGGTTCTTCAATGAAATGTGGATACCACTACGGCGTCATCACTGGACCTTCTCAGGTAAAGATGAGGGTGAGGGGATGGAGAAGGGAAAAATGGAGAGAGAGAGAGAGAGAGGGAGAGAGAGAGGGAGAGAGAGAGAGAGAGAGAGAGAGAGGACGGGGGGGGGTACATGGGACGAAAGAGAAAGAGTTACAAAGTGA
This sequence comes from Heliocidaris tuberculata, assembly GCA_025618425.1. NCBI lineage: Eukaryota > Metazoa > Echinodermata > Echinoidea > Camarodonta > Echinometridae > Heliocidaris > Heliocidaris tuberculata. The sequence continues at coordinate 8,834,726 of CM046850.1, forward strand.
TAAAGATAGAGCACAAAAGAGATATTGAGGGTCAGTTTGTACGGTCGTTGTCAAGTCTTCAATTAAATGGAAATGACGACGGCCTATACTGGACCTTCTATTATGAGGGAGGGGAGGGAGAGAGGGAGGGGAGGGAGAGAGGGGGGGGAGGGAGAGAGGGAGATAAATACAGAGAGAGAGAGAGAGGGGGGGGGGCAGACAAAGAGAATGAGGAAAAGGGATGGGTATTGGCATGATAGGGTAGCGTTGGGTTAGTGAAAAATGGGAAGAGAAAAGGAAGACGGGAGAAATATGATGATGTGCTGCTGATGATAATGACGATAATGATATCTATGGTGATGAGGAGGAGGATGAGGAGGACGAGGACGAGGACGAGGAGAATACTGATGATAATGATGGTATTAATAGTGATGATCATGATGATGAGGAGGAGGAAGATGCCGATGATGATGATGACGATGATGATGATGATGACGATGTTGATGATGAAATCGAGACAGAAAAAAAGGAAGAAAACGACGAATAGAAATATTAGAATGAAATCATAAACAGATAAAAGTACAGGGCCCTCTTGCTTAAAAAGTTGCGATTAAACGCAACTCAAAAAAATTAAACGGAAGTCATAAATACGCGATCCTGATTGGCTGACAATCAAGTTGCGTTAAACTTTTTGACTTGCGTTTTATCGCAACTCTTTATGCAAGAGGGCCCTGGGCTCCGTTATATCATTTTTTTTGGATGTGGCATGATCCTTCACATTTTCCGTCAATTTGAGATTTTGCTTCCCTTCGATTTTGGAATAGTATGACTTTATTTCTAGATATTATTCATGCAAATATTTGTTTCTATCAAATTATCTGTACTATACAGTTGATAAAAGAGTTTTACAACGAGACTAACATAGATCGCTATGGTTCATCACTAAGTGAATACGGGGAGGTTTGGCTGTGGGCAGCGACTATAACTGTCTTCTGCGTCGGGAAAATTGTGGGTGCCGTCACCGGTGGAAAATGGTCAAAGAAATTTGGAAGGTAAGTATTTTGTTGTTGTTGTTGAAGACTTTAACTAGTTGTGTATCCAGCAGTAGATTGAGCTGGATACGCTCCTGTTTGAAGGCCTACTGCCTTGTGTTATATTGCTAATAAACAGAAATTGAATTGAACTGAAATGAAATGAATTGAACTTGAAGAATGCACACTACTTATAAATTATTTATGAATTGTGATAATATGATATTTCTGATTTGAATTGATTTATGTCCACAGCATTATTAACGGCAAGAGCAACGTCAATTCACTGCTTTGTAGAATTTTTTTGATTTTTTTTTCCAAATCATATTATAACAGAATGATTTTTTGTTACTTTTCGCAGAAGCCGGACTTTGATTGGTAATAACGTGATATCAGCAGCCACCTCTGTCTTGATGGGGAGCAGCCAAGTCGCTGGATCTCCAGAACTTCTGATTCTTGGTCGAGCGGTGAAAGGGTTTGATGTTGGTGAGGAAAGCACATTATAATATGCCAAAATCAGGAGATGATTTAGATCCCGGGTTTGATACCGTATTTCAAATCATTTCAATTAATTTATTTCACATCCCATAAAAATAACAATATCAGTCAATCTTAGTGCCCCTTGAATATGGATTAACTCGGATTCTACATTACCGAGTTCGTCTGAAAAGCGTTTACCTCCTTTTCTGCATCTCAGCTCCCTATAACACAAAATTTCATATTCCATTAAAAAACCACCAAGTATAGATCTATTTCTTTAAACATCGTGTATGAATATTATCGTGACCTAGTGGTTCTACAAATAATTTTTAAAAAGATATGATTGACTAATAGTTTAATAAAACGTGGTTTCCAATAGCTCTAATCAGTGGCGGATTTAGGGGGGGCACATCCGGCCCGTGCCCCCCCCCCCCTTTTAGAACGAAAACCATTTTTGGTTTTTTGCTTGTCAGAGAATTATGGAGGGGAACTGGACCCCATTACCCCCCCCCCCCCCACTGAGCGAAATTTGGAGGTCTGACGATTTTTTTTTTTGTCGACAACCCCCCCCCCCCCCCCCCCCCTCCCCCACTGAGCGACTTTTCGAGAGCTGGCGAGACCAAAAAAGTACGGGTCTCCCTTTCCCAAAAGTTGACAAACCTGCATTTGTGTGCCCCCTCTTATACAAAATCCTGGATCCGCCCCTCGCTCTAATAATTACAAAATGGTAAAACAACTTGATTTGCCCCAGTTGTTTGTACTGTTCTTTTCGTGTTGTTATTTCTAGGTGTTTCTCTGGCAGTTGCTCCTGTGTATCTCAAAGACATCAGTCCTAAGAGACGACAGAGCTCCATTTGTCGACTGCATCATGTTTTATTCGCAGTCGGCATTGTAATCGGTCAGGTAAGGTAAAGAGTGAATTACAAGTACAAGCATGTATAATGGAGGCGCGATGGCTCAGTGGTATTATTGTTGGATGAATTTCTCTTTCATGTTGTATTTCTTTGCTCTGGGATTATCTAATTCCTTGTCGTAAACCTGATGGATGCAGCTCTTCTTGAATCATATCTAATCTCTATCCTGATCACCATCATCACATTCAACATCAGCATTACCATCGTCATCGTCATCAGCGTCATCATCGTTGCCGCCGTTGTCATTATCTTCATCATCCTAATCATCGTTGTCATCATCATCATCGTCATCCCAACTTCGTCGTCGTCATCATCATCATCATCATCACCCCATATTCGTCATTATCATCATCGTCATCCCATAATCGTCATCATCATCGTCGTCATCGTCGTCACCATTCTAATCATTGCCATCGTCATCACTATCGTTATAATTATGGTCCTCTCGTTTTCATTATCATCTTCGCTATTTCCACGTCACTATTCATATTAGGAAATTATACATAATAATTTGTTTCACGGAAAAAAAAATTCTGGAAAAATTCTGATCTCTATTCATAACTCTCAAACTCTCATCGCATTGCAGCTTAGGTTAAAAAAAAAACGAGGAGGCTGATCCTCTTCATCCTACTCTCTCTCTTTCTCGTTGCCTAACTCTTTAGATAATGGGTTTCTTCGTATTCCATGACGACATTCTTTGGCCTGGAGCTCTCGGGTTGCCCGCCCTCATCGATCTGTTCCAAATAGTACTCCTTCTCTTCTGCCCAGAGAGCCCCGACTGGTTATTACATGATAAATATGCTGAGGAGAAAGCGGCTGGAGGTACGAGTCTAAACATCTTACAAGAAGGATGATAAATCGAAATGTACTCATATATATACAAGGCAAAACAAGGGAAACCCCTAATTAATTTTTAATTACATCGCCTAACAACAGGGCATATACACAGGAAGAGCGTTGTCCTCTATTTTGTTCCGTATAGGACAATCTCATTTTCCATTGTTAGATTTAAAAGCCCTTTTATCAGAAACTTGATATCTTATTCTCTAATTACCCTCAAAATTCATAAACTAAAGAAAACGTTGAAGTTAAAAAGAGAATGGTGAAAACTCAAGCTTTCCTTCCTCAACGAATCTGTTTAAAAACGCACTGACGCTTATGAAGTTAATCACGCAAGGTTTTACCATGTCATTATCTCTCGCTCTCTAGACTTAAGCTTTTTAAAACATTTTGAAACTCAAATATATTCGAAGCAGCACGTGATTTGGAAAATTTGCAAATGAAATTAAGCCCATCATATTGTCATAAAAAAAGATAACTTTAAACTTACTTTCTGTTTTGATATGAGCTCTGCGACAGCTTCGTGGTGAGGAAGATGTTGACCAAGAAATCCAGAGTCTCCGTGACGACCACCGCTCCGATTCGAGAATTGTCAGGGCGAGCGCTTGGGAGGTCGTCTTTCTCAGTGACGCTAACTGGAAAATGCCGCTACTCATGTGCATTTTGCTGCAGGTTGGGCGGCAGCTGTCTGGAGTTAATGCGGTAAGTTTGACCGATTGGTGGTAAATGCGGTTAGTCTAATCCCTGATGTTTACTGCGGTAAATGTGACCGTAGCGGTGCATTCGATATTCGGTAACGTTTTGTGAGTGCATACGCTCTTTGCACTACCCTGCAACGACGGAGTGACTTACAATATGAGTGGATTTTTGTAATGATCTACAGGATTTCATCAGGGGCATTAATTAATGCGATAAAATCTAGAAGGCCCTACCGGTACTGTCCGGATGACATTTTTCTGGCATTAACGCGGATAATATAAAATTCCCGCGGCAGTCGACGTTCGCAGCGATCTGCAAATATTTGCCCGGCGTTTCTGCCCATTGACTACAAGTTTACTACGGCTTTGCCACGTAGGATGTGACGGAACGATGCTCAGTCTGTCATCTGTATCATTTTGTTCAGATTATTTTTTACTCTACTGAAATATTTCTACTGGCTGGACTGACAGACAGACAAACTGCGTTTGCTTCACTTGCTTGGAGTGCTGTCTTCTCTACAGTAACTGCTTTTGAGGTACTTTTTTTTAATTTTAAAGTGGATTACATACTATTTGATCTCTAAACTGAAAAATAAAAATCCATTGATAATTTTAGTCAAATAAACAGATCTTTCAATAATAAAAAGAACTATATGAACCGGTATATTCCCTTTTTTTCACGTGGTAACAACTTAAGAACTTATTTTTACAAGTTGATTGTTTTTAATAACTGGGTTTTAATTATTTGTTGAACATGCTAAACATCTAAAATATATTATTTAAAACAAGATTGTTTCTTTTTTTTCAGTACTTTGCCAATATATCAAGATTTCCTCGGAAGCCGTTTCTTCTCTCCATGTACGGTCTGCTAACCTTGAGTGCAACTGCTTTTACACTGTTTCTTATTTTTGAGGTAATTTGTTTCCAAGTCTTTATTTTGTAAATTATGAACATTTTGATAAATCAATGCTAATAAATCTGTACATAATGGATGGGATAAGTAATAACACATGTTTACTAGAATTCTATACCTTACCTTGATTTTTGTCTCCAAAAATTAAAATCTGGGAACCCTTCATGTTTCAAAGATAGAGAGAAGGGGGGGGGGGGTGAGAGGGAAAGAGAAAAGGGGAGGAAGAGAGGGATGGATGAAAGAGAGAGAGAGAGAGAGGGGGATGAGAGAGTGAGAGGGGCTTGGGCATTTCAACGGACAGAAATAATCGTCTGGTATGGAGTATTACTGTTTTAACACATTCGACATTTGAAAATCTAAGTTGCCGCAATCAGCGGACCAATGGCAGTCAATGTGTGGAACAGTCGTCGACATAGAGACTAGGCCTATCTTTCGTCCTAACATGGATAATTCTTTATGAAGTTCATTTAATCAATTAATTACACATGAATACGTTCAAAATATGAACGAGCCCACCGCACACTATACGATCGACTGCGATTCGATTTAGCAAATAAATCGCATTGCAATAGCATTAAAATTTATGGGCATTTAAAAAAATAAAATCTACCTAATTCGGGTTCTGAACAATAATAGAATACTAACTAAAGGATTTTGATGTCAGCCTTAATCCCGGAATAAGGGCCAAATCAGTTTCAAATCTTAGACAATCGTAGGACAGCTCTGACGTCACTACGACTCGTAGTCGATTTGGCCTTTCCTCCGACTAAAAAAATCACAATACTATAGACGGTATTTTCGATTTTACTATCTTTATTACTCTTTAGAAACTTAAAACTATTGTACATGTTCAAATGTTTGTATCAAATGCTACATGCATTACATTTTCTTCCGTAAAAGGATCGCAGACCGATTAGTGTGCGGTGGGCTTTACAGTGAATTTCATTGTCTTGACCAGGATTAAAACTTTATTTACTTTATTCACTTTTTCTTTTCCAGCACCGAGTTTCATGGCTATCATGGTTTGGACTCGTAACAATATGTGTCTTTTTCACTGCCTTCGCATTGGGTCCAGGTGAGCTTTTTTAACACTGCAGGAAAAAAAATCGTGATCTTGATCGAGTTTCGAATTAATGCACACAGGAGTCGGTAAAAGGGATGACGAAAACAATGGGGCTTTCGTCGCTGTTGTTTTTGCCCTTCTATAGTCAGTGTCTTTTTATTTTACTTAAAAAGTATTTTCGCTCAGGTTGTTGTTCGATATAGTGAATGAGTATTATTACAAACCTTAAGAACAGGTCTAAAGAACTTTGATAACACACACATTTCCTTTACATGTTAATAGGGCATAGTCTCCAAAATCCAAACGTTTAAAATTTGTCATTTCGGTGGCTCGTTTAGCTGAAGGTTCAGTATTACGGATTAAAAATGAGTGTCTTTATTTTGAAGTTATACTGAGCATGAAATAGGGCTCAGTAAATTGAAGAAAACGGAGTAGGATTAAAATTTGGATTAGAGCTTTTCATTTTTCCGATAAGAATTCTGGTAGTAATGAACCTTATTCTATTTTCGGAACCACGGAATTTATAGATAATGAGTCTTTGAATAACCACACGTATATTATAACGATTCTTTTCTGTATGTGTGTAATAATAACAAGCAATTTTCATTTGTTGACTTTCAGCTTTATTTACATCATTGGTGTGTTCCGAGTTATGGTCTGCTGGTCCGAGACAGGCCGCCCTCTCCGTCACACAGCATATGAACTGGTGGATTGACGTCATCATCCAGCTCATCTTTCCCGCTCTTTTAGTGAGTAAAAATTAATCTCTGACGACAAGTGAAATGAAACAGAATTATCAACAGTCGCCTCATCGTTCATTGAAGCGAAATGATCTGTTCATTTATTAATTAATAACACGATCGCAAAGACTTTCGAAATATCAACCTTAGGTAATTTCAATTGCCTTGTCAATGATCATAATGAAATGTCCGAACATTACCATGTACATAATCCGGACATATCTCGTATCTATATGGGATATACAATATGGTATTGAAATTGCCCTTGAACTGATTTCTTTATAGTACAAAGTTTAATTTTCTTGTTTTAAATGTATGTATATTTTATACAGACAAGGGAATGTAAAAATTATATGTGCCGAAAAATCTTCAACTGCGCCAATAAATTTTTAAAATGCAAGCACATAATTATACTGAGATATTCGGAAGGTCGTAGGACGCATTCTCCCACGACAATCGCGCGGTCAATTTCCTACGCTCATAGTCATAGAAATCCTTTAACTGTCTTCAACTCTTTACCAAACACTATAGATCTACCTTATCCTATATAGCGCAAACCCAAACCCTATAAACTTAACCTAAAACTCAATCGCATGTAACCTTAAGCTTGACCCTATATCTTTATAGAAATGAAGTCCGGGAGAAAATGTCGGATCACACTGATGACGAGTGAAATCAAAATCAATACCAGTCACCAGGGGGCGGATCCAGGATTTAAAAAAAAAAGGGGGGCACACAAATCTCCGCAAAATTTCTGACAAGCAAAAAAAAAAAAAAAAAAAAAGGTTATCTGATTTTTGGATTTTTGGGGCCCATTTTGCCTCCAGAATTCTCTGACAAGCGAAAAAAAGGCTTATCCGTTTAAAAAAAAGGGGGGAGGGCACGGGCCGGATGTGCCCCCCTAAATCTGCCACTGCCAGTCACCTCCGCAACCATCGAAGCAAAATGATATAATAATCTATTTAATAATTATTGTTTTTTGTTTCATACCCCAAACTATGTGTCGATGAATTTTCATCTGCGCCAATAAATTTTCATACGCATGGATAGACTCAGATACATATTTCTTTTTTTAATGTGCCGAAAAAATGCTAAATTAAGTACATCCTGGCTAAGACATGGTTTATCATTCCTTCTACCTATGCCTCCCGCTCTCTCTCTCTCTTTCTCTCTCTCTCTCTCTCTCTCTCTCTCTCTCCCTCTCGTTTTCTCCATCCCTTTCTGACCCCCCTCTATCCTAACCATTCCCTCTCTCTTTCTCTCTCCCCTCTCAATATTTCTCACTTACTCTCGGTCTACATGTTTACCTGCATATCTTCTTTTGCTCTCTCAAATTAATTTCCATCACTAACTTTTGACTTATTAGATGACCATCGGAGGTTACACTTTCGTCATTTTCGCTGGTTCCCTTGCGTTCACCACACTCATCATATTACTCTACTTGCCAGAGACAAAGGACCGGCGGTTTGTCGAAATCTCGACGGGATTCGAAGCCATGAAATGCCCCAACGATGACAATGACGAAGAACAAAGTTTTACCAAATACCAAGAAGGGTATTCCCCTTTATCGCTGCTGAATCGATGAGAGAAAAATCATGACGCTGTGTTTTTTTTTTCTTCAAAGGAATGTGTATACATGTATGACCGGCAGCGATTGTCAAAATCATATTAGATTCAATCTATATCAAGATCTACTAGGGGATTAAATTGCCTGCCAACACTTTACGGGTTCCCTTTGGGAAAGCCTGGACCCAAATTACCCAACCATGGTGAAAATCTCAGAGCTAGCCTTTATTATAGAGAAAGAGAAAGAGAGAGGAAGAGAGAGAGAGAGAGAGAGGGAGAGAGAGAGAGAGGGGGGGGGGGGGGGGGAGAGACATAGATAGACGGAAAGATAAAACATAATTGTTAAACAAAAAATACCTTTTAATTTTAGATCCAAATCCGGAATGAATTCAACGTAATAACATTTGAGGACAAAAAAAAAAAACAAAAAAAAAAAACAGACGAAAGACCGAGAGTCAAAACGTGATACAGTTTGCAGCACACTTGTGAATGTTGTTGCAGAGTCAACATGCCTCTGAAATTCGTAGTTTTTATTTTTAGTGGACAACGGAGTAAGGAGGTTTAAGGTTCAAATCTCACTCAATCTCATCGCACAGTCATCATTAGAATGTCGGAGCGCAACACCAATCGGCACTTCCCACAACCTAGAGTGCAATAGACGATGACAACATAGGCTGAACTAACGAAATATTCACTGAGCCGACGGTTATGATTGCTTTATGATTTGTTTTGCTATAATACTGCTCTAAGAAAGCAAGTGTAAGTAAGCAACCAACCATGAGGTTTACGGCTTTAAGTCCTATCCGAGGGACTTGGTTGAGAGGAGGGCACTATAGCACTTCGACTTGGTTTCCAGGCACTCCCGGTTACGAGACCCCAGCCCTACCACTGAGCCATCACAGCTCCTACATCATGACAGTGGTGCTCGAGAAAAGCACTAGATCCAAAAGTACATTCGAAGTGACATTTTCTATAAGCAATACTTGAACAGTTGAAAATTTGAACACTTGAATATAAATTTAATTGACATTATTATTCTATACTTAAAATAGCTGTTACACAATGTAAGTTATTTAGGTAATAAAGTGCATTTATACTGTAAATTTCATCATCACAAAATAGGGATTTCGGTAATGAAAATGTATTCTGTAACACGCTTTGTGAGTTTGGGGACTTTTTTTTTTTTAGAGCAAATATACTTTATTGTTCAAACTGAGCGAAAGCATATTTACAAACAATGAGTGACCTAGGATACTTTCTGCAATTGCAGAGAAATACAATGTGTTATGAATACAAGAAAGGTACATTGGTGCTGTTAATGAAGACAATGATTTGTTATGTGGTGTATTCAATATAGATGATTCTATTTTACGAATGTGATGTATTTATTGCGTTGCAATATGAATACCCCCCCCCCTCCCCAGTCAGTATCCATGGCCCAGAGGAAGAGTTGCACAATAACACACTTTTCCCTTTTTTCGGGACAGCAGTGAATCAGTAGGATGAACAGTACATCATAGTAGATCGACAAGGCCACGAGACCGAAAACTCACAACCACGACGTCACACGAGACCAACAGCTTACGAGACCGACAAAATCCGTCTCGTGCACGCTCAGAAAAGTTGTCAGAAGGCCTCCCCCCCCCCCCCCCCCCCGAGACCGAATTTGTCGGTCTCCAGGACTGTTCGGTCTCGTGGGTTATCGGTTTCTTCAGCTATAGCCAGTTTAAGGCAGATGTATATGCTCCTCTTGTTTGAAATTTAAGGGGGAAAACCCATGAAAATTGAAAACGAGCGATTTTGCCCATCAGAGACATGGTGCTACCACGGTGGGTAGATGACGGTTGAGGGCACATTCCTTGACTTATTTAATTTCTAGGGTTCCATCCGCCCCTGTTTTCGTTATCTAAAACGGGAATACTGACAACAAATTTTTGACTAATAGTATCATCACTATTATCATCCCTACATAGGTTCACATCTAACAAAGATTGACGGTGCAGAGGGCTGCGTCTCTCTTCAAAATGCCCACTGCAAACGATGCATCGGATTTCGATTGCGTTATTGCCTGTGCTAATCAAGCCTGTGCATGCACCAGCAAGTCAAAGCAATGTCTTCGAAAAATGTCATTCTCATGGCGCATCAAAGACCGCACCAGTCGCTGACGCAGTATTATAAAGTAGGGTTTTCACGGGGCACGCGAACAATTTGCGAAGGATGCGAATGTCGAAAAAATGGCAAAGCCCAACATTCAAAGAAATTTGTTTCCGAATGGAGCCGTAAACCATTCTTGCGCATGCAGTTTCACGAAGATTTTTTGAACATCACACACGTCGTAAGGGTCGTGCACATATGACAAATCTTTTTAGACATTAAATTTCATAGAGAGCAAATCACGAGCAAATCACGACCCGGGATGCTGGAAACGTTCGCAAGAAATTTCAAACTTTTAAATTCCCGCTGAACTAAAAACCATGGGCTGCGGAACCGGGGGGGGGGGGGGGGGGGGGTTAGTAGACACATTAAAAAAATCTCGGAATAAATGCTCGAAAATTGTAATTAATGAATGAAATCAGATCAGCCCCCCCCCCCCCCCCCCCCACTTTCAAAAACGCTCCGCGGCCCCTGAAAACGACTCCCGCGAACAATTGACGATGCTTCCAAGCAGCATGTTTGGAGAACTTTTGGAGCCTAAAATACGAATGCTAGACTTTGCCATTTTTTACGACTTTCGCATCCTTCTTACGAGAATCGTTCGTGTATACCCATGAAAATCATACTTGACGTAAAAGCCCGCCTCAAACGAGGCGTTATATGCTAACGTTAGGACCCGACCGCGTCAGTGACTTGTATACGGTCTTTTGCGTGTCATGAAAGAGTGATTTATCGTTTAAAAAAACAGTGATTGCAAAATGAACAGTGTGAACAATATTTTTAATAACTGGCGTATAGATTAATCGTCTTCACAGGCTTAATTAGCGTATATTGTATGATATGTATTTTTTTGTAAGCGTGTACCTTGATAACTGGTATTGGTGTGTTTATTTATCTTTTTTGTAAAGATTTTGTATCATTAACGAAGGTAGCCAACCTTCACGTATCATCATTTTATCAGCATTTTATGCTTTTATATTTTTTATCAGGCCTATGTATGCAATATCGCCACAGTTTTCAACATCATTTTTCCTTTTGTCAAATAAATACTTGAAATACTATGTAATACAATGAACGTTAGTTACATGGTTTTCATCCCTACGTGAATTTGGGTATATGGGTTTATGTTATTTAATGCAATTTAATTTTTTTTTAATGTTCATGGATATCAGTTCAGATTATAATGTTTGCTATCAATTATAATTTGATATCAGGTGGAAAATAAATTGTTATAACACGTGTATTTTCTTTGACATCTTTTGTTGTAATTGTAGTGGACGCCGTCTAATTTGGGCATAAGAGTGAAAATACCTGACTCCAAATTTCAAGAAAAATTTTTCCACTTTTTTCCAGAAAATACCAATGGTGAATATACAAATGATTGATTCTTAAGTGCATGTGACAAAGTATGGAATCAACAAATTGTTCATCCCCAAAGGTGTATGGATTTTTTAGTGACTACCTTGTAATTAACGTTAAATTTGACCAATGAAGTCAGCAGCCCCCCCCCCCAAAAAAAAACAAAAACAAAAAAAAAAAAAAATAAAAAAGCAAAAAAAAAAAAAAAACCGTAAAAACGAAAAGTGATCAAAAATTTGCTTTTAATTCTTGTTTATGTTAGCATCTATTTCAACAGTAAAACATTAATTTAACCATAATCTGTACAAGATAGATAGAAGTAAAAGAGTATATCGTTAAAAAAATGTTTTAAAAATGCAAGAAGCAAAATACAGAAAATAAATTCCAGCGTCGATCTGGGGCTTCTGGGCCAGTTGCGAATTTGTGATTGATCCGAAGCGAATTCAGTCAAGTGCAAACTTGCGATTAATTGTCACTTTTGTACGGAGTTGTGATTTATATCCATCCGATGTTGATTCGAATCAATCGCGAGTTTTCATAAGACGGGGTCCCCGGGACTCTGGAAATCCCGTTGAGATCATTAATTTTACAATTATATTTCGTAATGAAATAGCGCCATCTTTTGAAAAAAATATATACAACCATGGATGGTTCACAGTGCACAGAGATCGTCGAGCGGTGCAGGCATATTCATGAATGTTTGGTGAGCTCCTTGCTATAACTCTAGGGAGCGAGATAGAATTCTTCATGCAGTTCTAAGGAAAGAAAGAGGGAAGAAGAACGCGCTCTCAATATGACACGTAAAAGAGATTTTTTAAACGATATCATACACGTCGAAGGATTATCCTATGTTATCTACACTTTGCTTCACTTGCTTTTCATCTTCACGTCTGATATTCGTACTTATTTTCTTCAAAGAATTGCCTCTATTAATCGTCATATGGCTGTCATAATTATTTTAAGTGAGTGAAAGCCAGCTTTGTGTTGCTACGAAGAAAAGAGATATATAGAAAGAATAAAACCCGCAAAGATATTATGGCATGTTTACAGAATTAATATTTCCCACTGTTCAAGACATAGTAATTCGGTACAGGGGTTAAATATCTATATATCTACTGTTTCAAAATACTTGAAAAAGTTGCTCATAAAATCTTTATTTCCTTCGAAAACCTTTAATAATACATGTAGTTGTTTTACTTAAACTTATCTTCAGCTGTTGCTTGTTGTTTCACACTACTCTGTAAGACTTATATTTTATTACTCTCTGGAGCCTTTTACCAACAAGCTCTGCTTTTACTTTAGGCTCCTTCATATCCTCATTTCCAATTTTGTTAGTCATTCTTTTAGATTACGACAAGTAACCCATACTGATACAGTATATTTTTATGTACTAATGTTTATTACATGAACCCTGTATTATTTTTTTTAATCGTTATTAATTCTTGTTAACAAACCGACAATATGTATTAAAATGAAATGTGAAATGTGAATATGAAATAAAAGCGAACCTGAACTTGAACTTGAACTTGTTTGCTTTCTCTTTGTTTCTTTCTCAAAGGCACCATTACCTATCTGCCCCGAACATTATATGTATTTTGCTCTTCCTATCCCCTATATATTTTTTCTCCTATATTTCCCTGTAAATTATATATATCTGTCTCTCCCTATCTCTCATAGGCCCTCCCCTCAAGCTCTCTCACTCTTTCCTCTTTTATCTCTCCCTCTCTTTCCCTGTATAAATTATATATCGCCCTTCTCCAAGAATTTATAGTAAACCTCCTTTGTCTTCCTTCGGCACGTGCCCCTCCGTCGCTAATATCTGTTTTAAAAAAAATTGGCACGCTTTACTATTGGCAGGGTGAGGAAATGCGCGTGTGCCCACTCTACCAAATTTAAAAATTTGAGAACACCCCCTCCCCTATTTTTCAAATTTATTTATATATTTATTTTATTTTATTTATTTTTGTTGTTGTTCAATTCAATTCACTTTAAAGACATTTATTTCCAACTTTTCAATATAAGTGTACGAAGTAATAAATGAACAAAATAACGTACACGTATTTTTTTTTTACAAAGATATGACAAAATGTACATTCATGTGGTAATCCATAGTTGGAGGACACACCTCTAAACGCAAAAGCTTGGGACGAGGGTGCCCTTAGTACATAATACATAATAGTACATGATAAATATATAAAAAGAAAATGACTACATACGAAAAAAAAGAAAAAGATAACATTCCAAGACCGCAGAGCATGATTGCTAATTGCATCAGAGATTTTGAATTTTAAATAGTAGTTGTATAGTTCCCTTCCTTTCAAAGAATACTGGATCCGCCACTGCACATTGCATATCATAACTTTATTCTCCTTCTACTCCTCCCCCCCCCCTTCTGCGATCTGCCCTCCATACCAGCGCCCCTCCTTCTTCTCCATGCTTCCATAAGTTGAACTTCTTATTTTTTCCACGCTGCCGCAGCTCCGTGCCAACCGCATCCATTTAAATCGCGAGGTCAGATGGGGTCATTTTCCAGGAAAACACCCGCGGATCCAAACATATGCGCTGATGTAGTCTCCAGCTAAGCCTAATTATTCATATTTCATAAATCTACCTGTATTATTCAGTATTATTCAGTTTTATTCCACATCAAGCAAACATACAAATGTATAATGTAATACATAAAAGTTCGATACATATAGGCATATTGACAAAGGCTGCGTATACATTTAAAAGTCGTTACATGTTTGGTAATATACAACAAAAAGAAAATGTTTGCAAGTGAAAGGACCTAAAAAAAAAAAAGCTACACTTGTAAACATTTCATTTCATTTCATTTCATTTCATTTATTTTCACTCCCAACAAAATAAAATGCATAGGTTTACATCGTACATAGCAAATCAATGAAACTTTACAATTATTGGTTACAGCAAGGAGTTCTGTGATAACTCCTTGGTTACAGTGTACAATAGACATAGAAAAACATAAACTAGGTTGGTCGCGGAGGGGACTGCTAAAAAGCTGGGCTTGTAGATTGCAGCCCCCTATTATAGGCCCTACTGCTGAAGAGAAAGAAAGGAAAAAAAAGCGTATACATTTAAGAATGGGAAAGAAGGATAAATTGCACTTTGTTTGGAAAGGAGAGAGAGAGAAAGACAACGATAGAGAGAGGGTGGATATATAGAAGAGGAAATAGAAGAGGGAGTAAAGAGAGAGAGAGAGAGGGGGGGGGGGGAGGTAAGAGAAAACAAAGTGAATATGGAGTACAAGACAATTAACACACGTTTACATAAACCAGTACACACCTTTATAAAGATACAATGG
This sequence comes from Heliocidaris tuberculata, assembly GCA_025618425.1. NCBI lineage: Eukaryota > Metazoa > Echinodermata > Echinoidea > Camarodonta > Echinometridae > Heliocidaris > Heliocidaris tuberculata. Next base: position 8,849,785 of record CM046850.1, read on the forward strand.
AATATATTGTACCTCACAACGGAATGCAATTTGTTCTTTTTTCTTCTTCTTCTGTGTATGATATGAAGGATTGTAGTGGAGCGCGGGGGGGGGGGGGGGGGGGGGGATGGGAGGGGTGGTAAGTTAATTTCGTCACAGAAGTATATGCCAAACATCATAATCATTAATTTGGTAAATTTGCATTACGAACTTTTTGGTATTATTTTTTTTTTTTTTTTTTATTTATTTTTTTTTTTTACTAAGTTACTACTTCCATGCTTATTTGAAAAACATTAGTGTTTAGCCCAGGGGCGGCGCTAGGGTATTTAAATAGGGGGGGGGGGCAAAATGACGCGTAGAGCAACGTCGCACGTCGAGGGTCTTGAAATAACAAATAGGACTATAACAGTTATGTCATAATTCCATGGCCTAGCCTTCTCTTCTCCATTTCCCCTTCTCTTTCTCCTTTCCCCCCCTTCTTCCTCTTTTTTTTTTTTTTTTTTGTTGCTCGCTTGAAAAATGATAGGGGCGGCCGCCCCCTGCCCCCCCCCCCCCTGTAGCGCCGCCCCTGGTTTAGTCACATACAAATGATGCTCATTATCTAAATTATGAAATTTCATTTATATAGTGGAGGGTATTCATTCATTCATTCTTTCAGTAAGTTTTGCGATGAAAGACAACGAAAATAAAACACATTATTAGTGGCAGAAAAGAGATAAATAACACATATTGAGATCTGGACGTGAGACTAATTCCCAGCTGAGAGCCAAGTTCACGGGTAAAGTTAGATGCCATAAAAATGACAGCGGGGTAAAGTACACTTGGCACATAAGCGTATATGGAGAAAGACGAATGCAGCGGAAGTAGGAATGTTTGGAAAGGTCTTTAAAAAAACTTGATCAACGAGCGAAGCTAGAATGATGTGATGTAAACAAAGTAATCAATGAATCAAGAGAGATGTTACTCTTTGTTATACCTTTGCCCTTGAGGTCCCGGATATGATATGATATATAATGAAATCAAATCAAAAGGACCTCATAAAATAATGTTTTGTGCGCAATAATAAAATGAAATGATTTGAAGTCCGCCTTCAGTGCAAATTTAACGTATAACGGGGGTTGCGGTCCCAGGCAAAAACCCAATCTGACATATCTGGTGTATATACATGAAGAACAAACAATTATTGCCCCCCGTATCAATTTTAGCTCTTGAAAGGCATCTAAAAATATTGTGATAACATTTCATAAATATATTTAAATGCATTTAAATTTGTAATCATGGATTTTGAGCGTCACTTTCTTCCTGAATATTTAACGCTGATTTCAGGCTAATATAATCCTATAAGATATCCTAAAAATGTCAGAGTAATATCAAGAAAGGTGGTATGATTATGAATTTAATATACATGTAGGTCTACTTCTAAAAAAAATCACAACATATCTCTGACTCCACTGTCGAGACTTGATGTTAGCTGACATATAGCCAGGGTTTTTACAGGGGTGGGGGTCATAATGTTTTCCTCTGCTAGTGGTGGAGCGTTTTTACAAATCAAATCAAATCAAATCAAATCAAATCAATTCATTGAATTTTCATTGAATTCACAATTTTGGATTATCATCAACATACAAAAAATATGTTATACAGATGATCAAAACTGAAATACCAATCAATGAAAAAGAACAAAACAACAGCAACAACAAATTATTGTATTATTCTGCGAGGGAGTGTTGCGACTGAGTGAAAAATAATGGATTTTGAAATATTAAAAATTGATAATCTATAATTACGCTGGTATTATAGTGTCACTAAGAACTGAAATATCATATTTCATTTTGGGCATCATTTTCATTTGCTTTCTTGGGGCACAGGGCATATATGTTTGGGCATCTATCCCTGCCCCCCCCCCCCCCCATTTGATTATGCCCCTGAAGCAGTGGCAGTCAGGTTATTATGACCTGCTTTCTTTAATTCTTTACTTGGTTATTACTCCTCTCATGCTCAAGTATATGAAACAAATCGGATGTAACTAAAATTAAAGAAATATTTATATTGAGGTATTATTAAAATTGTTCATGAACTTCATGTGCGAACATTCGGGATCCATTTACTCCCTATTATATAAAATTGTTTTCAAAGGGCAGACACAAACGGGAGGGAACCTTTCCAATTAGTGGCATTATGAGCCAACAATATTTGAGGGGGTTGAGCCAGTAAGAACTTAAATATTATTTTCCTTTAGCTTCAGAAAGGCAGTAACATCTGTACATGCACCAGTCCGTTGGATCAAGGGGTGGGGGGGGGGGGGGGGGTTACACATAGCTAATATCAACTGACTAATTTAGTTCGGGGGTCGCCACCCGAAAAATATGTCCCATCTCGCATCATATAGGAAATGTGGACAGTAGTAATTTGTGTTTTCACACATTATCTCCTCACTTTTGACAAAACAGTATGGGACTTATACACTGAAATAGTGGTTCTTAACTTAGGGGTCGTGATCTACATAAGGGCATTTTTGTTGCGGATCATGGGTCATAGATGAAATTTTTAATCCAAATTGCTTTTCTCCATTTTATGAGATGTACCGAAATAATTGCTACTGTACACATACTGTAGGCCTATGTACACTTGTAAATTTGCGTAATTATAATAACAGTAATAATGATGATGATGATAATAATAATAATAATAATAATAATAATAATAATATACTACATTTATATACTTCAATGTGCTTTACAATGTTATTTATTATTATTATTATTATTATTATTATCATTAGTAGTAGTAGTAGTAGTAGTAGTAGTAGTAATATTATTTTTTAAAGTATTATTATTATTATTGTTATTATATAAATAATAATAATGATAATTATTATCATTATTATTATTATTATTATTATTATTATTATTATTATTGTTGTTGTTATTATTAAGAAGAAATCTTCCCTCGTACCTTTCTTTCCTCTACTTCTCTCCTTTATCTTTTCATGTTCCTTCTCTTTTCCCTGTGTTGGCGTGGATTATTATTATTATTATTTTCATTATTATTTTTTATTACTTTTTTTTTCTTGGGAGGGGGGGGGGGGGGTGTAACCCCACGAAGCTCCCCACCCCGTACGCCAGTGTTTTCACCATGGTTTTCACCCACTGTCATATTTGTAAACCCGCCAAAACACGCTTAGTTATTGACGTCATAATCCATGTCGAAATTTTTGGAAATGGCAATCCGCATATTCAATGTAAATTCTGTAAGTGGATTGCCTGAGCTATCTGCTAAATATCCAAGATGTATTATCGTTATCTACATCAATTTTTCATTTAAGATTCTTAGATGAAACCTTGCTACTGACTGGCGTAGACTACAATGGGGGGGGGGGGGGGCATGGGGTACGCCCCCAAATTAAGTGACGAAAAAAAGAATAGAAGAAAAAAACAAAACGAACAGCCACCCTCCCCCTAATATTAATCAGTGGCCTTGTAAATTCGCATTTCATTTTCCGAGTAAGAACGGTGCCGCCCCTCCCATGATGCCAGTGCCCCTTCAACGGCTAGACTGTCGCTACGCCATTGGTTACTATGATACTATGATATGAATGAAAAGAAAACTTCTTTTCCTTGATATTTGTCGACACATTTTCCAAAATAAAAACGGTATTCTCAAATCTTTGTTACGAGAAAAGCCTGTCGTCGGGAATAGATACCTGAGACAATGATTTTCATGGGGATAACTATAATCGCGAGAGCAGTATAAATTGTTATATTATGTTTATGACACAGATGACGTTGTTCATGACGTCAGTATAATAAGAAATAAATGGTATTTGTTATTGATAATGACGTAGATGATGTTGAGCCAAATTTAAAGAGTTATATTATATCACTTTCTAATATTCTATATGTATATGTGAGCAAGTCTCTCCCCCCCCCCCCTCTCCTCTCTCTCTCTATATCTGTGCCTATAAACTGCCTGGTATCTATCTTTCTGTCTTTTACCCTCTCTCTATATCCACCTCCCCCTCTCTCTCTCTTCTTCTCCCCTTCCTCTATCCCATTCTCTATTATTACATCTCTCACGGAGCAATTGTCGCATGAGTATGATTGTGTCGTATACAACCTTTATATAAAACAGTTTCGATTGTTAGAGTCAAATCTTGATAAGATCATTCGATGATACGATTTGATTTAATAACACAGCTCTCAGGGAATCTGGTTTTGTACTAAAAAAAAAAAAGATCACAATGACATCAACCTGTCGGCTTCTGTTTCCGTTAAAAAAAGGAGTTTCCTTTCCATCTTTCCATCAAATCACTCGTCCATTTTGTAAATGACATCGATTGCTTTTCCGGTTTCCATTATGAAACTGCGTTTATTGATTTCCACTATAACACCCTATAAAGAATTTGCTTCCATATACCATTACGAAAGCAACTGTTGCTCGAATTTCTGGAATCACCACCGAAGAGCATTCTCAGTTTTTCTCTTTGATCAAGACTCCAGCATTTCCATCAATGGACATAGTGGGCGTGGCACTTTATTCTGAGTGGGCGTGGTACGTACCTTGACTGAGACCGTCAGACAAGAGTAATTCAATAACCATCACACCAAGGAAATAAATCAAAGAAACAAAATAGCAACTTTATATCTTATTCCAGGTTTCTATATCTATTATTAGTTTCTGTATCTATATAATAATGATATATCATCTGGAAAATGGGCATAGTTTTATTTTGATACCTTTATTTGCCGGCACGGGAAATTCCCTTCTGCAGAATGACATTTTTGTTGGATAGTCGCAATGGTAATTTCCATCCAAAAAGGCTTACACATATATCAATAGGATTACATCTTCATCATTAGATATTTATACAATTTAATCATGTTCCTGGGAAATTTGTAAAAATAATGTTGGGAAATGTTCACTCCGCAATGTTCAGACAATCTTGGATTTGCCCATGTATTGGGTTAATGATAATTTTGGTTTTGTACCCCCCCCCCCCAAAAAAAAACCCAACAGTAAATTCGTTTATAGGAGTCCATGAAAATTTTATATAGGGACTGAGAGGCTGAGAGAGAGAGAGAGAGAGAGAGAGAGAGAGAGAGAGAGAGAGAGAGAGAGTGAGAGAGAGAGAGAAGGGGGGGGGGGTGGGGGGGGGGGGCTCCCCGATATACATTGGGGATGGCTTGTCCTCTTGCTCAATATAAATTTGTTTTTATTATTATGGGGAATCATTGGCCGAAGGTATAAGTATGATGGAAATTAACTTAAAGGCGCTATTTAACCTTTTAAATAAAACATAAAAGTGCTGTAAGTGTGCAGAAATCTATAGAAAACTTACTTACATCACTACTGAAGGATACGTTCTTCCGATCCCAAACACCATCCGTTTGTGGAACGGTCTACCCGAGAACGTGGTCATTTCACCATCAATCGACATCTTCAAGACACGAGTCAAAGATATCGTCATACACTAACTCAAAATATGAGAACAATTTGTATATAGTGTAGATGCGTTCGTTTTTGGAATTATTTTTTTTCAAGTTTTCGAGCAACACGTTTAATCGGCTGATAGACAACCAACTGCTGTGCGACAATACTCCTTGGAGGTTTATGCACACTATACTGGAAGAAGAAGAAGAAGAAGTGAGAGGAAATACTGAAGAAAAATAAAAATGGAACCAAAGAATATCGCCGTATTTTTCTTTTTGTTTTCTGCCTTTTTTTTTTTATCTTATAAGGAAAACACACTGTGTACTGTTATGATTATACTCTATTATATTTTTGTTACATTTGATTTCTGAAAGACAAATAAACTTGAAACTTGAAACTTGGTGAGCCTGTATGTCCTATTGATAAACAACTTTTCAAGAATATGGCCACTGACGGTACCGGGGACGGGGAAGCCAATGTGCCTCCGGGCCCCAACTTTGGAAGTTTGAACCTAGATTATTCAACCTACTGGCCTGGATTTATGCATTTCTCTTTCTTCTTTGATATTATGGGGTTTAACCCTCAGCACAGCCCCCATGAATGAATTGAACTATTATTGATACGGTACTCATTATCTCAAATCAAATGATTGTCCATATATAGGCCTACTGTATCATATTATTGTCAGGTATATACAGGTCATCAAAAATACCCATGTAAAATAGAGGCGTCAAAATATACCGGTAACCTTCTAAAGTTCGAATTAAATTTCCCTTTTTTCCTTCCAACAGGACTTCCGAAAGCTAGCCTATTTATGGCAAATAGACCACTGAACAGCTAGCAACAGCCCGCAGTCACTTGTACAACATAGACGATCTTTTGAGCTGCTAGCTAGCTAGCTGAGCATGATTTTCCTAGAGTTTATTGAGCATGCGCAGTCATTGAAGTATGGCGGACGTCCTATGCATAAACATTCCGTGTCTCCAGAAAAGGTCCAGATTTTACGTTTCTTCGTCAGGTAAAGGTAAGACGTGTTTCATTTTTGAACATTTTATGAATTGAGATGAAGAAATCATCATTATTCTATCGGTGCTCATTTGTATAGTTGACAAAGGAGCTGAAGATAAATAGGATAATAAATTGCTAACATGACATTTCTCTCCGTTCTGCGGAGCCTACGTACGGAGATGTCGGTACGTTGGTAAGGGGGCTTGCTTGCCTACGTACATTGTAAGTTGCCTATGTGGCACTTTCGCTGCACTGCTAGGGCAGGCTCGCTATTGGACAGCACGTTAACAGATGCCAGCTGGCAAGTTTGGTTTTCCGTATGGTGCCTTATTTTGTGAGACCTTGGTGTTTGTCTAGCGTTCGGCAGTGTATTCACACCACTAAATTGTAATTATTCCCAACTCAAGTCAACCATGTTACAATGGACAGTTAAGAAGGCACTGAAAGTGAAATCTAGACCTAACTTACAGCCCCAATTGCCTGTTCAGTGCAATGACTTCTGCAAGTGACAGGAGAAAGTGACTCATTTACTGATAATGTGATATCCCTCCCTCATTACCACAGTCTTCTAATCCAAGAAGGGGATAAACAAATAGTAGCAAGTCAGTGTTATGCGCCTGGAATGTGTATACATAACCTGCATACCTATCTGTCTACTGCACACAGAACTTTGCCTTGTTGGACGTGGACCCTCGTGCAAATATTATTGCACAGATAAAGTTTTTTAGACCTAGGCCTAGACTCTACCTGTACTTTATGGACACATCTAAATCCAATTTTGTTGTGCTACCAGAATTAGATCTAGATCTACTAGTAAACATTTTGAACTTTTTTCTGTTGTGCTCATAGTCATAGGCATTGGTATGTCCATGCCACATTCTCACATCTCATTCTTGAAAATGCAAAAGGTAGGCCTATTACAATTTTTTGAATGCATTTATTCATCTGTTTTTGTTATTGTTGGTTTGCAGTAGGCTAGATCTTCCTTATTTGTTTCCAAGTTTTTATTTCTTTCATAAGATATTTATTTGACCTGTGTTCTTTTACAAACCAAGGTTTTCTGAAAATAATACCATTTATAAACTCTTATTTTATCTTGTATTCATGCTATTTGAAATGTCAGACTTTTTTCCCCCTAGTTTGGGGAAAACTGAAATTTTAAATCAGTTACATTTACATGTAGATCTGCAGATCTTCTTCAATTGAGTACAGTCCTCTTTACAGAGTATAGTCGTACAGATGTATTTTATTAAAACTCCACATCTCCAGTTTACCTTCTTTTCATATTCACCTGGGAAATAATTTAGTCACAGACTTTGACTTAAATTTTTTTCTTTCAAATTTATGCATAGTTGTTCAAACAAAGGTTGATGCAGAAGCTCTAAAACCTTTCCCCCAGGTGTGATTTAAATAGCAACAATGCTGTTTATGCTTAAGTGAAATGTTAATCAGTCGGGTTGAAAAAAAAAGGAAAGAATTCCATAAATTTGGTTACACAAATTTTAAAATAAAGTTACTATCCCACTCCCAGCCTATGGCTTTTTGCAAAGAAAACTGTTTTTCAGGCAAGCTGTATTGGTTTGCAACAATGCATCAGACAAACAGGATTCTGTTTTTATATATCTTTAGCAAAATATTAGTGTTAGATTTGTCTTCAGAAGTAAATTAAGCATTTATGCATTACTTGAAATGTAAAGCAGAGTTATCCTCCAGCTTAATGGATGTCTGAGAAGATATATAAGAACTAAAACCTCTCCAGTTTTTTTGAGTGTTTGTAAAAAATAAAAAAAAAAGGAAAGAAAAAAGATTAATAATTGGGTTCTCCCACGTTCCTACATGTAGCTTTGCTTCCAGGCATGATTTTTTTATTTTCTTCACCCCCTCATGCCTCATGGAGAAGTAGTTAATGTGTGGTTGAGTATCTGAAGAAATGACTTCATGGAAAAAAAAAAAAGGGGGGGGATGGGGAGCTGAGAGCGTTTTAGCTCCGAAAAATGATGTAAGAATTAAAGGGCAATCCAACCTTGGTAATAAGATGATTTGTGTGAAAGCAGAAAAATAAGAAAAACAGGATGGTGAAAGTTTGAAAGAAATCAGACAAGGACTAAGAAAGTTATGGATGTTTGAAAAATGAGATCACTAAATCTGTGCGAATCTCAAATTGGCAATTTGGTGAGTCGATTGTGACATTTTTGTGGACAACTCTCCCATTTGTCATACACAAAATATCAATTTGCGGTTTTCTCCGAGGCGCTTTTACCCTCGGAGCAGTACTCAAAATATATTTGAGATAGCATCTTGTTATAGGTCCTCATGGAAGAAAAAGATCCTACTGAGTAATACATTTTGAAAAAAGTGACATTTTAGTCATTTTGTGTGTTGGAGCGAATGGGGGAGTTGTCCACAGCTACATCACAGTGACATTACCTATTCGGCCAATTTGATATTCCCATATCTATAGTGATTACAACTTTCAAAAATTCATAACTTTCTTATTGCTTGTCCGATTTCGTTCAAACTTTCACCAATCTGCTTCTCTGATTTTTCCTCTTTCTTTCAAAGCAACTTGCTATTAAGGTTGGATTTCCCTTTAATTGGCCCTAAAGCACATACGTTAAAGAGCAAAAACAAAAAAAATTATTGTTTACAATTGATGGTTATTATTTATTTCTTGCCTTCTCTGAGAGTTTTTTAGTCTGCAAGAGCAGAGTCTATTACAATATTTCCAAAAGATTAATGAGCACTTCAGCTAAGCTTCTATAAGCTTGGAAGTACAGCAAGTGTCATCTTCTGTCCTGGGCCCCGTTGTAGAAAGAGTTGTTATAGATCCGCTTCATATCACAAGTCCTCCAATCATTCGCAGACTTACATTCTCATATCTCTTCGATATCAATCTCCAATTAAAGGGCAATCCAACCTTGGTAATAAGATGATTTGTGTGAAAGCAGAAAAATAAGAAAAACAGGATGGTGAAAGTTTGAAAGAAATCAGACAAGGACTAAAAAAGTTATAGATGTTTGAAAAATGAGATCACTACATCTATGTGAATCTCAAATTGGCAATTTGGTGAGTCAATTGTGACATTTTTGTGGACAACTCTCCCATTTGTCGTACACAAAAATATAATTAATTTGCAGTTTTCTTCGAGGCGCTTTTACCCTCGGGGCAGTACTCAAAATATATTGGAGATAGCATATTGTTACAGGTCCTCATGAACGAAAAGATCCTACTGAGTAATGCATTTTGAAAAAAAGTGACATTTTAGTCATTTTGTGTGTTAGAGCAAATGGGGGAGTTGTCCACAGCTACATCACAATGACATTACCTATTCGGCCAATTTGAAATTCCCATATGCATAGTGATTATTTAAAAAATTCATAACTTTCTTATTGCTTGTCCGATTTTGTTCAAACTTTCACCATTCTGCTTCTCTGATTTTTCCTCTTTCTTTCAAAGCAACTTGCTATTAAGGTAGGATTTCCCTTTAAAGGGATACGCCACCAGGCGGCCGTGGGGAAAGTCAGGATTGCGTAAGCCCCATTCACTCGTACACAAAGTTTGTGCGTCGAACGCGTCCGTCGGACTACTGGGATTACTTTTCGGAATGCACGAAGCCGACCGAATCTCGCACGAGAGCTCGAGCTCAGGCGGAGCGTGCATGTTGCGCGGCGAACAGTTTGTCCGAAGTTTGCGCTCCGGGGGGCAACGGCATGATCAGGTAACGATCACGGTGCCCTCTCGCGGCAAACGTCCACAATCTGCGGTTGGGTTTCCCTTTAAGTTGCAATCAATCGCCTCTTAAGATGGGCCCAGATATGATGACTAGGGTTTGGAACTGATAACTACAGTAGGATAGTCAGAGGGAATTACTTACAGATTACTCCACACTGAAAACTTTTTCATGTAGAGGATGAAAATTCAGTCTCCCTTGAAGCCAGGCAACCCCTTTCTCTCCCCTGCTAAAGTTGCCCCTGTTGCAAAAATGCCTAAAGTACATGTCCATATTTCAGCTTCATAGTAGACAGGGCTTACCTTGATTTGCCCTAAGTATTTCAGGAAAACTTTTGTGATTATGGGAAAACAATCAGCAAAAACACTTGATGTCAAATGTGCAAAATATCTGAATAAGATATCCACATCTTTTGTAGTTAAAACTTCAAAGTAGCCTTCAGAAATACAATTTCAAGTTTCACCCCTGTTACACAAAGATAAGGCATGAAATTATTGTTCATCCTCCACATCACAGTTGATTTTCATGTTAGTATGAATGTTCTTAGCAAGTACCATTCTTGTGAATTTCCAAAAATGCTGTCCTGGTGTGATGACCTAGATAGTGGGGGTCATATCATTTCTTTTGGGATTAGTTTTGTATATATTTGTAAAGGCATCGGTGGTGCATTAAACTGGCTAGACATCAAATGCCTCCATGGAGCTGGGAGAAACAAGAAAAGAGAAGGAATATCTTCCAGACAACCTTTCCCCATGGATCGAAAACTGCACTGATTTAGTGTTCTAGGGGTAAAGAAGAGGATGCCAATTATAGACCCTGTGTTCGCCCATGACCTCCCCATTCTAAACAAACTGCAGCGAGAAGATACTCCTTGTAGCTAGCTAGGAGCCCCCATGGAGCCACAGTGGGTCTGCAGGCCAGGGTTCAAGGTGCACTATCTCTTGCCTGATGCTCCGCCAAGGTGTACAGATCCAACAAGTCGGGGGTTCCCACTGTGAAAGAAATCAAACAAATTCCGGGCCAAAATTCAATCAGAATCCCTTCTTTTTACCACCAGTTTCACCGTCTGTAAATGCTAGTATGGAATCACGGAAAGAGCATTGTACATGACATATATTTGATTGTTTCCTGTTAGTTTTGAGCAGGTTTTGAAAGTGGATGTTTGCCTGCATGTATTGTGCATATACTGCTATAGTCTATACAGGACACTCATAATTGCACATTTTCCAGGAATACTGAAGTTTCTGTTTCATGATAAATTAATTGGAAGGTCTTGTAAGAGATCACATCGGTTGTCTGACAAGTTAGAGGTGGAGGATAACAACTTCGAATTCATAGTTTGAAAATTGTACTTTAACCAGCAATATCGTGTGGAGGGGTGCTTTAGTCTGTTCTTGCCCAAAGAATTTGGATATCTTGTTGCATTGGATGGTGAAACGAAATCTCCGTTGGAATAAAAATGACAATAGTGTAAGTAAGACCTTAAAGACTGGTTATGCAAATTAATTTACATGTACTTACATCATGTACTTAATGACAAACAACATAAATAGTACTACTTGATGGTGATGATGATGATGGCTTCTTTAAATACATAGAGCTGATATCTGTCTCAGCTGGGTACTTGTAGCACTTGCTCAGAAACTATGTCTAACAAATGTTGACTTTTTACAGTGCTTTCAAAAAAAGTTTCTTAAAAAAAAAATCTCTTTGATAGTGAAAAGTATTCTTATGAAGGTGTCACAGTAGTTTTCAAAGCCTACTTGTTTTATATACAGTACACACATTGCATTTACAATGTAGCTTTGAAAGAAACTCTAAATACCAATATAAAACAAAATAATGAGGGGATTGATTGACATTATGATGAAATGACCAGGAATGTATTACAGTGGATTGATGCAGGATACCATATTGCTATTAGGTTGCTAATGTTTTATCATCTTGAGACAAGCTGTAGAGTCATGGAGAGCAGTAGTGGAGAAAGAGATTTGCAGGCAATCTCCACTTTGGTAACCACATTTGTTGTCCATGTAATCTTTATTCTGTAACCCCCAATTATTTCCTTCTTTGTCCACTTTGGAGCTTTATTGTGTGAGCACGTAGAGACTCACTGCGTGGAATTATTTCTCACAATGGAGACATTGTGAAAGAAGTGCCCCGAAGGAAGAGGGAGAGGAACAGAACTTTCCTTGACAGTAGCGCCTGGTCTATCTGTCATTGATATTAGACTCCCAGACCATCATTCTTGACACCTTGCTCACCTATGGTGTATGATGATCTTGTGTGTTTATTTGTGTGTGAGGAAATTCCTCATTGTTTATTTTTAGAAGTGGGGGAAAGTTTCCAATAAGCCTGACCAGTCATGCTGATTCTTGAGAATCCATCCAGCTCAATTTTTCAAAAGATTTTTTACATAGGCCTGTTGCCGAGTTTCCAGGCGGAAATAATTTCTTGCACATCTGTAGAGATTGTTGTCTTGTTTCAGTTTTTTTTTCTTCATGTCATCTGCTTAAAGGAAACCAAAACCCAAGGAGAGAATCAATGTTATTGGAAAGTGAAAATTCAGAGAAGCACTTTACAAAAAGTTTCATTAAAATTGGTTAAAAAATGAGAGAGTTATGGAAGTTCGAAAAGTCTCGTTTTACTTTCTATGGGGATCCTCAAATTGGCAAAATTGCTTCAAAATGGCTGATTTTGTGAACAACTCTCCATTTGTTTTGTACATAGATTTTCAGATTTTCCCCATTATCTTTCAAGGTGCAGTTAATCTCCTTCTGAGCTCAACATATATAATGGGAAAATGTATTTTACGCCACATATGTCGAGTTCAGGAGGAGACAAGGAGCACCCTGAGAGATAATGGGGAAAATCTGAAAATCTGTGTATAAAACAAATGGAGAGTTGTTCACAAAATCAGCCATTTTGAAGCAATTTTGCCAATTTGAGGATCCCCATAGAAAGTAAAACAAGACTTTTCAAACTTCCATAACTCTCTCATTTTTTAACCAATTTTAATGAAACTTTTTGTTAAGTGCTTCTCTGAATTCTCACTTTCCAATAACATTGATTCTCTCCTTGGGTTTTGGTTTCCTTTAAACGTTGTACTGCCATGTTACCCTTCGCCTGAGAAATTTTTATGAAAAAACGACAACATCCAATTGAACAAACAGACAGAGACCATTTACTATCTATTTGGAAACAAAACTAAATATTTACTTGTGAAATTTGTTAAGTTAACAGTTTTCTGTAACACCTAATGAAAAGAATTTCGCTTGAAAACTTCCCTATAGATGTGTTTTCCTAACATGTACGATTGATATTCACATTTTAGAGAAAGTATAAGTGAAAGAATGTTCAGTATTATGATTGAAATGTGCAATTGTTCTCCTTTTATTTAGCTTCTGAAATTTCCTTCATGCTGTAAAATGGTAGATTCTCCTTTTACAGTTACACTTTATCCAGAATATGAAACAAAAGTATGGGGGGGGGGGGGTAGCCCTGTGGATAAAAATAAACCCAGCAATCTGTTATCAAGTTTCCTCGACCGCCAATGTTAATTTCCATTCATTGAGATTTGTCGATGGGAAAGACATGATCATCTGAAACCTATCTAATGTTTCCTTACCCAGGTAGAGTTACAGTGTTGTGCCTGTGCTGTTACTCAAAGAATCTTAGCGTTAATTTGCTTATTATACGACACACAGGAGCTACTACATAATTATATCCAAGTTATGGCATGCTCTGCAAACTTTGTTCCTTGTATTAGCAGCCAATCATTTCACAGTATCATGTAACAATATATATGATTTTTTTTTCCTTTTGTGATAATGGACTTCTAGTCTGTATATTATTGCTGCTAATAATACATTTTGTGAATATCATACTAAAATAAGGCCTGTTTTAAGGTACATGTAGCATGAAACAAAATTGTTTGCTTCTGTTTAAGTATTCAGACTTCCGGCCGAAAGTAAAATAATCATTTTATCTGAATACAATGCACCCATTTATCCTCCTTGCTTGCACATGACAAATGGTCTTGTCTATTCATCCACCCTTTAGAAATCATACTTTCTAAATTTCTATTAGCTTATTATATTCAAATTTGTTTATTATAGTGTTACAGATGACTCAATTCTTATTGAACACTTGCTGAGGAGTTGCATGGGATACTTTTTCATCATAAACTGCTGCTTTCCAAATTGTAGATTGGAATTAAAACATTCCATATGCCTCCAACATTGTAGGTTTCATGAAAGAAAAAACCCCAAACTTTTGAGATTGGGTCTGAACTTGTGAGACTACAGGGGTGGATGTAGACTATGCCCCCTCAATTAGCATCATGCCATCATCTTGGAAAATCAGAGTAGATATTGCCATGGCAACAGTAGTTCTAACTGATGACCCATCTCCACTGTACATGTACAGTAGGAGTGGTACATGTAGGAGTCATAAAACAGCAGATAAATCTGGCATGGGTAGACTAGGGGCTGGCTGAACCCAGACGTCCATAAAAAGTAATGGTTGAAATGAGTCACTGCAATCGAGGTTTCCTCTTCTCTCTGCATGTTTCTATTACTGAGTATTTGTGCGTGAATGTGTTTATATGTGTTTAGTACATTGTATCTACATGTCTGTTTTCAAGCCTGTTAGATTGTGTACCACACTTATCAGCCTGACACTTTTACTCTTTCTTCATACTAGATTGGTCATACTGGGCTTTGGGTGTCCTTTAGAGGTATTTCTGAACTTGTGAAATAGATGGTAAAAAAATCAGCTCTCTGAAAGTTTTTGGAAACAAGAAAAGGAGACAGTCGCATGTAATTTCTTAGCAATTAAGTAGCCTACTCCTTGATTTTTGAAGGCATATTGTAATTTTGAAATCATAAATACTTTTTCTTTTCTTTAATCAATTCTTGTCTTAAAACTTTTCATCCTTATTCATACATGAAGCAACAAGCCCCCACAAAAGAAAAAAAAAATTTAACAAAAGTGCCTGCAAAATAAAATAACACAAGCCAGGGTAGTGCACAAAGTATGTACTAAAACTTGTAATGATTGTCAGCTGGACAATCAAAACGATAAACATACACACTTAATGTGCCTGGGTATTTTCTTTTGAACAACAGGTGTAATTTAGACATGTAGATAAATCCCATTTCAATTAGGATTACATTAGATTGACATGAATAGTTCAGTGAACATACCAAACTTTGAGTAACACTGATCTTAAATTTTCAAGCTATGAACAGAAATGTGGGAAGTCGACCAAGGATAATTCATACATCATGTATATGTTGGATATTTCAAAGTCATTTTGTGAGGAGAATGTAGGCATTTCTATGGGGCAGACAGACTGGTGAAATTTGATGGTATTTCAGGCATTCAAGGGGGCTATAAAAAGTTTTGCATTGTGTATCCAACTAACCCATTTGACTGCACCCATACACCACAGCGATTCTTCAGCATTCTTTGCAGTTTAACCCCTTGTCCTAAAAAAAAGAACCGAGGGTACCAAAATTCTGAAAAGAAAAGATGAAGAGAAAAATAGGATGAAAAAAAAAGAAAACATGACCTTTCCCTCTGAACTCTATTGTGTGCCAAATTGTACTGCCGCCAGCACCAAATAGCTTGTGCATGCCAAAATGGTGAGCAAACTATGGGCCCTTTTAGACGTGAGGGACCATCGTATGAAGAATCGTTGTATTGAGAAATGCACATACACAGTAACTGTACAAAAGAAAATTTTTGAAAGAAATGTATAAGAAAGACACTATGTCCAGTTTTCAAATGGGGTGTGGACACGGATAAGAAATAGTATAGAGGCTTTGTAGAAGGTACATGTACTCTCTTCTGAGGAGCGAAGTGACCGTTTGTTAACAATTTTTTTACTACATGACACATGTACAAACAATGCCCAGCCCTCATTTTTCTGTACGAAATTTCATTGTACACCAGTCACACAAAAATTTGAATTACCTGTTATACAGGTAAATTTGTATAGAGGTATGGCACAGAGGTTTTCCTCGTCTGAATGGGGGTATATCCAGTAACAGTCCTCTTTAAAATAATCCCAAGAGTGGCTGTATTGCACACAGTATGCACTTGTGCACATAAGGGGGCATTCTCTGTGCTGCTTGTACAGTCAGCCTATCCCAAACTTTCCCAGGCTGTAGAGTGAATGGTAGCCTGCATTCCAGGATCTTTGATTTTGTAGTGGGAAAAGTTTTGTTTGTAGTTCCAGAAATGATAGATTTTGGGTAAGTTTGTGAGTAGTGGTAGAACTAAGGTAAAGCTATGAAGCTTGTAGCTTCATGGTAAAACTGGTATTAGTTCACACTGTAGGGCCTCTATCCATATCTTTAGAATTTAGAGTTAAAAAGAGAAGATGATAGTGTTTACTACATGTACATATAGGCCTATGTGTAATGTCATATTTTCCAGTCATAAAAATGTAGAGGGCCTGTTATACAGACTACTGGTACTAATCTCCTATCCTTCAGGAAGTGCAGTAAATCATGTATTTTTGACAGTTATAGTTGTTATACTGGCATATACATGTATGTACATTGCCTTGGTCTGAGTATAAAGGTGGGTTTTCACGGGGCACACGAACGATTGGCAAAGGATGTGAATGTCAAAAAAATGGCTAAGTCCAGGAGTATTTTAGGCTCCAAAAGTTCGCCAAACGTACGCAGTGGTTCAGAAGCATCGTCAATTGTTTGCGGGAGTCGTTTTTAGTTCGGAGGGAATTTCAAAAAAGTTTGAAATTTTTTGCGAATGTTTTGAGCATGATTTGTTCGTGATTTGCTGTCGAAAATGTCTCAAAAGCTTCATCATATGCGCACAACCTACTCACAACTTTTGTGATGTTTGCAAAATCTTTGTGAAACCCCAAACAGATTCTGACAGTTTGGAGAATGTCTAGCCAAAGCAGCAAAGTTCGTCCAATCATTTCTCATGTTGTTTACATTTTAGTCACATGTTCTTCATGTATGTGGACTGGCCATAGTTCGAAAACGCTACACACGACATTCGCACATACGTTGTGAGAACTACACACAAACTGCGCAAGAATGGTTTACGGCTCCATTGTCGCAACACAATCGGAGAAAACCTTCTCTGAATGTTGGACTTTGCCATTTTTTGACATTCGCATCCTTCGCGAATCGTTCGCGTGCCCTGTGAAGACCCACCTTTAGACGTTGCTGTATAAAATTTGTATTTTGGAAACATGTGAATGACAGTGTCAAAATAACTTTGTGATCATCAATTCATCATATAATTATGTATTCACTAATGAAGGTCAAAATTAAGTGACAGATTTAGCAACAGAAAATGCTTTTCTATTTGGACATATTGGAGGACACTTTATTTTTAACTAACTGGTGATTGCTACTTTTTTGCTAGTGAAAATTTGAGGTAAAAATTATAAGAAGGACCCTACAATATGCACTTGATTTTAACATGAGAAGTGTTTGTTGACTTCAAAAGTAGTAGGTCTATATATGTAGATGTACATGCTATGTACAAGTATGGAGATTTATTTTGTTCTGGGTACAATCCCAAAACTTTTGACAGGTTATCTCATAATTGCAGGGATCTTACAGATTATCAGTTCATTTTATTACTCCAAATGTACATGTACTTGTATACTATCTTTGTACCAAATGGCACTGTGTTAATTTCAAATACCACCCTTTGCTAAGGGGTATCTTTTGCAGACATCCATTTCCTGATAATTCCTTATGCAACAAACTTACATCACATTGCCAAAAACTGCACCCAAACCTTGGCAGATTGTATAAGAAGAGACCCTTATGTACATGTATTTAGGCTAATCACTATAGGGCCTACACAGTAATTCATTAACTCTGTGCACTGGAGTACCTAAAGTTCTCTGTTTTGTTCCATACACATAGGCCTGTGTAACTTACATATACATGTAGGCTATGTAATCATGGGTCAATGGGATTTATTTTGGAACTTTGAGAATTCAGTATACGGTGAGTATAGTGGAACTAACCCCCCCCCCCCCCCCCCCCCCCCGAATAGTGTGAATTTGTTTTGTTACATGTGTGTGCAAGGTAAGGCAGCAGTTCTGGGTGTACTTAATGTACATGTATTTTGTAATCCCATAGTAGTATAGAGTTAAATTTTAAAATTTTGGTGTACATGTGAACTATATAACTTCTGGACTTAAAAGGTACTTACAGCTATACCATGGTTTTATATATTTATTTTTTATTTTTTGTTCTTTCACTTTAGTACTTCTTGTTAATGTCACAAGGGTCAGAACATACCCCGTTGTAAAGATACATGTACATGCACATTATGTTTTACCCTGATGACTAACTTTATATGGTTTTGGTAGGAAGCTGTGTTTTGTCACTGATCTTTATTGCACTTTGTCTGACAGGGGTGTAATGTACCTAGTGTGCAAGCATAGACCTAATTTGGCACTATAAGAATATTTTGTGTCTTGAGTGAACCCTAACTCAGGTTCAGGAGCAGGGTCTATGGATTGCAGTCTCATGGAGTCTCCTAGTTCAGACCCTCTATTACGAGTTATGACTGGCAAGGGTTTGTGGTTGCAAACTATGGCGTTGTTGGTTACAGTATAGGTGTGCATTAGGAAGAGGAAACACAGTGAGCTGTATATATGTACATTAACTGGACATCTGCTGGTTTACACCTTGTGCCCTAATGAGCTTTGGGGGCAAGGAACACTCAAGTGCTCTGTGTATACAGGGTGTTGTTGCTGTGCAAATCGATTGACTTGAGGAAAGGATTTAGATGTGAACAAAAGGTTTGTTTGTGGTGTTGGCTAATAGGGAAGTGGAGGGACTGTGTTATCTTTCACAGGTGGAGATAATTGGAATCTTAAGAATTAACAACTTAAAGATAAAGTTGAGTTCTAGTCATGTGATTACAATTTGAAAGAAACAGTCTCAAAGCAATTAGGAAAGGTTGATCATGTCTACCTAAGAATTGGTGTGTACTGTGAGTTTCTGGAATCATCAAAATGATAAGACATTGACCCATTCTCGCTGAAAAGCACATGCAATTCACACGAAAATGGGTATATGGGACTGCACACACACACAATGTGGATGAATGTTTGGCCCGAATATTTCAGCTATTTCTCGCAATATTTCGAATATGAGGGCATTTGAAGAAAAATCCTTTTCAGGGGAAATTCAGACTGTGATATTCTTCCAAACTGACATACATGTAAATGAGAAAGCTCACAAATTATTTTTCACCTTTCCCAGAACTCAACCTCCCCGTTAATGTTTCTCTGTGAAGTAAAAAAGATTGATCACATAAGATAGAGGGTTGGGGTTAAGTCTTCACTTGGGTTTTAGGTTAGATTCAGGGTTAGGGCTAGGGTTAGGGCTGGGGGTAGGTAGTGTTTGGTCTAGGATTAAAGTTAGGAATTTGGTTAGTGTAGGATATTGAACGCAGTGCTGGGGGGCGTTTCATCTAGAGTCTTGTCAGTGATTTTTACCGACAAATTTGCTCTCGGCCAATCAGATGCAAGGATTTCAGTGGCTTATAACAGTTATTGCAACTTGCCATTGATGACAAGTTTTATAAAACAGGGCCCAGTTGTCACTGAAGCAAGTGCCATTCAGCCCTTGGTTTGTAGTGTAGTATGTAGATCAGGAATATTGCATGACATGTACCTTCAGGTGTCAATAAGTCAGTTTATAATTAGTACATGGTACAAATGACCCTGAAATGAACCCCGTTTGCGCGCGCACGCTCATCTGTTTTGGTGGACATGCTACTTGCTTTGTTAATTGCTGAAATCATACTGGTGGACGCATCATGGTGCGCACAAAATGACACCGTATGAAGGTCAGTTGTACTCGGTACAAATGACCTTTAACTGCACATGTAATTTTTACGAACTGGCTTATACTCAATGTGCATGTCAACTTGACTTCATTCTAGAACGCGCTGTTGGAGAACTTCATCCTCAAGCATCGCAATAAATGTAAATGAGACTGTGGATTCTAAATCCTAGTGCAGTCAGTGCAGTGATCAATGGGATGAAACCGATGGGCCAGTCAAAGGCCTGCAGGCCGTGTTTCACTCTTCTTGATTAGAGAGTCGCTATCTCACACTGCACTTTGCTTTCAGAAAGAAACAAATGATGATATCATCTGTTTGGAGCCAGAAAGGTGTTCACTCTGTGTTAAAGGATATGATTTAACGCCCTTCTGGCTCCAAAAAGACAATATTTTAGAATAGAAATATATACTCAGTTGCAACTACATATTGTCTTTTTACAGTGCATTACTCTTTTTATTCATTTATTTGTAGTTTCATTTTTAAGCATTGCCAGCTAAAATGCTGCCTTCCACAAGGGCCTGAAATTGAAAAAAATGAAGTACATTTTACTTTGACAAAAATAATGATTGTAGAACAGTTCAAGGATAATTTCATTTTTTATGGGTTTTGGAGTAGAGACCATAATACTTTATTGGGATACATGTATTGTATAGTCATATTTATTTGTAATGTACATGTACATGTATTGTTTATGTACAGTGTACATGTACATTAAATGCATAAAATTATACCATTGACAATGCACTTTATGTTGGAAGCACTGTAATCAAATTTCTTTGCCATTGGAAAGTTCATTATCCTCTGTATGAGTAAATGTGATATAAACGCATGCACTCTCCATGTGCAAAGCCATTCACCTTTATGATTTACATGCACATGCATACATGTACTGTGCTGTATCATAAATGTGCTTATGTACATGTACATGTACATGTACATGTCTATATTAAAGTGGTGTATATCCATAGGCTTAGCTGATTCAACAGTGCTGTTGGGTAACCTCCTTTTTGGCTGGATGCCCTTCTATCGAAGGCCATGCCTGTTACAGAAATTTCCTGTTACACAGTCAGTGATATGGCCATTACAGGGGGACAGAGATAGATCTTGACATTTTGATATGGTGAATAGGGAAAGCTCCCTGGCTTTGATATTTTAATGCACGTCATGTACAAAGTACTTGGCTGTGCATGGACATGAAGATTAATTAATTCTGTAGTCCTATCCATTGACTTTGATGTAGGCCTGTGTACATTTTGGGTAATACAATTTTATTTTGTTTGTTTGCCGATTTTCAGTCACAGTAGTTTTGACACTCGTGTTCAGTAAATATTATTTTCTTTAACCAGCATAACCCATTAATGTATAAATGTTTTCTAGTTAATCTCTTTCTATCTTGAGATGTTTTGAGCTATTGCTGCAGACTTTCATCTTAATGATGTTTAAACAAAGAAGGTGGGGGGGGGGGGGGGGGGGGGAGGCAAATTGCTTTCAGTCGAATCTGTTTTTTTCCTTTTCACTCCTACATGTGCATGAGGTACATTTATATTGTAGAAATCTTAAGTTTGCTGCAACTAGAATGCCAAGAGAATTACCGAATACATAATGATTTAACCAAGTTTTTGAGTCTGACCGCCACATTTTTTGAATGCCTTTAGAAGAAGATTTATGAATATAAAGTATTAGTGCAGCCCCAAGATAATTTATGCCTGGTGTGTCAATTGAGAAAATATGTAAGACCTCCAGTTTTGACCTTTTCCCAAATTTACAAGTTTTTAATGCCTACCCTTTTTTGATATAGAAAGAGATGAGAGAGAGGGAGAGAGAGAGAGAGAGAGAGAGAGAGAGAGAGAGAGAGAGAGGGGGGGTATATTTAGTCTTTTTTAGTAGGAAAATTTATGTATAGGTCATCCCCACTGCTCTATAAATGCATTGTGGTAGTAACCCAAACTAGGCCTTGGGGCTATGTGCCCCGCCCCTTTTGATTGTTACCATCATACCACCAGGGGCTTAGTTGGTTGTGAGCAGTACTGCATGCTTGGGTAACTGCAACCTCAACCCTACCCCACCCCTCATTTTAAAGGTACATACTTGTAGGTGATGTTTCCATGTGTATAATAGATCTACAGTAAATTATGCTTAGATATTTGCTTGAATGACAGGTAGAGAAAAATTGTGCTAAAAGAAAAGAAGATAATTTGAACTAGAGTTAACTGACATACTTTCCAAACATTTATAATTCAAAGTTTGATTTATATAATTTGTATTCTAATGTTGCTTGAGCAGGTATCAATATAGGCATATTGTTTGATATATGGATTTCAATGCATACAACAGTTTTGTTTTGCTGTACCTTTTGCAAATATTTTATTACACATGTGTGTTATAGGCCTGTGCAGGCTACAGTATACATATTCAAGCCAAAGAAAAAAAAAATCCTTTGTGTTTTTAAAATATTTTTTTCCAAACATGATCATACTTGTATCTTCAAACAAAAGTTTGTTAGGTTAATTAATATTTTGTCATTTTTGTACATGTACATACATTAGGTTTGTAATCCTAAAATAATTGTTTATAAGCCTGCAATACGGTACCAGTAAGCCTAAATTCATGTGTACGTACAACATGGGTGTAGTTACTTATCCCATTATAGTATACATGTACATGGAGGACCATAAAATATTTAGTGTCCTAATAAGTACCAATTATGTATATTTTACAGTGTTCAGCACAGTGGCGTAACGAAAGCTGTATTTGCAAATGTTTGTCATAGTTCCTAGAAGCTGGTCTAGACCATAATATTAATAATAATACACTTAAAATGCATGTGGGACAGAATATAAACCATTGCCACTTCAAGTATATGTAGACAGTGATGAGAATGGCAGAGAAACTGAGCTAGTCTGCTCCTTAAGGCACTTTGACAGACTTTACCAATGACACAAACATTTATACCACAGTAGCCCAGGCTTCAATTATACATTACATAATGTTGAAAATTTTCTGACCCTACAAAATATATTTCCCTTGTGGTATACATTATATGGTTTTCATTTTGATCCAATTTAATTTTTTCTTTTTTCTCAGGGTAATATCCATGAAAATATGAAAAATTTGTTTTATTGCAATTTTTGACTTTTTGTTATCGTTGTAGGACTTGAGATTAAGATAGACTCCCCTCCCCCCTCGAGAATGCACTTGTTTTCAATACTTATAGGAGTTATAGCCTTTAAAGTTTAATCTTTCTCAGCTCCGTACCTACACTACTTGGGCCTACATACAAATACGAATGATGCATTATTTTATTGAAAGGACTGTAAGCGAAGACTAGGAGTGGGACGGGTTGAAGAATGCTGACTTGTGTAAGAGTGGATGTATATCTTGCGAATTGATAATCCATGACATGACAGTGCCACAGTTTGTCACATCATGTTGAAAGAGACGGCTTCAAGTACAGTTCGTCTGTTGACAGCCAGAAGGCCGTTACCTCTGCAGCGAAAGGGCTTGAGTTAAAGCCCTTTTGGCTCTCAGGTGATTTAATATAATTGGCATATTTAGCTTGTGAATTGAGAAATAAAAAAGAAATTGGGGGAGGGGGATTGATGTACATGTAGATAGGGAAGCATCTAGTCAATATTTGTTTTTTTTCCCCTAAAAGTACATGCATACATTATAAGTGCAGTGTAAACAAGTGACATCTGGGAAAATTAAATTGAGACAGTGACTGAATCATCATTTTGTCGGAGCATTTATACATTTTTGTCAGAGGACTCAGTACATGTATTCTCTTGCATACATGCCCTCAAATCTTAAAGGAGAATGAAACCCTGGAGAAAAATCAATTTTAATAAAAAGAAAGAATAGAGAGAAGCAATTTAAAAAAAGTTCCATCAAAATCGGTTAATGAGAAAGTTATGAAAGTTTGAAAAGTCTCAATTTACTTTCTATGGCGATCCTCAAACTGGCAATGTTGCTTCAAAGTGACAGGTTTAGTATATGTAGTACAATTCTCCATATGTTTTGTACACAAAATTTCATATTTTCCCATTATCTCTCAAGGTGCAGCTTGTCTCCTTAGCTCAAGATATATCATGGGAAAATGTATTTGACACAACATATGTAGCCCTTTTCAGGGCTCTTATTCCTTGAAAGAATTACATGGTGTAACCCTGAAAAACTAAACCTACAATTCAGTTTCTCCACCATGAAAGTGTCGCTGACACTTCACTAAACATATGTAGAGTTCACAAAAAGGCAAACAGCATCTTTAGAGTTAATGGAGAAAATATGAAAATATGTGTACAAAACATATTGAGAGTTGTACTACTAAACCTGCTATTTTGAAGCAACATTGCCAATTTGAGGATTGCCATAGAAAGCAAATTAAGACTTCAAACTTTTATAACTTTTTCATTTCGTAACCGATTTTGATGGAACTTTTTAAAAAATTGCTTCTCTCCACTCTCTCTTTTCATTAAAATGGGTATTTCCCCAGGGTTTCATTCTCCTTTAATTCTGGGCCCTCAATTTTCGAAAATTAAACAGGGGCCTAGGTAATTCGCACTTTTTTTTTTCCAGACTCCACGTGAAAAAGAGCTAACTACATGTAGTCTAGAAATAGCCTTGATGCCAGTCTTTCACAACAACAAACAAGAACAAAACTCTCTCAAATTTTTGTTGTTGTTCATTGTGTTAGCAAGTTTTGATTACAAATGACTTAAGGGCCTGGACATGAAGGTGTAGGCATTTTTAAGAGGAATACTGCCACTGAGTGTACAGGATTACATGTATACTCGAAACATCCATTTAAATAAAAATGTATTACCAGTAGTTGAAGCTAATTATTAATAATCTTTACCTTGGAAATACACTTGATACTAAAAATAACAGTAGACCTTCTATGTGTATTGTATGCAATTGATAGCAAAAGTGAAACAAAACTGATATGGTGTTGCTTCTATTCTCACAGCAATGTACATGTGAACTTACACGTAATTGATGTGAGGAAAATAGAATTCTTGGAAAGATTATGAGCATAAAATTATGATAAAAGCTAATTGTAGTATTACAAAATATAGACATGACATAAGTTTCGACATGTAATATCTGAATAAAGTTCAGATACTAGTGGTTATGTTTAAGACGATTTTGTGCATGCATTGTACCCGTACACACATGTATGTTATGTATTGCAGATCATATCTCGTAGTTGTTGTGGCCATATTGTGGGTAAGTGTTGATGATTTGCCATTGGGCTCGAATGACGTCATTTCTTCTCGATGCGGAAGAGCTATTAAGGTACCAGCTGTGGGTTTTTAGAGATCACCCGTCGACAGGGACTCCCTTCATTAGTCATCTGTCTACATTCTACATTTAATTTCAACTGCTTTCAGGATCCTGCTATATTGGTTATTTCCGTCTAAACACATTCATGTTTTCCAGTTGTTTTTTTTTTTCTCTTTCTCTCTGTCTCTTTCTCTTTCTCTCTGTCTCTTTCTCTCCCTCTCCCTCTCTCTCTCTGTCACTTTTTTTCTCCCTCTCACCCTGTCTGTGTGTGTCTCTCACTCTTTCTCTCCCTCTCTCTGTTACTCTTTCTCTCTCTCTCTCTCTCTCCCCCTCCCTCCGTCTCTCTCTTTCTCTCTCTCTCTCTCCCTCCCTCCCTCCGTCTCTCTCTGTCTCTCTGTCTCTCTGTCTTTCCCTTTTGGATGGGTATTCACAGGATACTTGGCAAAGGCGTGAAAACAGTTATAAAGTAACTACCGTAACTTTACTGTACAGGCACTTCCTATTCTTACCCAGTATGAAAATTTCACTCAGTGCACCCCCCTCAAAATAATTTAAAAATTGGAACGCAGGTACAGTGTATGAATTTATTTGTGTAAATATCTGAAAGAATCTTGTCATATATATATATATATATTTATATATATATATATATATATATATATATATGGTAACAGGCAAGTCCAAGGTATATCCGCATATGTTACCAAGTATTATGCAATTGTGAACATATAAATTGACATAAAAATATCACTTTACCTGATATTTTATCTGATCCAAGCTCCAGGAGAGCTCTCAGCTTCATACAGTCATCAGATATACATGTATACTAAATCTTAGATGCAGTAAAATGTAGGACAAAATAGGATGGTCCTGCCTTAACAACTTAAAGGGAAATCCAACCTTAATAGCAAGTTGCTTTGAAAGAAAGAGGAAAAATCAGAGAAGCAGATTGGTGAAAGTTTGAACGAAATCGGACAAGCAATAAGAAAGTTATGAATTTTTGAAAGTTGTAATCACTATGCATATGGGAATTTCAAATTGGCCGACTAGGTAATCATCTCATTACCAAGGTTGGATTGCCCTTTAAAGGGGAAGTCCACCCTGATTACAAATTGGTTTTAAAAGATGCAGAAAATTAAAAGAAACAGATCAGTGAAGGTTTGAGCAAAATATGAGGAATAAGAAAGTTATGAATTTTTGAAGTTGTCATCAGTCATTGAACATAAATTTTCAACTCTGTGATGTATCTTGCAAGCTCTCCTTCCATTCGCCCTTTGTTGAAACTTTCACGATTCTGTTTCTCTCATTTTCTGCTTTTATTCAAATCAACTAAATTCCAGGGTGGACTTTCCCTTTAAAAGGATAAGAGAAATGGGCAAGATTCACTTATTTTGTCAAAAAAGAATAAAAAGAAAAAAGGAAAATAACAACATTGTTTCTCTTCGTATTTTCAAGGAGTGGTCACTTTAATAAAGATGATCATTTTGTTTGCAGACAGGATTTATTTTTCCAGACGATTTTGCTTGTGGATTTGTTTCACCATAGCACTTCTTATGAAATCTCATTAAATTGACCCAATCTCACTGAAAAGAACATGCAGTAGACACAGAAATGGGTACATTACATGTGGGACAGCACACACATGCAGTTTGCAGGCACAAACCCTGGTCAGTCGTAAAAGAGTGCCTGCACTGTAAGACTACCATAGGCCGTGTACTATAGCTGCTCCTGACACGACCAGAAGGGAGCTGAGTTAGGCTTCTCTCAAGACACAATGATTTTCTGATAAAGTGTCAAATTAGGGTCTGTGCTTGCAGACTAACACGCATTTGGCATGAATGTTTGGCCTTAACACTTCAGATATTTCTCATCATATTTTGAATAGGAGGGCATTTGAAGAGCAATCCTTTTTCAAGGGAACATATCTACTATAATGTCCCTCCAAACTGACATAAAAGGAATGGGAAAGCTTACAAATTACTTTTCACCTTTCCCAGAACTTAACCTTCTCTTTAAGACTGATTAAAACTTTTTCCAAGCAGATAGGATTGAGCATCAGCTATATTGAACATGAAATGCAAGGGAAAACGGATTACATTTGTCACAGCAATCAGCATAGTTTTACATTGGAAGTCGATCTACATATTACACAGATAAACCTCAGCAGACATCTATAATTAGAAAGGATACATGTAGCAACAGTGAACACAACGTCATGTTTTTTTTCTTCTCAAATCTGATGACTAAAACAACATTGTGAACTTTAAAAAAGGGTACAACTTGTACTACACAACCTATGGAATTAGACATTGCACTTTTATACTCGGAATTGCACATAATTTGCCAAATGGTCTTGCATGTATGTATTCTGTGTACTCCAGCAAATGTCAACTTTGTATTCGGCCTG
Source organism: Heliocidaris tuberculata (assembly GCA_025618425.1). Classification (NCBI taxonomy): domain Eukaryota; kingdom Metazoa; phylum Echinodermata; class Echinoidea; order Camarodonta; family Echinometridae; genus Heliocidaris; species Heliocidaris tuberculata. Next base: position 8,877,483 of record CM046850.1, read on the forward strand.
TTTTGTTTATTTCCCCTGACTGCCAATAGTACAGTGGAACCCTGACATCTGGAAACAATATCGCCAATTGTTCTGTGTAGAATTTAAAATGCTCAGAAGTAATCAGATGCCGGTATTGCATAGCAGTGTAAAACATACTTTTTTGTTCACCAGAACTCATTTGAGATTTCTTCTAGAAAACATGCGCAGACTTCCACACAGCAATTTGTAAGTTTTTTTCAGTTTTTTCAGAGCTCATTTGTTGAAATTTTCCCAAGCTCTATAAACAGTTTGTATTGTCGTGTGAACTGAAACATATTTCTGGGTAAATCCAATTTTGTCACATGTGCTACTAACCACATCTTAAGATTTAACAATATCTGGGCCCTGTTTCATAAAACTTGTTATGATTAACTGCCTCATTTCTATGACAAATTTGCTTTCAGCCAATCAAATTCAAGGATTTCAGTAGCTTATAACAATTATTGCAACTTATTATTGATAACAAGTTTTATGAAGCGGGGCTCAGATCATTGTATGAAGTTAGTAGTACTATACTGTAGCTTGGATCAGACCAAATATGAAGTGAAATGACACATTTTATATTAATTTATGTTCATAACTCCACAATACATGGTAACTTGTGGGACGCTAAATAATCAGATACCTTGAGACATCTACGTTGGTTCAGTCAAGCCTGCTTTGGCAATCACCTGTATAGAAAGACCGCCAGTCTCAGAAAAGACCACCATTTTTGTTTCTCTTGAACAGTGTTTCTCATTGAAATGTGTGTTTAAAGGAACCTGTACATAAAGACCACCTGATCATAAAGACCACTTTTCTTGTCTTCCTTGAGAGGTCTTTATACAAGTTTCACTAAAAGTAATGTCCATGTACACACGCACATGTACATACATTGTATGCCAAAGCTGTGATGTGAAATGGTTAGGGCAGCATACATGTGTGTTTCTGAGAGAGAGGAAGCAAGAAATCTGTTCATGCTCAACATACAATTTAGATTCAAGAGCAGATAGAGAAGTTCAAGGGGTCAATGCTTGCTTCTAACAGCTTGCATTTGCTGATTGAAACGTGTCAGTCTTGGTATGCAGACAGCATCCTGGAAACTCTGAAACATCCCCATTTGTTCAGACCTGGGATACTATGTTTGTTTGTTTGTTTGTTTTTTATACAATACATGTATATCTGTAGATGCATACATGACATTGATATATGACTCCCACCCACCTTTTCAGACATGAACAACTTTTTTTTTTTTTTGGGGGGGGGGTTTAATTTTTTTTTGTTTACAATAATTCTATAGGTCCTAGATATTTGATAAATTCATTTGAATTTTCCTGTGTGAAGGCACTGTCAAATATCCTATGAAGAACATAAAGCAAAGTAAGGGTTTCTCTATGGATAATGTTTCCTGTGAGAACCTGAAAACTGACAATTTATAAGCGTTGTATACATGTAGGTTTAGAATTGTACACTCGCGTACTTTCCTTGCACCTAAGCTTCTTTTCCCAACACTTTTTATACAACATTCGTCCTGTGCATTTATGTTTGGCCCTTTCGCAATACAGTCTTCTTTTTCCCGTTATATTCTCGTACTAATGGCCCTACATTCGAAGAGTACGATTTGGGGTTTCCATGCTCTGCTGACGATTGCTTCACTGTAAATTTCCAATATGAATGAACCAAATTTCTAACTTGGACCAAACACTAAACCGAATCCTATTAAATCCTAATCCTAACACTAACCCTAACCCTAAACCTAAATCTAAAACTAACCCTATTAAATTCTAATCCTAACCCTAACCCTAACCTTGACCCTATCCCTAATCCGAAACCTAACCTCAAACCTGATCGCAACCCTAACACTTACCCAATATATTTGACAAAAGAAAGTCCCAAGCTAATTTGGGGTCGCCGACCTTACATAAGTACAAAGCTGCTTTCACACGTGAGGGTAACTTCTGCATTGTTGTGGTCACCAGTCAGTGCATCTTCATGAGCTCTGGAGATTCTTAGATATCTCTGGATCTACATGTAATGCCCTTCTTACAGTGAAGCACAACTCTTATAAGCTTTCTAGTCACAACAAAAGGAATTAAAATAAATCGACCTGAAATTGTAATATGTGGAAAAGGATTTTTTCTGTACTATTTGAGCAACATAACCGTAGTTGTAGGCTCCAACTTGCAAAGAACTTCTGGACAGTTGAGTGGTCTATGTGTGGACAGAGGGGTGTAGAGACCAGCAGAAAGTACTGGATGTACTGTTGCATGAACTTTTGACCTGTGTGCAAAGGGTTCTATCAGAGCAGTAATCTTCTCCCTGGCTGATAGGGAAGAATGCGAACTTGATGGGTGGCAGGGGAAGCTTGTCTTCCAGAAAGATGCTCCTCTCGGCGGAAAAAAGTCCCTGAAGCCAAGTGTGATTGTACACGTACATGTAGGTCTAAATTGTACATTACCTCTAGCTAGGTTCATATGACAGTCCATAAACATGTAAGTTTAGCTTGTGGTTTTAAATTTGTAGTTTTGGGAACAGCAGGTACTTGAATTTATAAACCGCAAGAGATCTTATAAAACTATAATCAGTGGAGGATCCTCAATCAAAGTTATATGCCACAATTAACTTTGAGGTTTTGCCATACTATAGTTACGATTGACCTCAACAACTGCTTACTCGGCTTGTAGTTTAAAATTGCGAGCAGTCATTTTTTATTGCATTGTGAACTTGCATACGTGTTAGTGAATTGTTTAAAATTTTGAGGTTTCGATAACATAAAGTTTAAAACTACGATGATATAGTGCGAACAAAGCTGATGTTCGACTCTGCCTCAAGTTATTTCTGGATGACTGACCTTCCCAGGATATCCTTGTTTTGAAGGAAGGCGCATTAGAGAATATGAACTACTACATGTAGCTACCGTTAGCAACAATAACAACAACAAAAGAGAGAAGATGAAGAATTAAAAAAAGGAAAGAAATGTGTTTGTAAAGGAAGGTCAAATCATGTACATGTACATGTAGATGTATGGCACTTTTAAAACACGAAATTCCAAAAGATCTCCTGTGAACAGAAAATAATTTTTTCACTGATGTGATCTGTTCAGGGATAGTATATGTACTTTGCAAAGAGATTGAATTGTATGCAGCAGAGTGTTGATTTTAAGCAGGTTCCTTGTATTTTAATCTATTCAGAACTTTCCTTGATGGCTGTCTAGTCTTGGTAAGTTTATCTTGCAAAACTTGCTCAGTTGTTGAAGGGTAATTTGGAAGTCTCATAAAGAGGCTTTTGTCCTTGCAGCAACTTCGTATGTATTGGTACCACTAAACCAGGACTTTAAAAAGTATTCTGTCCTTTATCAATATAATGAAAGATGTGCATATAATGTAATAGCAGGTCTTTAATGCTACAAGCGTAGAGATACATACATCCTTTGAGGTAAACAATACACATGAGGCTGATATATTCTGGAGTTCAGCAATAACGGTATAATATTATACTGTGGGACACTTTTTTCGATGATGCAAGGAATTGCGGACCTACTCCTGCAAATGGCATGGTCAGCAGTGTTTTAAGCCATGGGAAAAACCTACTTCGTGCTGCGCTCAGCTATGGCATCCCAGCCTGCTCAACAGTCTACTCTCCTGCAGACCTCTTGTCAATTCCTAGTCAGATTTGTCCATGTACAGTGCTCCGCAAGGAATTTTGTACTGGGGTAGTTTTAAGGATATGAGAGGGTCCTGCTGTGTGTTCTTATTAAAGAATAGTTTTGAAATACGACGGGTGCAACTGTAAAGTAGAGGATTTTTGTTCCCTCTGATTTGATTTTTAAAAAAGTCATACAAGCCTTGAATTGAGACCAGGTGCTGTTTACGTCCAGTAACAGTATCAAAGGCCTTGCAGAATTCACAGAAACTTCTATGAACAGGTTGTCAAAGTTTTTTCATTTCCAATCTCCCTCCTGAATAGTGGATTTCTTCGACCTGAACCATGAGAGCTGGGAGGTTATCATGGCATTTTGTGGAGGAATGCAGTGTGCATTGGGTACAATACAAGTTCTCAGCCATTCTATTTCTACACTTACATCTATAGGCAGATTTTAGTTGAGAATGTGCTTACATGTAGTACGGGATGGTATGTGCATTACATTGTTCTCATTGTGGATTGCATTGTTGCCATTGTAGATGTCTGAGCCTGGATTAAGTGGATTACACAAAAATATTTTCCGCCTGCCTGATAAAGGAATGCATGGTAAAAAAGATTTTATATTTTGTAAAGAAATGGTGTGATACTGTGATACGTGTATTTACTTTGGAGAGTCAGCTGGTGTTTTGTGGAAAATTAGATGTATCTCTTTGAGCTTTGGAATTCGTATTTATTTGTGAAAGTTCTCACTTATCAGGGTTGATAAAAGATGCATGTTCAATGCTGTGTTGATGAGAATATACTTTTAGATTTTATATTTCTCATTATTCTGTCAGAAAGTTATACTTAGACTTGGGTCAATACAGGTAGGCCTGCATGTGCAAAGAATCATCTACCCAAGTATATTTGACTACAACAGCTGTTCTGTGTGGAACTATCATTCATTCACGAAGACAACTGGGCACTTCAAGTTCAAATGTTGTGGTGTCCATACTCACTGTGTCCTGTCCTCTAATGATATGCTTACAATTGCAAACAGTTGTGCATGTGAAACTATTTAGCATGTAAAACCATGGTTTGTGAAACCGTGGACCTGTGTTGACATTGAATCGGAAATAGATTCTACATCTATAGAGCAGGTCAGGTGGTTTGTGAACCATCCAACCTGGTACCAGAAGGAAGTTCTCAAACAGTGCATTTCCGTATAGGAACATTTACCTGAGCATATGAGATTTATTGAGCCAAAGTCAATGTCTCATGTACATTTAGGCCTCAACAGTATTGAGCCTAAAGGGCTGGCCACATTTGTCTGATAACAATAAAGTATGCACTTGTAAAATGTACCTATAACGATGATGATAAGAGTGGTCACACATTACCAGTAAAATCGATGGGGTTCTGTCAGTCAAGTACGATGGATACTGCCCACATGATTCTTAGCCACTAGCGTCACTTCGAAGGAGCAAAAATGACCGACTCTCAGAAAATATCGGTGAGATCTGTATTGGAAAAAAATCGGTGGCTGAGCTGTTCAAACAACATACATGTAGATGATAAAACCGGTAAGGGAGGCTCATTACCAGACATCGGAAAAGTCTGACCTACGTGTACAACAAAGAATTTCTATTCATTTTCCACATAAATGCTGCTTGAGGTTTTTGGCAACGATTTATCGTTATCGTTATCGTTATCGTTATCAGACAAATGTGACCAGCCCCTTCGTTGTGTACAATGGAAGTTAAACTGGCACTGTAATTTTTTTTTTTTCAGAGAGAAATTGGCCAAGTCTTATCATATTTGATCAGGATGGGCTGCCTTTGGGCACTATCTTTATATAGGCATTAGGCCTACAGTAGGCCTACATGTAGACTGTATTGTAACTAGGCTTATTGTTACTAGGCTTATTCACATTAACACCATTGCCTTGCTGGTTTAGGATTGGTTGATTCATGTCTAAATGAAATCTGTAAACTACTGCGGAACTCTACACGAACAGGGGCACGGTGCAGATGGGCCCAAAATTTTCACTTTGGACCCCCATATTTAAATGGAGGCCCCATGGACAGAGATCTTAGAAGTTTAAATCCGAACCCCCTGTGCAAAAAGTTATTGTGTAGCCTGACCACTTTGTGCAGGTCGATACTGAAGAGATTTGTAAAAAAATTATTATGCGAACTGGCTTCAGCATATACAATGTAGTTCCAAATCAAAAAGATACACTCTATGTACAAACAAAATGAAGAGCCATATAGAATGCACATAAACTTGTACATGTTTGTGTACATTTCGACATAAATGCACTTGTCCTTCGTATCCAAACAATGCCAGTTCCAAAGTGTGGCATTTCCCATTGTCACCCGCCTTTGTTTTGAAATGACAGCTGCCTGTGTTTTGTAAACAAACAATGCCTGTCAGTGCCAGGAGTGTCATGTGTATGGGTGATATCTCCCATCAAAAACACTGGGGAATTCCAGGAATTTAAGTGACATGAGCTTGAATGGATATATTCTTTGTACAGCATACTTGCTTGAAAGGGGATATACATGTAATTAAATTACATTTAATGAGGTCAAATGCATCAATTAGGCGTATATGTATATTTCGATACAAGGTGCTTGTTAATGCTACAAGTAGAAGTACATGTAGACAGCTTATTAAATACAATATTTATTTTTATTTATGTATATTGTCATTTACGATACACATGTAATTCTGCTGAAATACATGTAGATTGCCAAGTTGAATCCAAATACATTTAGTCCACTGTACATACATTGTATGTAATGTTTGTATAGTATGTTGCAGAAGAGGACACATTTTCCATTGTTCAAAGGAGGTAAACAAATTTGAGGACTGTGTGATGGGCTTATGAAATACGGGACATATTTTTTTATTGTAGGCAAGATCCTCCAGCACATTCAAGGTCAAATATTGGTAGTGGAAAGGGATGATGTGTATTTACACAACCTATGATCAAAATTCCTGTGGTTTTCCTGTAAGGTTGAAACAGCTTTGTTCCACAGAAACCTCATGATACAAAGAAACCAAACGGGTTACTTTAAAAAAAAAACAAAAAAAAACTGGGCTTGTTTCTTTTGTGGCATCTCCTTGGAAACTTTGTGGTGAATTAATAAAAAAATTAGTTGCGGTTTATCCTCTAGTATGGGCTTCACAACAGGCTTCCCAGACCATGACAAAACTGTCTTCTACAAATAATTGGATGTTTGTTTGAATGGCAGATTTAAAGGGAAAGTTCACCCTGAAGATTACTTGAGTTTAAAAAATGCAGAAAAAATAAAGAAAAATATTGGCAAAGGTTTGATGAAAATCGGTCAAATAATAAAAGAGTTATGAGTATTTGAAGTTTTGGATTCGTGACGTCACATGCGAGCAGCTGCCCATTGGTCATGTAATAAATATTCCATATATTCGCATTTTTTTTACGTTCCACGATAAATTAATATTTTTTCTTTTCAGAATCTAGTATTGAATAACATTTCTGACAATATATCAAATCCACAGATGAAAATATTCTAAATTTTGTGAGAAAATTGTATTTTATGGAATATTTATCACTTTACATAATGGAGGAGCTGCTCGCATGTGACGTCACAAAATCAAAACTTCAAAAGTCCATAACTCCGTTATTTTTTAACAGATTTTGTCCAAACTTTCGCCAATATTTTTCTTTATTTTTTCTGCATTTTTTAAACTCAAGTAATCTTCAGGGTGAACTTCCCCTTTAACAGGTTTTATTCAGAGCTGGATCTACATGTACAATGTACATGTACATGTACGTGTTGTTAGAGAGTGAATGCATGTATTTAAATTTTCTCAGGCTTAGAAACAAAGCATATTCTCTAAAGTTATGAATTAAAAACAGAATTATACATGTATGTTGTACTGTATAAATATCTGAGAGCTGTTTCTTACTGAACACACACACACACACACACAACAAAAAATGGGCAAACATTTCCAATCTTTAAAAATTATTTTAATGCTCTTTGGCATGAAAAAAGGGAAAAAATGTTGATTTCCTCATATCCGGGGGGGGGGGGGGGGGGGGGGGGGGGAGAGATGTGCTTCATAATATTGTACACATTGGCCTACATTCTTTTGTACCCTTTTATTTATGTTATAAACTCAGGACCTCACCTCAGAACCCACAGATGGGAGAAGTAGTGAATTGTAAACATTGGCCATTATTGTGGCAAGAAACCATCAGCAATATGCATTTTTTTAGTGTTGTGACTTATAATTTGTTTCATGGCAAGTAACTTGCCTTTGGACTGCACATGAGAGTGGGAAATGTTTTGTGTGCTTACTAAAGTTTTGGTTTTGCAGTACCGATTTGAATAAAACCATGGTATTGCGAATTATGAAATACAGCGTACAATTTGAAGTTCAGGCTATAGACCTATTGTACTTTAATCTAAAAGTGTTTCATGTTTTCAGCAGCATGTTCATACACTAAATTGTAATTCTTCAAGTTATTATGTTTTAACATACATGTACATGTAGGTATCAGCCTTACATATATTCCTATGAAATGTGGTGGTATTTATTTACATTAGATTTGGTGCATATCAGAATAGTTCATGTACATATATATGTAGGCCTACTGGTAGCCCTACGTGTGGTTCACGTTATTTCCCTGTACGACAAGGTGTTTACACGTACATGTTCATGTATAAGCCTCAATGCTATAACACAGGCCATATCATTTACATTACAGTGCTTACTAAAGATGTTTCCATTTCTGTACTGTAACATGTATATTTATAGTCGTACACATCTCAAATACATGTGGCAGCGGCTCGTGTTTGTGACTGATCACCTCGTAACATCTGGCGTTGCCAGAGCTCTTCTGAAGATAGACTTCACGAAGACAAGACGAATCTCTCTGGCTTCCTCCCCGGTTTTTCCAGCAGACAGCTGTGAGGGGCAGACATTCCAGTTTGACATTGCACCCCAGACAGGAAGTAGGTCTACATTTGTGCCTCCCCCAACCTCCCCAGAGATTCGCCATTGGCCTTATCACTGGGTAGTGTTTCTACCTGCCTAGTCTAGGTCTGGCAGACCCTAACCATACACTTGAGAGGAATACGGAGGCATTTAGGTATTTGAAAGATAGCCTTGACTTACGGAAGTTGATGTAAACCTGATTGATCAGTGTTTTCTTCTTGCGTCAGAGCAGGATTGTGATGAACTTCACTGTTTTACAAGTTTTGTTAAAAGTATCTGTGACCATGCATTTTAACTCACCTTCTAAGATGCCAGATCTATGATTTGTTCTTGTCTTGAATTAAGTCTACATGTAGTAGACAAGTATCTACAGTACATTTTTATTTCCTGCATTTATTGTTGTAGCTCTCAGAAATATTTTTAGATCATTTCCAGTGTTGATGTGTTTGCAAAGCCATTGTCCTATGCAAGTACTGTGTACAAGCCAATCTAATCATCAAGATTTCATGGAAAAAAAAAAAGACTGAATCACAATCCCAAATTTTTACAGTTAGTGACAGTTTCTTGGTGCAAAAATTGCCATGGTGAAGAATTTGTGCAAGTTTGATGTTGCAAAAGTTTATGGTTTTACAGTATGGTGTTGCCCAATGGGGTATTCTTAAATCTTAATATAAATTATATTTTTAACAGCTTATTGAGTTATTGTAGAAACTTACTGTACATTGAGCAAAACATGTACATGTAGGTCTAACTTGTAGACATATTATAATGATGTTTAATTGAAACATATTTCAATTATATTTCAAAATGTTCTGATACCTTCATATTTTTTTTCACTTTAGGCTCCAACATCGTGCAGTTACTTTACAGAAATTATGCTCTATTTGAAACCCATGCTTCACTTGCTTATAGTTCGGAGGGTACTACTTCATATTTATAGGCCTACTATATCATGCCATATTTTGGTGGGTAAAAAATGTTACGGAAGGGAGGTTTGAAGAGTCAGACTAATGTTATTGCAGTTTGAATGTGTCAATCAGTCCGTGTCTGGTAGAATTCTCCTGCCTTTCTCTAGCAATCCTACACCCTCAATGACCCAGACTGACTGAGGACGGACTGAGCTGGCTTTTCTTGCTGTTTGTCTGCTCTCTACCTGTCAAGGGAATGTTTCTTATAGCCCTTTCAGACAAGAGGAAATATGGTGTGAAGAAATTCTTTCTGAAGAATCATAACTCGTGGGAGAAGTGCGCGGTTGTGTACATTTCTCATACTATGTGATGTTCACATCAATTGGGTTTTTGAAATGATTCCCAAACCTCAGGTTTGCAATGTGATGTTCATTCTACAACATTTTGCTTTAAAATGTTCTTGCAAAAAACAAGAAGTTACTTATCATCGGGCTTTGCTGTAGAGTTTTGGTATCAAACGTCTTATTGTTTTCCTAGTCTGAATGGGGGGAAAGGTGTATTCTTATACATGTACAATGTACAATGTAGTTGCGTTGATGTGGGAGAGTAAAGATGGATAGAAGGATAAAAAGAGGGGGAGAAGGACACAGTGGAAGAGGGAGGGAGAGAGAAAGAGAGAGAGAGAGAGATAAGGTAGAAGGGAAGATTGAAGGAGAGTAAGGGGAAGATAGCTTACACGTACATGTACATGTCTATATTCTTTTGGTGAGAATGGAACAGAGTTGAACTGAACTGAGCTATTTTGTCTTGTGGTCTTACGATAGTGACCCCGGAAATCCTTCAAGAGATATGAAGAAAGATCGTCAGACCAGCTATAAATAACCCTGATCATCAAAACAGGTGTTTTCATTATTTTTGCAGTTTCCTTTTTACTTTGCTAAAAATTAACTCTCCCAAATATACATGTGTGATTTACCTTTATCATAGGGAAATATTCTGATTCATATTTTTATCATAATGTACTTTGGTTAGCTAGAACACTATTCCTTCCCCTTTGTACTTTAATACCCTAGGAAGTATTCTTGTCGAATTATGGTGTTGGTAACTGGGGAAAGAAAATCCCTGGATTTACATCTGAAGACCTTAAACATCTCTGCAGTTTCATCATATTCCTTGGGGTCATCTTACATGTTTGTGAATGGGACTGTCTTGGCTAGTTGACTTTCTTCATGAATCGAAAGTCTCCAACTAAAATTGCCAGACAGTTTAGTCAGACACTTTCTCTGTGGGCTTTTCCGAGCAGGTCCTGTTTCACTTGTAACGTGCAGTCCTGTACGGCTTGGGATTTTTGTTGTAATACCAAAAATTTATATGAAAATTCCAATTTGAAATTAATTTGTGTAGGATGTTGTTTTTTTCTTCCCACACTGGGTGGTGCATAAATTTATCGACGGCCATCGACGGCCAGGCCGTCGATGCCCCTATAACTGGCCGAGATGCCCTCCAAAAAAATGATCAATTCACGGCCAAAGAGGCCGTGCCCCTTTTTTTCAAACTGGCCGTCGTGCCCTTTTCCGTGATTGATAATATGCTCTACATATAAAGTACAAATATGTCAGATTTGTTTCATCTCGAAGTCTATAAAATCCGCGCAATCATGCGCTCGCTACATCGACTCACACCACTGATATTTCAGCTTGGCAAGCTGTAGAAGCGAGCACGAGAGCTAGCTACAATGTAGCACGCGAGAGGTACCTAGATGTAGCGATTGTGTGTGTGTGTGTGTACATGTACATGTGTCAGATGTGTTTTCAACGAGAGAAAGGGCGCACTGGTATGTTTACACCCCCCGTTTTTTTCTTCTTCTTTTTTTTAAATTTTTTTTAATGGTTGTTGTTGTTGACAATACGCGATATCGTGCATACCAGGGCTGCTCGATATGGCGTACTGGGTTATTCGATTATCGTCAGCTGTCAATATCGCCTATATAACGTCACCACCCAAAACAGTACATTTCCAGTCACCTAAAATATAGCACTACTAGAAACGGTTACCCACCCAGTCACAGACCATCACGATTCAAAAATAAATATCACATTGTATTAAACTGATTTTGAAAATTCTGATTAATAGGAAAATAGAATTATATTTTTTCGAAAGACAACGAGATTTTTTTCATCGCTCGAAAAATGTGGGGCGCAAGGAAGATTCAAACTTCGCGGTACAGACTCATGAATAATAAATACCTTCGTCACCTAGATACTCAGGGCTGCTTGTTGAATATTCATGATTTCGCCCTCTGCTGTCAAAAACATTATAATTTCTCATATTGGCTTTCCGTTCCGGAGTACGTCTTTATGTCGAAACTCCTCGAAAGTCATTATTTCTGGGAGTTGTTTTGGGTAACAATAGTATGATTTTCAAAAGCAAGGAATTGCTTTACGGTATTTTTGTTTTTTAGGTGTATTTTTGTTGCTTCAAAGCTTAGTTTGATCCAATCTCGTTCAGTATATTTGTACCTGTGCCTGCACAAAGCACAGCCTGTATTCGGGGTGCAAGGAAAATTCAAACTTCGCGGTACAGACTCATGAATAATAAATACCTTCGTCATCGAGATACTCAGGGCTGCTTGTTGAATATTCATGAGTTTGCCTTCTGCTGTCAAAAACATTTCTCATATTGGCTTTCCGTTCCGGAGTACGTCTTTATGTCGAAACTCCTTGAAAGTAATTATTTCTGGGAGTTGTTTTGGGTAACAATAGTATGATTTTCAAAAGCAAATAATTGCTTTACGGTAATTCTTTTTTCTAAGGGGTATTTTTGTTGTTTTAAAGCTTAGTTTGATCCAATCTCGTTCAGTATTTGTACCTGTGCCTGCACGAAGCACAACCTGTATTCGCCCCCTAGTCGTGCTAGTGGACTACATCGTGACTTTGCTTGCGTCTTTTTCTTTGTCAAAATATTTCACTGATCCTCCACGATATATCTTTCATGTTTTTTTAATGACATTTTATTCCCCTAATCATTCTAAAACCCGTTAGTTTATAGTTGTTGTTTTTTTCTTTCTATCAAATCATAACAAAACCGGATGCATTATACATTGATATTTTGACTGAACTTAAACATTAATTACGGTAAAACAAAAATACAACAAAAACAAAAACAAAAACAAACAAAAAAAAAATCAGAAAGTACATTTTCATAAACTGTTCAGAAAATAATTATTTTTTCATATACTTCATCAAAGAATACTCTGTAGAACTTCCGAGAGAAAATTTTTATCTGTTCTCCCATTCCTCCCCGAGATAAAAAAAAAAAGAAAAAGAGTAAAACTAAAGTCACACAAACATATGTACCCCGTTATCAGAGAGAGAGGGGGAACAGTGCCCCCCCCCCACTTTTCCAAATACCCCCAAAGTGCCCTATTTATTTCTGAAAAATATGCCCCCTTTATCTTTCATAAGTGCCCTTTTATACTAAAATTTTCCTTGTCCTTTCTAATAAGTGCCCTTCGCCCTTCCCCCTTTTTTTCCCCTTCTGATAAGTGCCCCTTTTCAGATCTGATAAATGCCTAATTATCTAAGGGCCCTTTTCCCTTCGATAAGTACCACTTTTCAAAGCTGATAATTTCCTCCTTTTCTCTCTAATATGTGCCCTTTCTCCTTTGATTAAGTGCATTTTTACTTCTGATATGTGCCCATTTTCTGATAAACGACAGTAAGCACTTTCCAGAGCCACAAAAATTAGTTAGATGATGCATGTATTGATGTAGGGTAATACCAATATCACAAAATGGTCCCTTTTTCAGATTTATGTTCACCCTTTGGAGGTGCCCCTTGTTCACCCCCCCAAAAAGTGCCTTTTTTTGCTGGTGCCCCCCCCCCCTTTAAAAGACGCTCTGCCGCCCCTGCCCATTATACATACTCCCACATACCCTCATCCACACACCCATGCACACAAAAATACGCATACGATATATACACACACACACACACACACACACACACACACACACATATAAATGATATAAATAGATGCTCATAGAACTTAAAATATTGATTTAAAAATCAGAGCAAATAAACAAGGATAAAAGTTAAGGCTGAATTGTTAGTTAAAATGTGAGAATGATCTGTATGTGATATTGAAGCTGCACTTGGGGTGTTGTGGTACTGTGCTAGTTCTGCAGGTCAACTGTTACAGCACATCCTCATCATTCTGTTCAATAAATTGCATTTTGATTATAAAATTATTCTGTTTAGTGCACCTACATGTATGAGGATCATATTTTTTAAAAAACAGTCAATAATAAAGTAATTAAAAGTCAAGTGGCAATTCTACTAGTACATGTAATACTATAGACTTGTGTAATGGGACATTGAACACGCACATTTTAATATAATTACACACATCTAAAAAAAAAGTATGCAGAAAAAATTTTGGCCTGCGATGCCCTTTTTATAAAATGATTTTGGCCTTGGTGCCCTTTGTAGTGGCCTTGGTGCCCTTAAAATTATGAAGCATTTAAGGCCAAAGTGGCCTTGCCCTTAAAATGACGAAATTTAAGGCCTGCTGGGTGGTGGATATTTATCTTCTTTACTGCCATGTACATGTATGAGCTGTGCCATTTAGTACATTAGTCCTAGATTTGTCAGGGATACTTCTCATGTACTTTACCATTCAGTTCAGTACCAGGGCCCCGTTGCATAAAACTTACCATTAAAGGGAAAGTTCACCCTGAAGATTACTTGAGTTTAAAAAATGCAGAAAAAATAAAGAAAAATATTGGCGAAAGTTTGGACAAAAATCGTTAAAGAATAACGGAGTTATGGACTTTTGAAGTTTTGATTTTGTGACGTCACATGCGAGCAGCTCCTCCATTATGTAATGTGATAAATATTCCATAAAATACAGTTTTCTCAAAAAATTTAGAATATTTTCGTCTGTGCATTTGATATATTGTCAGAAATGTTATTCAATACTCGATTCTGAAAAGAAACAATATTAATTTATCGTGGAACATTAAAAAAAATGCGAATATATGGAATATTTATTACATGACCAATGGGCAGCTGCTCGCATGTGACGTCACGAATCCAAAACTTTAAATACTCATAACTCTTTTATTATTTGACCGATTTTCATCAAACCTTCGCCAATATTTTTCTTTATTTTTTCTGCATTTTTTAAACTCAAGTAATCTTCAGGGTGAACTTCCCCTTTAATGGTAACTCTGCTGTCAATGGTAACTACCATGGTAACATCACTCAACAGCCAATCAAAATCAAGGTTTCCATGGGAGTTACCACTGATGGCAAAGTTACCGTTAATGGTAAGTTTTATGCAACAGGGGCCTGATTTGTGAATGCCTGTATTTAATGAGCTGTACCATTTGGTCTTCTTCTGACTTTGTAAACAAGGTATCAAGGCACAGCTTTTGCTTCATGATTATTTTTTTATTGGGGTTTGCTAGTAAGGCAACGTACATGTAGACAACATCACACTTTCTAAATTCAAGTGTAAGAAGTCACCTGGATTGCAGCAAAATACACAAAGGAATGACTTTAACATTACTTATTGTTTGTGAAGTTGCCACCATGCCCAAAGAAACGTTAAACCCAAATGTCACCTTACAAATGCTGCCAAGTAGATGTTGGGTCACCAAGGTTTCAAGTGTTTATGCAAGAAGTTGGAGTTGCATGCACTGCAAATTCATGTGCATGAAGTGAACTACATGTACATGTAGTTGTGTTTCTATTTCTGCTAGTCAAGAATCTGCAGAATGTGCAGAATGTGGAAAGGCCACCAGGTTCATGGTCACATTTTCTCAGTGCAACAGGGAAACTTACAAGCCCTGCACAAATGGTAGTTTGCAGGCAGGCATACATGTAAACCAACTGTCACTGGTGTCGGTCGTAACTTGGAACAAGGTCTGAATTGTAGACTTCATGGCCTACAGCACTCCACAGGGCCTATACTGTAGCTGTTTCTGACACAGACAGAGACTGGTTAAGTTAGGGTCTACTCAAGGCATTATGGAATTTTATTGAAATGTCAAAATAGAGTCTGTGCCCACAGACTACTCAAATCCCTGCCATGTTCATGTACCTCTGTATTCTTTCAAGTGTTTTCCAAGAAATCGCTCACCTACAAAACCTATTCCATCTTCAAAATGATTTCTGTAGAAGTCTTTGAACAAAAATTTTCTGTAAAATGTAAAATGATCAACTCTAGCAAGAGTTTTACAAATGGCTGAAAATTTTCTTGTGAATTCATAAGGGGATTAGAAGATATATTTCAAAATTCGGAGGATTCTTAAATATTTACATTGTAGATATATTTATTTATGAAGTTAAAAGCACTGAAAGTTTATTCTATCACCACTCAGTGCTCTCTTATCATTCAAATTAATCATGTGACGTACTTACATGTATGTAGTAAAAATGACATAGAGTAGGACATTTTTCATGCGTGATAAGACAGTGTGCTTTTCCAAACGTTTAATTTGCTAGTGACCTTTAGGTGACACTAAGATGTAATTCACCAGCATACTTACAACAATGTGTCAGTAAATTGTAGCAGACACATTCCAAATACCTATTATAAAACGGGTTCAAGAATGTAGCCATCCTGATTGGTCAAATAACACCACGTGATCGTGCAAAAAAAAAGTGATAACACACGGCGAGGGGACTAACGCACGGCTAATCCGGATCAAACACTAAGATTGTAAGAAAACACTAAGACTGTAGACCCGTTTTATAAAACTTTTAATACATGGTTGTGAGGTCGTGCATTAGTGCGATCCAGCAACACGCAGGTTTTTATCGTGATGTCTAACACACTCGGCTACGCCTCGTGCGTTAGTACACCACGATAAAAACCTTTGTGTTGCCAGATCGCACTAACGCACTCCCAACCATGTATTAATAGTATAATGTGACACAGACTTAAAAGGGGTTGCTCTCAGGGAAGTGGTAGTTGAACTCTTTGTGTGGAAAATTTCAAGGTGATTGAGGATAGCCCCAAATACACCTTCTCACAATCTTGTTTATGGAAAGGAAAAAGAAATGAATTTACTGTTTATTGATGAAATATCCCCTATTGCATTGTAATACAATGCCTCTTACATACTTATACTTCATACAGGGCTTGCTACTAACAGGGGCTTGGTGCAAATCGGCCCCCAAATTTTATATCTGGACACGAAATAATGGAAATTTGAACAAGAGCCCCTTCATACAGATTCAAAACAAATTAATCCAGACCCCTTGTGAAATAGGTGTGAATAATTGTATGGTCTTTAAGAGTATTGGACAATCACCCCATTGACTACTGAATTATTTCATTCCCATAGGCTTTAACCCTTTCAGGACAGGAATTGTTTTAGGGCTAAATTGATCTCATTTTGTTCTTCAAATTGGCAACATTAATATTTTTCTTTTAGTGCTAACATGGTTCTAATAAAATGTAATGTCTTTGAAAACAATTTACATTGTTAAGAACTTTGTCACAAATTTTAAAACATGGCCAATTTAGATAAAAACAATGATTTTAAATCTCTCAATGTGTTGCCAATTTAAGGATTTCAAAGCTTATTCTCCTTTTTTAAATTCCTGGCATCAAACGCAATATGGTCATGCAACGAAAATGGACACAGTATGTGCAGAAATTTTTGCTCTTTCTACTCATGCATCTGGCATATTTTTTAGAGCTCTGAATCAAAAGTTATTGAGCCAAACCACAAAATGTGGTCAATTGTCTCGAAAGGGTTAATACATGGACACCTGGTTCCTGTGGCCAGTGGGTTAAGTTTTTCAAGCTGGAACATCCCTTTAAAGTTGAATTGTTTTGAGATAGGTGTGCTCACCCCTAGATTTGTTCACCTGTGTTTACATAGAAGGTAATTGGTGGGGTGTATCCAAAGAGAGGTAGCCATGTGTGATAGCGAGAGAATCAATGACCTGATTTTACCTGGTACACCTCAGTACCAATGACTCAGTGGGAACAATAGTCATTGTTTACTCACACACAGTGGGATAGCACTGTTGCAAAATGGTGAGAAGGGGAGAAAAATTCAACGTTGGATAAATAATGGATTTTGGGGCTGTGTACTCACACCTTGCAGACAGACTGGAATTTTTGTGTTTGTGGAGTGCAACACTTGCAATATTTTTTTTCTCTCGGGCCTCTTTTCAAAATTTGTAACTAACTCATAATCCTGAAAAAAGATAACCAGGTACGTCTTGGAGGGCTTTAGGGGTGTTTTCAGTTGTCCGTGAGGTAAAAAATTGCTCTGCTCCCACCATGCTTGAGTACTCTTGAGAGGGGGAAGTTCTTGTGTATTTACAACTTAAAATGGGGGCTGTAGCAGGCAAGAAAGGGCAGTGAATGAATTCAGAATAGTCCAAAAATGGCTAAATGTCAGTATTCTTCAGCACATCAACAGATTTTACAGAGGCTCGAGATGAGGCCACGGCACATGAACTGACCTACATGTACATGTAAATTGGTGTAGATGGGGCATAATATTATGTTCACTTCACTAGACACATACCTGTACTGTGCTACTGTATTCTCTCCCAAATATTTCCACTTCTTTTGTAAATGATGAAAGAATGCAGTTAATGATAGATTGGGGATTTATGCAGTCTATTCACAAGCTGGCAAAATGTTTTTGAGAGCCTAACCCATACTAACAGTTAGACCAGCCGGGAAGTCCTTTTGAAATAGATCATACATTTGATATTCCTTGTCATTATTTGCTAAATCAATATTGTAATATCGCTAGGATCTTTGTACAATACGTAAACCAATCTCTCGGATCTTGTACACTTACAACGATACAATGTCCGCCTGTATCTTGAGTACACAAGTGGAACAGTATTAAATTTTTTTATTTCGGAACTTGCAATGTTTGTCAAATGTTTATAACCCTCTTCCTCATGGTATTCCCCATATTTTTAGTCAGTTTATATTTAGTCCAACATTTGCTTAGATGGCCTCACCCACTCCAACTCACCCCTTCAAAACAGGATCCAGGAATGAAAGAAATAATGAAAGAGTAGCGTAATCTAATAATGATATTAAATAATGGGGATAGAAGGAAGGAGTTCAGACGAAATCCCCTGGGGATGTATAAGACTGCTGTGTTTTGACATTTGTAACATGGTTTGCACATACATGTTGTAAAAAGAAAACATGATTAGGCAGGTTCCTAACTTTCCAAGAAGTAGTTAATAAGTTGACTGTACTTGTCTGGGGTTCATTTTGGCAGCATCCATAGAAATCTCTTTAAGCAGTGATCAGAATGTGTTAAGATGTAGGGACCTACATGTTGAGGTGGTTTGTTCTATTTTTGATCAGTACTCTACATTTAAACTTCGGCATAATACAGATTCAGTAACTAAATTAGCTGGAGCCCTAAAAGTCAGTGTCGAAACCAAGTTTTGATTCCACAAAGGTTTCCTGAAATGTCTTAGAAATATCTTCAGAATTTTGAAAATTTACTTCACATTAACAGTAACAAACAATGTCCCTTTCATTCTTTTGCCTAAAATCAAATCAAATGATCTTGGCAAAAAAGAAAGATTTGAGGCTCTTCTTAGAACCAACGACGATGATTGCCTTTAATTTTTATACTTATACATACAGGTGACCTATTTTATTATCATGGTTTGATAGTTGCTTTTGAGTTGTCTGGCATTTGCCTCTGCTGTACTTAGGTGCCTGCTGTGAGTGAAGTTTACATAAAGTTTGAATGAGCCGTTCTATTTCTGAAGACTGTTTTTTAACCTTTATCAGCACCAATATATCCCATGGCTTAATTATGGAACCATCCTGTTTTGCAAGGCGATTACGCATGCATGTGCCTTTTGAGTTATGTTCTGTTCTGAAGCGCAGTTTTCATTGAATCAAAATACAAGCATACATGTAGCTCATCTTTGTACATACATGTACACATATATTCTTTTAAAATATACGATGCAGTGAAGTGTAGCATTTAAGCTACATGTATCCACCATTAAATATCTTTTTAGTTGTGAGGCCTAGCAAGGATGGTTGCATTTAATTTTGGACTTAACTTGATGAAATGTCTTTTTTTGGTCTGATAAACTCTATCTAAATATATACATGTATATTAAGACTTTCTGTCTGTATGTCTGCATAATCATATTGACATTTATGCTCAACGTTGTGTTTTTAAAGTATTGAATGACTGATTGTACTGGGGATTAGAAAAAGGGTATCTGTACTTTTTCTTGACAATATGTATATGTTTATATTGCAATATGAAAACTGTTGACACTGAAGAGATTTTGTTGAATTGCTGTTTTATCTCTTTCACTTTTTGTGCAGAATAAGATACTGAAGTCGGCTACACTAAAAAAGCGCTGTGGATGCTGTACTCTTCAATCTGTGACACGCTTAATTCTCAGCTTGGAACACCATGTCCGTAACTGAACCAATGCTGAACATCTACCCATCCACCAACCACCATGCGCAGATGCACCACGACGGACCGCTGGCCAACGGCGAAACCAGCTCCACGACAAGCAGCGAATCGGACGTTCAGCTCAAAGGTCAGAACGGCTCGCTCTCCCCCATGGACAACGGCCCCGACATGTACACGTCGGACGGCTCGATAGACAGTCAGGGCCAAGTGCAGCAGTATGTGAACGGACCCATCGCCAACTCGTGCCCAGCGAACTATATCCAGGAGTATGACACGAGCATGGACGGGACCAACGCCAACTACGTGCCCATCCAGGGCCCGGAATACGATGGACACATGGATTATCCCTCCCCAGGCCAGGAGTATGTGAACCAGGAACTCTACCAAGGCCAAAGCTCGGAATATGTGGATTATAACCAGGGGCAGGGAACGACGCCCATGCCAGTGGAAGAGGGTGGTGTACCCCAGGGACAGGTGCAGGAAGAAGGGGTACAGGGACAAACCCAGGGACAAAAGCAGAAATATGTGTTTTATCTGCAAATCAAACCTGGTGAAGCATTTCCTGTGGAAAATGGGGATCAAGTACAATATATACATGGTAAGTAAGAAGTTGGCAGTGTGAATAGCATCCAAGAGAAAGTAGGTACAAAATGTTAAATGTTATATACGTAAGTCTGTGTGGTAGGGCTCATTCCCAATGAAGGCAATGAACCACCTGAAAATAATATCATTGCTTTAGAAATAAAAAGATTGTGCTCTGTAGTGTGTGTCTATGCAACAGGCAGCTATTTTTTACTTCAGAAGACTGCCCCCCTCATATGTGTATTGTGGGCTTCATTTACCAGTACAAGTGGTTTTCATTTTAACCCTTTCTGGACAGGAATTATTTAAGGGCTGAATTGATCACATTTTGTTCCTCAAATTGGCAAAACAATAATATTTTTCTTTTAGTGCTACATGGTTCTAAGAATGTGTAATGTCTTTGAAAACAATATAAATGGTTAGGAATTTTGTTGAAAAGTTGAAAAAAATTGCCAATGTTGATAAAAAAAATAGTGATTTTGAACCTCTAAATGTGTTGCCAATTTAAGGCTTTTAAAACTTATTCTCATTTTTAAAATTCCTGGCATCAAACGCAATATGGTCATGCAACAAATATGGACATAGTGTGTGCAGAAATTTTTGCTTTTTCTACTCATGCACCTGGAATATTTGTTAGAGCTCTGAATCAAAAGTTATTGAGCCAAACCACAAAATGGTGGGACATTTGTGAGATGGTTTGCCATGCCACGTGTGAATGAACTCTAAGTAAGTATATTTTCTGACCTCTGTGGGCCAGTTGATAGTTATTCTCGGTTCTTTTTTACTTGTACAGTGTAACTGTTGTAGACTGTGTGCAGATTATAAATTCTAAATCTAATGATTGAAATGATATTACATAATTTGTGTTTGTATCATGATTTCATGAAGAATTTTACTTGTCTATGATACAAGAGCCAGGGGGGTGATTCACTAACGGCTAAAATCAATTTTAAGTGAGATAAAATCAATTTTCTGATGATTTGATTGGTCTACAGCCTTCAAAAATTGATTTTAGCTGTTAGTAAATCACCCCCTGAACTACAAATGCTTGTTTATGTACATATTGTACCAACCTTGTGCAACACAACTTTCAAGAAAATGCTGGTCTTCAGTTACATGTACTTGTGATGCCCAACTGAGTTTTTGCGAAACGTGGACGTACTGTGTTGTGTGTTGGACCATGGTGATCTTGGATTCATACTATCAAGAAAGAAAAGCAACACTGCCAATTTGATGGTAGTGTGATCCTGCAGAAGCCTTTAAGGAATATCCTATTGTTCCTCTGAAATGTATCAATCAATGGCGGATGTGCAGCAGTGCCCGAATTTGGATGGAAAAGTATGAATCCACATCCAGTCAGAGATACATGTTACATCAAGGAGAGAACTGCAGAACTGGTGGCATGCACGATGGTTGTCAACACCGATTGGACATACATGTACTTCATGTTGTATTTATATTTGCTGTGATAGAAAAGTTGAAAGGTTATCACAAGGATTGTGATAATGTTATAAAGTGTTTTAAAGCTCATAGACAGTCTCGGTAGCAAAAATCATACTGGCAAGAAACTTATCTAACATATTCACATACTATTCTCCTTTTATCATAAGGCACATGTACGAGATTATTTAACATTCCATTCACGATTTCGAACAAATTTTAGTGTAAATATCTGTAAGAAACGCTTGGTAACGGCTTTTCACTGCCTCACGCTGAGACCATATCCACCCGAAGGTTCCCCACACAATAAACCCAGCGCTTCGCACTATGTGTAGCGTATTCTATAACACACAGCAATCCTCGTGTAAGTAATGTGTGTGGCCGTTGTTCGAATTTACATCCCCTCTTTTTTGGGCCAGGGATTTTTATTCTTTTTACCTCTAATTCGATGAATATTTCACTTGAGGAGGAAAAAACTTCACAGCATCTTAGTTATGTTAGTACCCTGCTATTTATTAAGTAAAATCAAAGAAATCTCACGAAAAGTTTTTGAGGGCTTCCCAAAACTATCTAATACCTTTAAAGGGAAGGTTGAGTTCTGGGGAAAGGTAAAAAATAATTTGTGAGCTTTCTCATTCCTTTTATGTTACATGTAGTTTGGAAGAACATCATAGTAAAAATGTCTCCTGAAAAGGATTGCTCTTAAAGGGGAAGTTCACCCTGAAGATTACTTGAGTTTAAAAAATGCAGAAAAAATAAAGAAAAATATTGGCGAAGGTTTGATGAAAATCGTTCAAGTAATAAAAGAGTTATGAGTATTTAAAGTTTTGGATTCGTGACGTCACATGCGAGCAGCTGCCCATTGGTCATGTAATAAATATTCCATATATTCGCATTTTTTTTTACGCTCCACGATAAATTAATATTGTTTCTTTTCAGAATCTAGTATTGAATAACATTTCTGACAATATATCAAATGCACAGACGAAAATATTCTAAATTTTCTGAGAAAACTGTATTTTATGGAATATTTATCACATACATAATGGAGGAGCTGCTCGCATGTGACGTCACAAAATCAAAACTTCAAAAGTCCATAACTCCGTTATTCTTTAACGGATTTTGTCCAAACTTTCGCCAATATTTTTCTTTATTTTTTTCTGCATTTTTTTAAACTCAAGTAATCTTCGGGTGAACTTTCCCTTTAAAGTGCCCTCACATTCAAAATATGACAAAAAACAGCAGAAATGTTTGGGCTGAACATTTGTGTGTGGTGACTGTGGTCTCATATACACATTTCTGTGTGCAGTGCATGTGACTCTCAGCAGGATTGAGTCATTTTCTTATCATTTTGGTGATTCCAAGACCTTACAGCATACACCAATTCTTATATGCTATATAATCAACCTTTCCCCAATGGCTTTGAGACAGTTTCTTTCACAATTCAGTCTTATGACCAGAACTCAACTTTCTCTTTAAGTGCAAACAGAAGTTTAGCCTAGCTCCCATGATTAGTGTTTCCTCCTTAAAAAAAAAAGAGTTTTAAAACAGAGTCTGAAGTATGAAAAATGGATGTGTACCCCTATCTTGTCAACAACAACAATAAGAATACTTATTTTTCCATCCAGGTTATTGGAAGCTGTGAATGTTTACTTTACAGTATGCCTACTTACATTGTACATGTATGTATGCTGCCTGACTTGTACATTGAAAACCTATGATTTGTTGCCTGCTTCCTTCGGAGTGCAATCATTTGACAACGGTAGATTAACCCATAGTTATGAAATACATGTAGGCCTGTACATTGAAAAGGAAACAGGGATACACATAGAAAGGCCCCAAACTTGACCTATGCCATAACTAAGACTGAGGATTAAGCTATTTGAACATGTAGCCTTAGGAGCTCTACAAACGAGTTTTCTTTTTATATTCCTTGTGCCAAGTTTGCACTCTAGACTTGTTTGTGTAAGGTCAAGAGTTCTTTAAATGTCAAATTGCCTGGTCAGTTGGGAAATGGCCTATGCTGAAAGAGGGTACCATTTTGATTTATATTGCATCCTTGACTTAATATAGGGTAGGCAGGCCTATACAAATGTATATGTTCAACTGCTGTAGGCTTACATGTACATGTATGTGATACAGATTTTTAGGTTGGACACTGGTGTGATTCCCCCCCCCCTGAAATTTTTTCAAAGAAATCGCCTTTAGAAGCTAAAGTCTATACAGCAAAAGTTGTTGTGAATTCATGATGCACAATTATGATCTGTAGGCTGCGGATTACTGCAAAACAAAATTGTTTAGCCTTGATTCATCAGAAAAGTAGAAACCTATTTTCTCTTTCTGAAGAAATATAAAACATCACTCTTTGTAGGGCCCTTCATGTCTTTTTATGACATCTATTTACAGTATGTTAGTTTGATATGAGTTGTAACATTTTAATTAGCAGTGGTCGGTGATATGAATTTGAGAAAGTGAACAAGTGTAGGCCTACATGTACATTTTCGTAAATTATACGGTATGTATTAGCTAATAATCCATAAAAAGAAGACGTATAGGCTTTTTACACTTGATTTTTTTGATCCCGTACTATCCTTAACCCCGTACTGTCCTTAACCCTGGACTAAATTTTTTCTGTTCTCATTGGCAGTTTTAGTCCCGTACTATCTCCCTAGCCAGAGCATTTATCCCACCTTTTGAAATTTAAGGTGGGGCTAACCCTGCTTTTTTCCAGGGCTAAAATAATCCCGTACTATCTTGGAGTTAGCCCACTTTGGTAAAATGCAATGTGAACAGAAAGTGGGCTAAGCTTAGTCCCATACTACCGGTAGGGCTAAACAAGGATTTAGCCCCACCGATAGTACGGGACTAAGCAACATTTTGCAAGTGTAAAAAGCCTATTGGTGAAATCTCTTTCAGTAAATCAGTGTGAACGAAACTCAAAGTGATACAACTTAGGCCAGGGAAATTCAGAGGAACTGTTATTCTGCAAGGCTAAGATTGGTGGTGAGTGAGAAAAAAAAGAAAAAAAAAGGGAAAAAAAAATAAGATCCTGTAAGTACATGTTGCTATTCCATGAACAGAAAGCCTTAGAGAACACTTTTTTAATGAATCCATATAAACGCAACTTGGGCTGATACAGGTTACATGTAGGTCATGGAAGGTCAGGGGAACCATCCTATAGGAAGGTTATAATTTAGTTGTGAGTGCCAGTTGAGAAAAAAGATATCAAATGATTAAGAATCCATGTACATACATGTACAAAACATCTTAGAAATAACTTTCTCAGCGAATCTGTGTGAACGCAACTGGCGATGATTCAGTTTAGGTCATGGAAGGTCAGGGGAACTGTCCTTTAGCAAGGTCATGTATAGTCCAGTAATGGGAAACACAGCTGCATATGATGCATGGCTCGTGATGGTCTGTGTGGACAGTAACTGGCTGAATTCCTTGAGCAGGGTCCAGTTTGATCATTCCAGTGTTATAGGTTTCATTTTCAGACTCGATCAAAGAGTGTGGTGTTCAGAAAGCCGCACCCCCTCCCCTACAATACATGTAGGGCCGATATGTACATTGTTTCTCATTCTTTATGTGAAAATCATAAGAAAAGATTATTTGTGGAACTTTTATAGCATGCATACAAAATTGTAAATCATTGAAAGTACACTCATAACGCTGTTTGATATAGCGGACTGTAGTACTGTGTGTACATTTACTAAATCACCATGTGTACATTGACATTCATATTCCCTGTCCAGTAGACATGGTATGAGTCAAGGATTGTATTTCCGAACAGAATGGTATTACCGAACGCGTACAGTTAAGCGCATAAAATGGTTTTCATACGCGTGGGACTACGCGTATGTTCTCCACACTATTGAAACAAAGAACACGGTACAAGATCATAAAATGAGGCAAAAAAAACCTAAGTAATATTTTAGGAACTGCTCTCTGGTCACCCCCAGTCGTCACCCCGTTGGCCCCAAATCGGGGTAGGTTGTGTCTTTTCCCAATAGATTTCACACGTTCGGAAATACAATACCTTTTTCAAGGGACCAAGGGAAGGGGTTCGCTCGGAAGGGAATATCTTATTAGATCTACGTTTTCTTTTTCAAATTCCACCAATTTCTTTTTCTGTAGGACTTTAAGCATTCATCATCTAAGTTTGACAGATATTTGTTTGATATTTTATTTGCTATCGTTCATTTTTCTGAAAAGTGTTCGGAAATAGTATCCACTACCATACTGTACCCCTTCTGTTTCATTCCATACCACTACATGTACACTGTAAGTGCAATATGTTCGAAATACATATAGTTATACTGTAAAACCAAAAATTTGCATTCTTGAAACTTTTGCAAATTTCTTAAGTAGTCAGTATTCGTGAAATAGTCAATTTGACAGTCCTATGTAGCCAATAGTGAACCTAGAGAGTTCTTTCCATTGAAGTTTTTTTTGGTTTGTATATTAAAATTCAATATGTTGTTCATCTTATGCAATAAAACCTGTGATACAAAAAATGGAGGTTATATATTAAACATCAGGGAATTGTATTGTATCACAGGTTTCATTACACAAGATTAACAACACTGTTAGGGTTGCGCACATGTGCATATTAAAGTTATCCTGTGCTTTTCAATATGCATGTGGCCATTTGGATTTATGCAAATCATGCAAAATGCCCAAAGTTGCTTTTTTTGGCAACAAAGCTGAAATTGTTTGGAGACCATGTGGGATCTCAAATCCACACAAAAAAACTTCAACAGAAAGAACTTTTCTAGGTTCTTAAAATGTCTAGGTTCATAAAATGTCAAGCCGACTAAAAGTTTCTTGGCTCCAATTAATTGAGTCGCAACTGGTATAACATGGAATTGTGATGGCCAGTATGCATTTGCATATTTCCCCAAATTACCAACGTGGATCTCCAGCTCCATGATATAACCCATACATGTACAGTGTACACGTACATTGTATATTACATAGTGTTCCATCCTTTACATGTAGGTGACACAGTGTGTTGTAAATCCCAGCACAATGGGAAATCCAATGGGTAATCCCCTCTTTGAGTGCAGGACATGAAGCAAGTGAGCAAGGTTTAATACCCATTGTGTACCCCTGTGGAAGCCCCCTGGAATAACCCCTGAAATCCCACCAGGTTAGCCCTATTGTGTGAAGGGCTTTGGTTACAGATACCCCTTCTTTAGCATTTCTCCAGCTGTGCTAATTATAGAAGGGTAAGACAATGAAAAAAAAAAAGAAGAAAAGTTCATAGGGGACTGTGTATTACATGTAGGTACATGTAGAAAAGATCAATGTGTATGAGTACAGTGTGTTGTACAAGTTTGTCTATTCTGAAATTTAGACCTGTTTGCTAATCTTATGCATACTTCTTGAACAAAGGTTTCTTCTTGATGACTCAAAAGCTTGCCAGAGGCTTGCCCAACATAGCAACAGCTAATGTATGCAAATTGGATTCTGTCCATAGAGATGCCATAGCATGCATAGCATGCATAGCAGGTGCATTAAATTGTTAGTACCTCAGGATTCTGGAGAGAAACACTCACTAATCTAAATACAATAGTTAACAGGTCTATTACCTCTCCAAGCATGTAGGCCTACATGTACATTTACATGTACTTGCTTTTCTAGCAGTTCAGATTGATAAAAAAGAGTCAAATAAGGGAATAAAGAAAGCTGCCAATAGTCATGTATATTTCTTTTTGAATTTTTACTTCGACTTCTTTGTATTTTGTTTTTACATGTAGGCTAGTTTTGAAATTTATTCAAATGAAATTTACTGTATAAATGCTTCTAATCTAATCTTCCTGAGCAACTAATGCTTTCAGCTGCTGTAAGCTTTTGTATTTGAAATGATGGAATGTAAGTTACAGTAGTTGATTAGTTGTTGCTGTTTGAAAGCCTCTGGCCAGTGTTTTGGACTGTCTAGTAGAGGCATGCATGAAATTTGAATACATAATTTGTGAACTAGTCTTTTGAGAACATATTCAAATAGACCTGTTCACAAAGTTATTCAAATTTATGGACGTTTCTTTCCTGAGACCTAGTAACGAGGTATCCATTAACCTGTTATTAATGAATGAACTACAATACTTGGAATCCAGTTTGCATACATTACTTGTTGCTATATCTGACAAGCCTCTGACAAGCTTTCAGGTTGTCAAGAACAACCTGTGATTTAAAATTTTGCATAAAATTTGAATATATAATTTGTGAACAGGTCTATTTGGCAAAGTGATACAAGGCTCAGTACATTTACATAGTACATGTAAATATACATGTATTAGTGTGTTTCAAAGTTACATGTACACTTGGGTAAGTTGTCTTCTATTGTAATACTGTAAGGCACTAGTCTAGTACAGTACATGTTTTTATTTATATTAAATTGTATTCATACTATTACGAGTCTAAAGAAAAATGCAGAAAAGCTTGGAAATTCTATGATGGCATTTGTTTTGCTTGCAAATAATTGACTCTAAAATGCAGATTATACTAGATTGAATTTTAGATTGTGATATACAGTGCAAACTTCATGTACCTGTGTGCAAACGTACAAATCAAAATTCTATTGGAGTAGAATGGAAGTTGCACTTTGTATCTGGGAACAATACAATGTCAACAATACACAAATGCAAGGTGCATGTAGTATATAGTACAATAGTACAAGGTACGTTTAATAGAGAACTGAAGTAGTGTACAGTAGTAACAAAACAAAATCTGGCGACGTGTCATACGTGTATGTCCAACGCCATACTGTGTGATTGTACTTCAATTCGTTGTGTACGAATGATTTATTCTCTAGAATAATTACATGTATCAAGCCGCACCTGTGTTTTGCAGTAAATATTGGATATAAAAGTGCATTCAAGTAAGTTATTATGCAGAAATGGTTTTAATGTTTAGAGTGTTTCATGTAGGTTTTCATTAGCTTACAAGGTTGATAATGGAAGATGTATTTACATCATGTTTTATGCAAGGTAAATTTTACATGATTTGTATTCTATATGTACAATGTACATTGTACTTCTATGCATACACTCTGTACTATGTGGCTGCCACCTATTGAATTTTTTTTCTTTGCTTATTTTTCACTACCATTCTATTAACAATGTTTATGTTAACAGTATGTTTAGTAAAGTAAATTATCCATTATATGTTTCATACATTTGATTATTTCTGACTGCAGTGTACAGAACATATCTGTTTGGAGCCAGAAGGGCATTAACTTGCATACTTTGTGGCTCTAAACAGACTATATGTACTTGTATGTGAATACATGAACATGATCCAATTGCTTGTCACTTTTCCTTTTCTCCATTATTTACAGTGAAAAGTTGAAGATCATTATATTGACATAACTTTATTAACGATGAATGCTGTTGTCTTTTCTTCAGGTCCAACGCTAGTTCAACTCCTGTCCAATTCCCCTACCCCTCCTCAAATTCACATGGTGAAAACCGGGCACGGTCCCGTCCAAACCATGGCCAGCAACCTCCCCCTCCAGCCTCCGGCACCTATGCAGTCCATGCCCATGCAGCTGCCTGTACCGCAGGACGGCCGCGACGCCATCAACCAGGCACCTGTCTACCCCAACCCGAACCAGGCGCCGGCCGCCGCGCCGGTGCCCCAGCAAATGTACCAGCCACCGATGTTCCAACCGCCCCCTCCGGGTAACCAGCAGGTGTACCCCCCTCACATGCTGGGGGGTTACCCCAATACGGCGGGCATCCCGCCCCATATGCATGCCCACGTTCCCACGGTGTTCATGGGAACCGGCGTTCACCCTACCCCCATGCACATTCAGAGGTTTCCTCCTGCTTCATGTACCTCCAATCATCCTCACCCTCCACATCAAGGTTCTAATGGGGATCTTTCACCTCGCCAAGGTGGGTTTACGGTCTTTCTTGTACCTTGTTCCATGGCTAGTGGACTTTGCTCCTTAACCCCTTCCATGCCGCCAAATTTTTGAGCAAATGTCAAAATGAACTTTCAGGAGTTAAATATTAACTTTTGAGTTTTTTCTTGAGCAAACTGGGCAAAGATATATTGCATAGGAATAAACATGATATTGAAGGCACAGGTTTCTGTATGACAAAGAATTTTCAAGCCATTCTGAGCCTAAACACACTCAAATTTTGGGGTAGAATTTGCCACCCACTGCATGGTAGGGGTTAAATACCTTTTTCTCTTGAAAAATCCAAGAAAATATTGAAACAGAGTAGTTTGCTCTGAAAAGTTTAAAAAGAGCTATGGATGACAAGATGGGACCCCCTTCCAAAAAATGTAGACAAGTTCTTCATAGGAAATCCCTCCTAAACTTAAAGATTTTGTTTTTCCAGAAATGTTATAATACATGTACATGTACATTGAATTTTATACAAGAATGTATAATGATGAAATGTCCCTTACCCAAAGTTTTAAATTTAGAGATAGCTCTTGAGCTCTTGCTATAAAGCCTAAAATGGCTCTTGCCAAACCTAAAATGGATTGAGCAAATGAGATTGAGAAGCAGTTTTTCCCGACAGAAAATGAAAAGGGAACTCCTGTGAACCAAAGGAGTGATTGGTAAACTGGTGTAAGATATTCAATAATTATGAGTCAGCTCTCTGAGAATGATTCACCATGGGTTTATTCAAGGAAGGAAGCGTTTCTTTTCAAGGTCCAATTTCAAATGACAATTGTGTCACGAGATAGAACTTTTTAAAGTTAGACTTCCTTAAAAAATGTTTGAGCAGACACGTTCACTGTGTGAATACTCATATTTCATGTCTTGAAAGAAATTAAAAAGGGAAAATTTTGATTCTGGAAACATTGATTGAAGCATTTGTTAATAAAAACATGGAAAATTTTATCAAAGGCTCGGTGTTGTATTTGTTTATTGCATGGAAAGTCCCTGTATATTTCTTGGAAAATTAAAAATTTTATGTTATGCAGTGCTTATTGTTAATTTTAAAAGTGGTAACAAAGAGCAAAATGTCACTAGCTATGAAACATTGCTCCTATTGCATGTAGTCCTTCATTCATTCATTGATGCATATTCATATGTAGTGAAAAATATTCAGCATTGTAAAAGCTTAAAAGACTGCTCATTCTTCTTGCATGTAGACTTTACAAGAATTGCTACTGAATATAGATATACTACTGCATTTGAAATATTGTATTCTGACATTGAGAGAAGAATTTAAGGTTGATTAAATGCTAAACATGGCTAAATTATTTATTGATTATTATATAATCTGGTAAGGATTAGTTCAGGGCCCTGTTTCATAAAACTTGTTATCAATAACAAGTTGCAATGACTGATATAAGGTACTGACATCCTTACACCTGATTGGTTGAAAGCAACTTTGTTTTAGAAATGTGGCTGTCGTAATTGACAACAAGTTTTATGAAACTGGGGCCAGAAAAGTTTGGCTGCAGCACAATAATGTTATGCATGTACATGTAAATCAGGGCCCGGTTTCATAAAACCTGTTACCAATAACAACTGCCTCATTTCTATGACAAATTCACTCTCAGCCAATCAGATTCAAGGATTTCAGTAATTTATAACAATTATTGTTACTAGTTATTGATAACAAGTTTTATGAAACAGGCCCCTGAAGTTTCTGTGACAGGATTATGAAGAAAATTTTACTAACAAAATTGTGAATAGTTGATAGTTTAGAGTTATATTTGTTTTGTTTTACAAAATTGAACATGCAGGAGCTGAAAGCGATTGAATTACATGTGCATGTGGGGAAAACTAGATTTGGAACAGATTGCGGGTGGGGGAGGTGGAGGGGATAGAAAAAATTGAATATTGCTTTGAGGAAATGTTGCGTTTCAATTTGAAATCTAAAAAGAGCTCCTATTCGCAAAAGAGTATTTTTCCGTTGTGTTGTATATATTCTTCATGTACATATCTTGTTCACGCTGTTCATAACATGTTTACCCGTCTGTCTTTCTTGAGTTGCCTCGCCTTGTTATGTCTGTAGGGTGCATGTTGTACATTTTCGGGGGAAGAACTTCTCTCATCATATCCTTTACCGTGTCCTTCTGTCATGTCTCCCCCATTGGGTCTCACATCCTGGCTGTATGTACATGCAGTTCACCTCCTGAATAATTCCCAGGATCCTTGTGTTGTTGTCGCCAAGTAATTAATTGATTTCATTTAGGAGAGTTGGAAGACAGTATCTGTAGGTAGAGGTGAACATTATGATGTTAGTTGTGAGGGTTACTTTTAAGTTTGAACTGCCACATTTAGTGATTTTATGCATTACAACCCATAATTCTTTTAGTGACTCTTTAAAGATATGCTTCTAAAAGAGTGTATGAGGCTAATACATGTAGCTGTCAGTTCTTGTGTACCCCTTTTCAGCTGATATGCATGTACATGTACAGTAGGCTTGTGTGACACCCTTGTTGTAAATGCAGATACAGTAGTTGGATTATGACATGAAGTTGTCCGATTTTCAAAATTTTAAAGCTTACTCTGCCTTCTTGTACCTAGGGTGCTATATTTCTACAAAAATAATATGAAAATGAAAGATTGCTGTACTGTACAGTGTATGAGTGTATGTACAGTGATGACTGGTAGTTCAGTTTTTCTTGATTATAGGAACATGACTAGAAGTCAAACAGCCAAAATTACCTTTCAAATGCAAGATGTCATCATGACCATCTTTTAATAAATACTTATGGATATTGAATAATTTAGTTCATATTTATACTTAGTAAGATACAATAGGTACCTGTTGTCCGTCACCTGATGTATTTATAGTCAAGAAATAAATAGTTGTGTGGCATTCAAAGCTTATTGCCAATCACCCCGAAAAGTAGCTGGAGAAATGTCTGTGCAAAGGTGCCCCTGTCACGGAAGTCATGCTTTCCAGTGAATAGACCTGACATTTCGGCTTGTCCCAGTTATGTTCTCTCTTTCTCTCACTCTCCCCCATTCTCTTTGTGCACAATAGGGTCGATGACATTTTCACACCCTATAACTGACGAGGCTTAGTGTCTTTGTAGCATTTGATACGAGTTACCAGGCAGGGGAAATTCATTTGCTCTCTTGCTCTCTGTCTTTTCCACATCAAAATCTTGGGTGATTGAATCATAAGTCAATGGAAATCAATTTCTTTTCCAAAATGTGACGAGCGTTTAATGTCATGGTCTAACTTGGGTTTCCTTTATTCTCACTAAAGACAATTTTGTGATTTATGTACTTCCCACCATCACTGTTCTCTTTTCTTGCCCTTCTTTCTTTTTTTCCTACTGTTGCTCATCAGCCTGCTCTCTCTCTCTCTTTCATGTTCTCTTCCCCTTTCCCATTTCCTCTTCCCTTTCTCCCACATTTCCTATTTTCTCTCCCCTTTTAACTCTCCTTTCTTCTCTCCCCTTCCCCTTTCACCTCTCTCTTTTCCCCTAATTTCTCCCCTCTTTTTTCTCCTCGTTTTCTTTATCTTCTTTCTTTCTTTGTCTTTTTTTCCTCTCTTTTTCCTACTTGTAACGCCCATTTCCCTTTTCTCTCCCCTCCCCCTTTTGTTTTCCCCTTCTTCCTTTTCTCTCCCCTTCTTCCACTTCTCCACTTTCCCTCTTCTCTATCTTTCTATACCCTTTCCTCGCTCTCTCAGCTCTTATTTCTCTCCTCTTTCTCTCCCATCTTGTCTTCCTTTTCTCTTCCCTCTTCTCTCTCTCTCTCTCTTTCTCTCCCATCTTTTCTCCATTTTCTCTTTCCTCTTCTCTCTCTCTCTCCTCTTTCTCTCCCATCTTGTCTTCCTTTTCTCTTCCCTCTTCTCTCTCTCTCTCTCTTTCTCCCATCTTTTCTCCATTTTCTCTTTCCTCTTCTCTCTTCTCTCTATCTCTCCTCTTTCTCTCCCATCTTGTCTTCCTTTTCTCTTCCCTCTTCTCTCTCTCTCTTTCTCTCCCATCTTTTCTCCATTTTCTCTTTCCTCTTCTCTCTTCTCTCTCTCTCTCTCTTTCTCTCCCATCTTGTCTCCCTTTTCTCTTCCCTCTTCTCTCTCTCTTTCTCCCATCTTTTCTCCATTTTCTCTTTCCTCTTCTCTCTTCTCTCTATCTCTCCTCTTTCTCTCCCATCTTGTCTCCCTTTTCTCTTCCCTCTTCTCTCTCTCTCTCTCTCTCCTCTTTCTCTCCCATCTTGTCTCCCTGTTCTCTTCCCTCTTCTCTCCTCTTCTCTCCTTTTCTCTCCTCTCTGCTCCATCTCTCCCTGACCCCAAGTGTGCTGCGTTGAGAATATATATCAGAAGGGAAAGGGAGGGATTGATTTGGGAAGGATTTGCCCTTTAAAGCCCAAACTCTTTCAATTGTGACTCCTGCTATTATTGTACATGACCTTTAAATATAAATCTCTCCTAAATCTCTGAAATATGGATACATAGTCATATCTTTCACATTTTTTTTTGCATAGCATCGGAATAGATATGTTTATTACAGATTTTTAATACAAAATATTTACCCTATGTTTTTATTATTTATTTTTAAAAATTTGATTATGTTTTTTTGTTATTTCATTTTTTTAAGAATTCAATTTTTATTGTACTTATATTTACACTTAAAACAAAAAAATGAAATTTTAATTGAATCCTGATTTTAACAATATGAGGGCATGGATTTAACTCTAGTTGACCTTGAAATTTAAAGAAAAATGAAAAAGCAAAGGAGAATTGAGTAGAGCTTAATATAATCAATTCATTAGCGGACTTTCCTGGATGGTACTTGTGGGAAATGTGTTTTAGGATATGATCAAGTCAAGGCATTGCAATGAACTTGCCTTCACCCATAGGTTCTACAAATAGAGAGTCCCTTGACTAGATGCATATGAATATACTTATACTGTCTAGAGTGGTCACTTATTGGAAGCATATTGAAGCAATGTACAGGCAGTCTTGGTCAAGTTGTGTCGGGAGTGATTTATTTGCTTTAAAAGCCATGTGCAGATTAAATGTTACTATTTGTTCTTTGAATAGAAATTGACACATGCTATGGCGACAAGTGCTCTTGGGATAATTTTTGAACACAGATATAATATCTAACTTTAACACTGAAGCCAATACTATATCTAACCCATACCCTAACCCTAAACCTAATCTATTCCCAATTGTAAGTTGAGCCATAACATTCTACATGTATCTGTGATCAGTTAAGCTCATAGTCATGGCAAATGTTGCTGTCCAGAGATAATGTTGGATCACCTAAGAACTATATAGTGTATTCCGACAACTACATGTACCAGTCATTTTGATTTTTGTGAAGAAAGTCTTTGTTTCTTTTTACCCTGATCATGATATCCATACATGCATGTAATGTGTGCAGGATCTCCATTTCTTGGGGAGTATTTCTACCATATGGCCATTTCCACATATATCATTGCTGAATGTTTTCCTTGGTTTAAAGATAAAGTAGAATTCTGGTCATGTAATTACATTGTGAAAGAAACTGTCTCAAAGCAATTGGGAAAGGTTGATCATGTCTTCATAATTTCATTATAATTTTTTTTTTAAAATTTAAATTTATTTCTTCATTTTTTCATTTTCTTCATTTTTATTTTTGAAATTAAAATATTGAAAAAAAGAATTTTAAAAATGTTTTTTAAAAATTATTTTCTACCAATTACTTTATTTTTACTGTTTGTTTTTTTTTTGTTCAGTGATTTTGTTTTTAATCATGTAAATCACTTGTAATTGTGATTTCTTTTGATTTTCTAATAAAAACACAAAAAAATAAAAAAAATTATTCCTTGAGGTTTTGAAATCATCAAAATAATAGGAGATTGACCCAATCTCACTGAAAAGCACATGTGCTACACACGGAAATGGGTATATGGGACTGCACCACAAGTGGCATGAATTTTTGGCCCGAACATTTCAGCTATTTCTTGTCATATTTTGAATACGAATGCGTTTGAAGAGCTATTTTTTCAGGGGACATTTCTATAATGATGTTCCTCCAAACTGACATAAAAAGAATGAGAAAACTCACAAATTATTTTTCACCTCTCCCAAAACTCAACCTTTTCTTTTAACTCAAAATTATTTCTCTTAAAACCAGAAAATCCTCACCGGCCTGTTCTTCCAAGGCCCAGGCCCCGAGATGATCGAGCCGATAAACAACGGGAGAAACTTCAGAAAAAGCTGCGCGAACGGGAACGGCAAAAAGAGAACGCGGGCCACAGCAGCCATTCCAGTAGTCCGCAGTCCTCCCCCAGGGGAATGAACTCGCATAGTGGTGGTGTGCTACGGCCAACAGAGAACGGGACCAACTCCAGAGGGAGTAAGAAGAAAAGGCCGAACAGCCTCAAAGATGAAAGTGAAGGTAGGAAATATCAATTATCTTAAAACAATAATGATAAAGAAATAAACTCCAGGGCCCCTTTTCATAAAATTTGTTATCAATAATAAATTTCAGTAATTGATAAGCTACTGAAATCATTGAATTTGATTGGTGGAGAGCAAAATTTGCTCTTCGTTGTTATTGATACTGTAGCAAGTTTTATGAAACGGGGCCAAGATACATTAATCAGGGAAAAACATTTTGTAATTAGAAGCATAAAGACAGTATATGCTAAAAAGGCACACTTGTCAAGGCAACTTATACTGATGCCTGGGCTATTAATTTGTCATATCCAGTAAGTGATATTCATGTACCATTTATCGCTCAATATCTTCAGTCCTTTTTAAAATTTCCCTTTCTTTTTGATTTTTTGTGATATTTGCATCACTTTATTAATTTTTTTAATTCTACGTCAAACCACTTTGTTTAATATTACATATATTTGTAACTTAGAAGATCATAATGAATTTTTATACCTTAAATGTCTTCCAAAGGCTATTATGTTATCACAATTATTGTGAAATACCTTTGAGGCAGGAAGTATGTGAAATCAGCTGACCAAAATAATCAGTAGTAGAGTTTGCACATATATGTGAATGATTGCTTCCTGTACAGTTTGCCTCTATGACCATTGAAATGCTATAATGCAGAAATTTTCTGCTGACAGCCTTGACTTAAATGTACTTTTATAGGCCAAACGGCACCCCATTTCTTATTTTAGAGATCTGGTTGATTGAGCAGTAAAAGTGATATTATATTGAAAAAGAGGATAAAAGATGAATCCTGTGGGTCTGTCTCTATCACTAAGGCCATCTCATCCCGAAGCAATTTATGCTTCAATTTAAAGCAGCATCCGTATAATATATGAAATGCCATATGAATTTGTATCCCCTCCCCTGCCGTGCACTCCCATATGGTAGCTTCCGGTTTGAAGCCATCATAAACACAAACTGTAAGCCTGGTGAATTGTGAATTGAGTGCGTTATGCGCGGCGTGTGTGGCTGGATGAATGGGATCGGAGACGACTGTTGTCATTTGCCCATTTGTGTGCATGAATTTATTCTTGCTGTCGTGTAAGTGGGTACATATAGTGCTGGATGAATAGGTAAAGAAATTACAGACAAGGCTCTTTTAATTGGCAAGATTGCCTTTTATGCTAGGCCATGAAATGTGTAGTCATTGTCAGTATGAGCCACTTCATGTAAGCATGATGTTCGTTCAGAGTAATTACCCCCTTTTTCCCATGTAGGGCAGTCCTTCTACTCCTGTAGCTATTATTAGAATCAGATTGGTTTCTTATTATCAGGCCTTTCTTCACTATAATTTGCTGCTGGAGAATAATGAACAGATGTCTCTCAAGTAGCGTAGTGTAGTATATCATTAATTTCTATTTTTTCGCCCCAAAGCCGGGGTATTATGGCTATTTTTATTCGGAGAGAACAAGGTCGGTGCCTTGACTCTCCTCCTGCACATTTCATCTTCTTCCGCCCCCGTGCTAATTTGATTTGATGTGGGAATATTTACGCATGGACAGGCAGGTTTGTGTGACTGCTGAAGTGCGTTTATATAAGCCTCCCCCTCCCCCCATGGCGGCCACCGAGAGGTGTACAGAAGACTCTCCTCCGTTGCCGTCACTCTTGGTATTAGCATGTCAACAGTGATGCGGCCAGCTTGTCAATCGGAAGGACGCCTACCCTGCTGTGATGTCATCATTTCGTCACGGCGACGAGTCAATTGTTGCATTCTAACCTCAATCACGTCATCATCCTCTTAGTAAAAAATGGCAGGGTCAACCTCTATTTTTTCCTGCGAGACGGCGAAGTGGTATACGCATTGGTTTCATCTCATAACGTACCATACGTGTCCCCCCTCTGATACTGATACACCGCCGACATCCGTTTGGTTGACTCCTTGAGTGAGCAGTGTAGATTTGCTTCCGTCATTATGCACGTATGTGTCTCCCTCTCGCTGCGCCTGCCTCTCCCCTCCTACCGTGATGGCCGAACCCACCTTGCCCTACCACCTTGGGCAGTTGTATTATTGTCTGGACGACGGGACTAGAATTAGATGCACCATGTCTCTGACGGCCGGGGAAGGCTGAAAACATCTTCTACTTGTTAGAGTAGAGTTACAAATAGCTGCCAATAGCCGTCCCCATTTAGTGGCGTGGCGGTTTTTATCACTAATGGGCAGGAAGCGGGGTGACAGATTCTAGTGGCATTCAGAATGAGAGAAATTGAATGACCATCATGACAATGAATTCTCTATAAACTTGGTTATATTTTTTATTTTCTTAAAACATGTTAAGTCCTTTCTGGAAATAGAAATGAATTCAAAGCAAATGAGATTGGTGGTGATGCCTTTTAGTGTCCTAATCAATTTCTCTTCCACTTCTTTTTATGATACAATTGTATTAATGTTTGAAATTAATTCAGAATGAGAGTAAATTAATTTACAACATATGGGATATCTGGTGATGCAGTTTAGTGTCCTAATCAGTTTATTTCCCTCTTCTTTTTATGATACAGTTTTGTTAATGTTACTCTTTTCATTGAGAAATTGATGTTTTTGGTTACTTGCTTTGATGCCAAGTAGTATTTCGAAATGGAAAATATATGTTAGCTGTATTAGGATTTTGTTTCCAATATTTTCTGAAATAATTTTGAATTTGAAGGATATGTTGGAGACAAAATAGATAAACGTTAATTGAAGACCTAAGATTTTAGAATCTATTCTACATTGAAATTCATTTAAGTTTGAATCAAAGTATATTTGGCTTATATGTACATGTGGCATGTAAAATATTTTTATTCCTTCATATCTATTGCGTAATACTCTTGGAACCCTTGTCCTCAACTCCCCAGATGTTCATTTCTCATACGCAGTGTTGTTGATAACATTTTATCATTTGTCGTGCTAGTTCAATATTGACAATGAATTTATGAAAATGATATACAAATATTTTCATGCAATTTGAAAAGAAATAGATTTGTTAGCCCCACCTCCCCCCCCCCCCACAAAAAAAAGAAAGAAAAAGAAGAGTGCCACAAATTGACATTACAAAACAACAAATATTCAGGATTTTTTCCAATTCATTTAGTATATTGCTGAGCAATGTCTGAAATGTTGGTACATGTATCTGTGTGTTTGCTTTCTCACGAGAACGGGTGTCAGGGTTTGTTGCCATGCCATTTCATGTCTATGTAGAATCTGTTTATTATGAGAGCACTGCCTTATAATGAAATATACCCAGTCTTTAATTTCCAAGTCGTAGGCATGGAGCTTGTAAAGGTTAAAGATGCCGTATTAATCCATGCTTATAAACCTTCTTTAATTATTATTATTTTTTTTTTTTGGGGGGGGGGAGGGTAGATTCAGCAGTGGATTTTAATGTTAAGTGTACTAATCACCCCAAAGTATTTTGCTCTGTATATTAGGGGTTCCATATCACTATACTATATTCAAAATATGAGCTTCATCAAATGTTGATTTTATGAAGAGATATTGCAAGTTGAAATACACTCCCAATAAACAAAACAGCAACTTGTGAGGAGACTAGTCAACACACTCGTGCGCACTCGCATAGAATAATGGCCTGCTCGGAACTGAATTTGGAGTTGGGTTCCGCGCGAGGGGGTTTTATGTTTTCCTTCATTTTCTTCATACTCCTGGTGTTTTGAGGTTGATTTTATACATTCTAGCTGTACACAAATATTTTTTTTGGGTGACTGGTACACTTTAAATACCAGGGAGGATTTTTAGATTTAGTTGTAACAAATGTATGGATTAGCTGAGCACCCATTCATCATTGCTAAGTGTACAATGTTGTCATGCTTCTTAATTATGAACCAAAATATTCCTGCCTTGATTTATTGCTGGATTTGACAGTAGAATTATTGTAATTGGCAGCATTCCTAGGATTCATGTGTTATTCAAAGGATGGATGAAAAGAAGTATTTTGTCATTTTGAATTTGAATTTTTTTTTTTAAAATAAATTTTTCTGTTATCACCATCTGTCACCTCCTTAAAAATTTGTAGTTAGAGAGCAAAAAAGGTATTCTGTGAAAGAATTGGAAAAAGTTATATGGAGTGAGGGAGAGATAGAGAGAAAGAGAGGAAGAGAGAAAGAGAGGAGGAGAGAGGAAGAAAGAGGAGGAGGAGAGAGAAAATTTGAGAGAAATAGAAAGCAGAGGTATTCTGTAATTTATTTAATGTAGTAATATTTTGAAACCATTGTATTATTACTTCTGTCATCAATTTCAAAACTTTCAATTTTAGTTTAGCTGTTGCTTGCACTTGCTGTGCATGAATTTAGCAGTCAAGATTGTACAATTTACAGACTTTTATATAAGTGTATTTTCATGTACACACCCAAGCTGCCAATTAATGTACTAAGTGGGACATCAAAAAAGGCATGACAATTGGGACAAGTGGCACTTTGTGTCTAATCTATTATTCTTACAACCTGTCCGTAAACATACAAACCCCCTCCGTATGTTAATATTTGGTATTGCGAGTACCAGAGCTCTGACAAGCTTGTTAATTGCACAAGGGCATTTTGATAACAAGAAAAATGCTGTTGGCCTGAGGGGGTTTTCTCTTCTTGAATTCTCAAGACCACCGGTAATAATAAGATGGTTCTTTCTGTCCCCACCTTCTGGGTCTGTTTGCTATCATCGTCTGCGGAGAGGGTCCGAGAGAGGGCCGGGGGCTGTCTCCCTCCCCTTGTGAGGAAACTGGCTCCTGAGTCACAGTGACCGAAAATACAACTGACCCGACTCTCAACTCCCACTGCTCCGACTAGTCTATGTCCCAGGCAAATGTTTATCAGGATGGAGAGGGGCAGACACTGGGGCAAAAAGGCAACAAGCCCCTGGGAATATTTATAATAATAAAGGGAGAAGAGCTTGAGTCAGAGAGAAGCTTGTAATCTTTATGTCTTGGAAGACATTGCTCTGTTATAAATCTTTTAGAGCTCCTTAATTGTTTCCTAAGCATGTATGGAATAAGCAAAATTGATTACAAAACATGGCTGTTGTCAAGACTACTTCAAGACATATCAAGTTTATGCATATAGGCATGCATGAGGTAAATGTTAGTTTCTATCTAGGATATATGCAATCTTATTTGGATATCGATATATAGATATTTTTGCTGTGATGTCTTCTTAATGCTGCATGTTCAGCTGAACTGAAAATCTTTGTCTGTGATTGAATTATCCATACATGTAGATACATTTGCTAAATTTTTGGAAAACATATTTGATGATTTGAATACCATTTTTTCTTCCCATAAGAAAAGTCATGCTTCATCCAACAAATGAAAATAAGCTGCCAATCTTATAGAATTATATGAACATTCATGACAGCTGTGATTTGTTCCTGTTTCCTTTAAAAGTCAAGTTGTGAAGAATAAATTGAACCTTTTTGTAAGGCCAAGTAAAATTCATTCCTAGTTTCTCGTCTGGATTTTGGATGAGGAGGAGGGGGTACCATGTTATTTGATAGTTGATATTTTCCAAGATGTCCACCGCATGTACAAATGCTATTAGACATGGCTTCCCATTATATTTATATTCTTCTGGGGTCCCTTTAAACCCCCAAAAGGCATCAAGTTTTAGTTTTAGTGGTCTGCAGCAAAATGTTGGTGGTTTAAAATTTTTTTATTGAATTTTTTTTTAAAAACAAAAATATAAAATAACAAAATTAATTAGGTGGGCGCAAAAAGGATGTGGGCGGGGACGAGAAACTAGAAGTAATTTTTATTTGACCTAATATATGTAGTGCAGTATAATATTAACTTAGTCTATGATACATACATGTAATATACATGTAATATACATGTAATGATTTTGCCTTGAAGGCAAATACATTGCTTACGCAAATAGAATTTTTGCTGACAGAATCATATGTATGTCAATTGTTTCACTTATTTCCATCTGGCCTAATTCTTACATAATCACTTGTAGAATAGGGATGAAAATAGATGATTAATTAAAAGTTGAGTTGTGAAGAAAAATTCTCCCTGTTTGTAAATCATTTAGTGAAGGGGTGCATTCCAAAACATCATTTAAAAAAACTGGTTTATGATAGATATACATATATGCATGTAGAGATTTCGCTAATGTAGTACTAACTCAAAAGGTATTTTCGCTGATAGAATCATTTGTATTTCAATGGTTTCATTTATTATTATCCGAAGGCCTAATTCTTACGTAATCACTTGTAGAATACGGATGAAAAAAGATGATTAATGTTCCTGGGGATATTCTTGTAATAATAGTTAGTAATTGGTTGTTTGAATGACGTGAGTGATTATGGAGAGGATGGGGAAATTTTTAAAAAGTTTAACGTTTATGTCCTTTGTCACATGTACGTGTATGTCAGGTATGTTCAAAACTGCTGTTTAAAGTGCTGGTCACCAGTTATTTGAATTGTTTTTTGGTTTTATTTAATGGTAAGCATTGTGGATAATCTCTGAGTATAAATACTAGAAATAAAAAAAAGAAGTAATTTAGAGATGTTTTTACGTATTTGGCACAAACTCTGTGAAGAGTGTAAGATTTTTAAAATCAGAAATTGATTAAGCCAAGAACAAATGAAACAGAACTCTCGAAAGCATGATTTATATTTATGCAGTTGCCAAGCAGCAGTTGAAAGGAAATACCTGATTGTGGCATAAAGTTCAGGGGCAGATCCCAGATTTTGTAACAAGGAGGGGGGGGGGGGGGGGGGGAGGAGGTGCAATCCCTCAGAAGTATGACAAGAGAGGAAAAAGAAAAGAAGAAGAAAGGTTATCTAGGATAAAAAGGGGAGGGGGGGGGGGGGGTCCTTACCCCAGTGAACCCTTCTGCATCCGCCCCTAGAGTCTGTTTCCAGAAAGGGGGGAATGCGCTTTTCAAGCCCCATGTGGTACAGATCAATGGAATAGTCATTACTAGCCCAATAT
This sequence comes from Heliocidaris tuberculata, assembly GCA_025618425.1. Lineage (NCBI taxonomy): Eukaryota > Metazoa > Echinodermata > Echinoidea > Camarodonta > Echinometridae > Heliocidaris > Heliocidaris tuberculata. The sequence continues at coordinate 8,920,768 of CM046850.1, forward strand.
ATAGAATATTAATGAACAGTTTAGCACTCTGTGAAGGGCACCTGTATTCTAATTAACCTGTCACATCTGGAACTTAATGAGGCTAAAAACCGAATCCCTCAGAGCGATGTCAAGATATAGTAAGCACGATGGTAGTAACAGAACAAGGTGATTATCGCTTCAATATGCCCACAAATGTTCCGCTCTTTTGCACTTCATACCCCCCTGTTCAGATATGAAAAACAGAACGTTTCATATTTAGAAATTAATATGGTGGGAACATTGTTTATCTTTAGCAGGGTTCCACACTAACTGTTGGGTAGTGAGCCAGGATTGTTAGCCCCTTCTAAAGATAAAGTTGAATTCTGGTCATGAGATTGAATTGTGAAAGAAACCATCTCAAAGCACTTGGGAAAGGTTGATTATATAGCACCTAAGAATTGGTGTATGCTGTAAGGTTTTGGAATCACCAAAATGATAAGAAATTGACTCAATGCTGCTGAGAGTCACATGCACTGCACACAGAAATGTGTATATGGGACTACACCAAAAAAAATCTGGCCCGAACATTTCAGCTGTTTCTTGTCATATTTTGAATGTGGGGGCATTTGAAGAGCAATCCTTTTCAGGGAACTTATCAACTATGATAATCTTCCAAACTAACATAATTAGAATGAGAAAGCTCACAAATTATTTTTTACCTTTCCCAGAACTCCACCTTCCCTTTACAAAAATTTGAGTTTTGGGGGTCCAGAGTCCAGACTTAGATTTTTGGTGCTTCTATATGTCCCAGGTGCCATTTAGTGTAGAGCCTTTTATATAGCAATATCATGTTGTAAAATGAAAATGTAGGATAATAAAATGGAGGTTTAGACATTGTTTCACACGGGAACTCAGAATCGGCCTTGAATAAACTCTGACCTTGATGAGAAATGAGTTATTAGCAATGAAATGATATACTTTTTAATACAGCACTTCACTATTTGATATTTCCTGTGAGTAGAATTCTCCTGTGTATTCATGTGTAGGTGTCCCACGCTATAGGCCTTTATGGTTCTGTTATGTATTTCCTTATCCCTTTCAGGACAGGAATTATTTCAGGGCTAAATTGATCACATTTTGTTCTTCAAATTGGCAACAATAATTTTTTTCTTTTAGTTGTACATGGTTGCAATAAGGTGTAATGTTTTTGAAATAACGTACATGTACATGGTTAGGAACTTTGTCGAAAAGTTGAAATAATGGCTAATTTTGATAATAAGCAGTTATTTTAAACCTCTCAAAATGTTGCCAATTTAAGGATTTTAAAACTTATTCCCCTTTTTGAAATTCCTGGCATCTAATGCAGTATGGTCATACAACAAAAATGGACACAGTGGGTGTAGAAATTTTTGCTCTTTCTACTCATGCATCTGGTCCAATGTCTTGAAAGGGTTTCTGAATTTTTCCTTGTGTGTGAAAACTCCTTTGCAAGATATGCTACATAAGGATACTCTTTACTAATGAAGAGACTTTGACGTCACAGCATTGATAAATGATCCGCAGACACACTAAAAAAAAAGGCATGGGCGATATTTCCTACAGGGCTTCACAGAACTCGGTTATGGACACCTCGTTCTTTCCCGCTTTCTCTGACAAATCTCTGCTGAAATGAGAAAGAAATTGTGTGATTTGGATGACCGCAGTTATGGAGAGATTATTCTGATCAGGTTTCTGAAAGGAAATAGTGGTGAGACGCGTGTCTCGACTCTTCTCTTCCTAAATGAATTCAAAAAATTTGGATATTATCATTTTGTATGATTTGGAAAAAAAAGTGTTGTTCCCACTCACCTGTATGAATTACATGGACTTATAAACATATCCGCCTCTCTAGCAATTGTGTAAAAGATATATGTTTATCCCTAAAGGCTTCTTTGAAATGCAAATATTTTCATTTATGAAAGGAGTTATTTTGGGAAGCGGCACTGGTGGCTAATGTTTAATTCCCACGTATGTGTAGGTGTACTTGTTTTTATTCACTTTACCAATGTTTAAAAAAAATATCAAACTCTTACTTTGTAAATATGTATTATTTTGCAAACTTTGTAATCCAAACTGTAGCAAATGAAAAATGGATGTGTTTCAATGCAGTTTTATCAAGTATGATATTTTAGCTTTTATTTTAGATGGATTCTGAGGAAGGACTTTCCACCAAGAGAAAAAGAAGGAAAGATAAAAAGAGAGAAGATAAGAGGGATCTGTATAAAATGATAGAGTACAATGTCAGAGGGAGAGAAGATTTTGAAAGAGAGAGAGAGAAAGAGAGAGAGAGAGAGAGCACTTTAGAAAGAATGTGAGTGTAAGGAAGATAGTTGAATAGAAAAAAATGCAGATATCGAATTGAGAAAATATGAGAGAGAAGGGGGGGGGGGAGGTAAAAAAGGTTGAAAAACTGAATACTGTATTACAAGTCATTGCAAAATTAAAAAGGGTAACTCTAAAAGCTGTTGACTTCTCTTGACTGGAACCCCCTAGGGCTGACCACATCCGTCATTAAAATTCCTTTGAAGTTGAACTTGAGAGGGTCAAAGGTTATACCATTGACATTGACTGTAACTGCTGTGACATATGTTTTTGCATATATACTGAACAGGAGAGTTAAGTGTTTTTTTTTTCTTTCTTCAGGCCATGAATTGTTAAAGATGCTATTAAAGGTCACATATATTTACTGGGAATAGGTTGTCAACCTTAAACTGCTCAAATGTTTTATCTTTAGGGCACATTCTTATCCCGATTTTGGTATAACAAACCCGGTGAAAACCTCCAAATTTTACGAACACAAATTCCTTAGGTTACCGGGAGAAGTGCAGGAGCACCCTTCAGACCAACCTCACTTCCCCGGGAAAGTTGCGATTGGATACAAATTCCACGTTCAGTCGGCTGGAAGTCAGGTCAGATTCAGGGTGTGTGTGTGTTTGTTTCCGCGCATGGTTTTAAAATGAATGTCAATCCGACGACATGGGATCATAGTGTGACCGACCGGAAGTGAATATTGATCTCAGAAGTATTTCACCGGGGAAGTACTCCGCTGACCTTTCAAACCAACTACCTACCCGCTGAAACTCTTTTTTCCCGCATAAGTTCTCCACCTGGGGGGTGGAGAAGTTATGCGGGGAAGTTCTTTGGCTTTACGCAGGTAACTTTTCTCTTGTTCCTTTCAGACTGGACCTTTCCCTGCGTAACTCTGAACTTACCCCGGGCAAGTTCTTGGTTTGAAAGGGGTATTGGTCTTGGTATCCAACCAATCTGAAATCTGAATGAAGGATTGGCAGAAAGAAAAAGTATGAAAACTCTGAACTTACCCCGGGCAAGTGCTTGGTTTGAAAGGGGTATTGGTCTTGGTATCCAACCAATCTGAAATCTGAATGAAGGCTTTGCAGAAAGAAAAAGTATGAAAAAGCATGGCCAGCTGATATGAAATTCAGTGACCCCAAAACTTGTCAAATTCTTGCCAGACACAGCAACTATTAAGGTATAAAAGATGGATTCTATCTATACTAATGCTGTCATACATGTATAACAGGTGAATTGAATACCTTATTGCTTTGTGGAAGAAAAATCAATAAATTGACTACATTAATTAGTAAACAAGTCTGTTATTGTTCACCTCTCATTAGCTCACTAAAACTTGTCTGCTTCATATTTTTAAAGAAAGAATGGTAGAAGAGCTGTGATGAATTTTTGTTTTCTTTTTGAAAAATAAAAACAGATGAACAGGGAGGGGGGGGGGGCATAGCTGCCTTGTGCCCCCAGGATGCGCCTATGTTATCAAAATTCAAAATAGACCAGTTGGGAAATATCTTTTTGTGGGGGGGGGGGGGGGAGAGGATTACTGATACTTCTGAATTAGATTGCCTATAAGTTTGATAAGACATCAATTGATCTTCATTGAAGTATCACTCTTAAAGCAAAATGAGCAAAATATGATGTTTGAGAAGGTAGTATGGAATCCCCTACAGGAACTGAAGAAGGATCTGTGCAACAAAATACATCTGCATACTAGTACATGTAGATATACTGAAGATGTGTAAATTTTGTACCAACTTCCCCATTTGTAATTTGATAATTATTAAAATTTTATAGAAGTGAACGTAGTCTTAATAATGTTTCAGTTTGTTGTTTTTTTGTGCAGAAATGTCTGTTAGGGGGATGTCCCAAATTATGACATTTTAAAAATACAAATAAGAATGCTGAACTGGTCCCATTAAAGGTACTATCAAGTTAACAAAGAACATCAAATTCCTTGTGAAATATTTCTCTTTCAAAAGTTGTACATGTATTATGGCCACCATCTACATGTATGAAAGAAATATACTAATGAAGCATTAGTGTTAAATAAGTATTATTTTATGTAAAACATTGCAACTATTTTTTATCAGCCTTTGAAAGATAGATTCTGAGTAAAAATGCATGAGAGAGGAGAGTGATTTAGCTTTGGAAAGTTCTCCCCCCCCCCAAAAAAAAAAATGGGGAAAAAAAAGGAAAAAAAAAGAGAAAAAAAAGGGAAAAGAGGAAAAAAAGACAAAAAAGAGAGAGACCTGCAGAAAACGATTAAAGAGCTCAAAAATCAAAACATAATGATCGGCACAAAGGAAATTCCACTTTTCCTATAGAAATTCTGGCAAGCGCTCATGCAGACAAAGAGGTAATTTTAAATTTGAAAGGTTCATGCACAATTCAAGTACTTTCTTTTTTTGCTCTAAAAGGTAAAAAAAGGGTCTGTTAGAAAGTTTTATTAATCCTATTAAAAATGAAAATGCACCCTGATTACGTGAATAGGTCATCTTTAACTACGAGCTTGCTTGTAGATCTGGAACTACAAGTAAACTTAAAGTTTTGAAACTACGAATCTGTTCATATGGTCTGAAACTACAAGATAACTTAAAGTTTTGAAACTACAAGCGAAACTTAAAGTTTAGCTCCCTCTGTGTGAACCTGACTTATTTCAAAGGACCTTTCCCAAAACAAATGTGCAGTTATAGGTTCATATAAATGGCATTACAGTACCAGCTGGGGAAAACAAAGGAAATTGTCTGGACTCTATTACAGGAAATTTGAGGATGCTTCTGAAAATAAAAGGAGAAGAGCAGGAAGAGAAGTATGCACGACTCCACAAAATTTGCACATCAGGTGTATTTCTTTTTACAAATGGAAATAATAAAGTTTGAAGTTGTTCATATTTTAAAAATTATTTTTTATAATTAATCAAATTGATAGTTGTTTGAGTATAATACATATAGTTATATCTTTACAATTAGTTTTGAACATAATTTTTATGACGATCATGATGAGTTATAGCTTAAAGTTATGACATCTGTAATATTGATTCTATTTGCATGAAAATGTTAGAGTTATTTGAACAGAATTAAACCTTTCCAGCTGACAACAGACAAAGAGACAAACAAGTAAAAATAAAAAAAAAAACACATCTCCCAAAGTACACAAGATTTTGACATCAATCCACATGATATAATCACAAACCACAGTTGACTCCGATTTCCTGATGACAATATGATAACAAGTGCTCTGATATTGATCTCACAGCTGATATACATGTACCTTACAGTAGTTAAAAAAAAGGATACCTTAAATTTTATAATTGAGATAAAAGCTAGGTTCACACAACAGGCTTAGCTCATGGTTTTAAACTTCGATGTTTGTTTTATAAGGACTGTGTGGACACACTTGTCATATATAGAAACTTAAAGTTTACCCAAAGTTTTGAACCACAAGCGATCCTATGGTTAGCGTGATAACTGTGAGCCACAGGGGTCCTCACTCAAATTTATCTGTCGTGCAGACACATTTAACTTGAGGTTTCCACACTAACAACTGCTTGCTCAGCTTGTTTAATACCTTGAGTAGTTGTTGTTTTGGTGCCCTGTGGACCCGCGTCGTTATTAGTGGGTCGATGTTTAAAAAATGTTGGATTTCGCAAAAGTTTAGAAGTATGACGGTGTTGTATGAACATAGCTCATGATACCTTGAGTTGTAATAGTGAGGTAAAAGCTCGCTTTCCTAGCCCCCCTAATCTGTTATTTCCATTTCAAGTACTTAAACACACACGTACCTGTCAAAGGATCACCACAAGATACAACACGTGATTAAGCTAATTACCACTGGGGTTCCATTAAAACAAAAAGAGATGGGATAAATACGGATAATGGCAGCCCCTAACCATATCAACTCTTGCTCGCCGTCTCTTTACCTTGGTTACTGAAGCTCCGTGTAACCATGGACTCTGTGATGTATCTATGATACGACTCTAATTATCTAATTGATGATTTGACTGGAGGTTATGCGAGTATTATCACCAAATGGATGTACTTGTACGATTAACTGTTGGAAAAGATACAACATAATGAGTGGTGTAGGTGTGCGTGTGCAGGGTTTAAAACCACATCCTTTCAAGAAGTATGTTGATATGTTGTTTTTCTTCTGTGCAATTGGAGGAATGAATTGATTAATGTTTCCATCAACTCCATCTTCTGTTTATATGTAGGTTGATGTTCTTTATGAAGTGATGTTCATGTATTATTTGTCAAGAACATTATTTTGTGAATGACAATTTTCATCGATGATGAGATTTTTCTGCAAAAATATTCAACTTTTTGTTAATGTAAATGTCGTGAATTAGAGTGCTGCAGTGGTTGATAAAAGATAGGGTATTATGTTTGGGAGTTTATGAAATGTATAAATATATTTTAAAAAAACTGATCAACTCCATCCTTTAACATATATGAATTTTTCCCCCCTATGAATTCATTGGCTCCTATTCTTCTGATTCAGTTAAACCAAGTGCTAGGACTAAAGTCATGTTATAATACAAAGGGAAAACTTGGCCTTGGTCTATCTTCTTTGTTAAACTTGACTATAGAATGAGCTAACCAAATTTTTGTAGAATACAGACCGATAAATATTTAAAAAAATATATAGAGAGTCGGTTGTATTATTCATCTTGTAATTTATTGATTTCATCTTCTGCAGAAAACCCTCAAGTCAAGAGACTCAAGGATCTGTTGTCTAGTATCCAGGTGCCGGAGGTGGAGCAGATCACAGCCCGGTCAGCAACGGTCAGGTGGTCCATGCCAGAACCCTACCACTCGGGCCAAGGGGATGAAGACCTCTACGAGGACCACGGGATAGATCCTGCGGCCATTAGCTACGAACTCAAAGTCCTGGACAAAGCCAAGAACAGTAGTCCTGGAACAGTTTACAGGTAAGCCTCGTTGAAGGTCACAAGAAGGTGTTGCTTGATAGAAGGCACTTTATCTGACCATCTGACTACAGGGAGAACCTTTTTAGGGTCAAGAAAAGGGGTCCGCAAACACTTTTCATGTAAGCCTTGTCGAAGGTCAAGGGAAGATTTTGCATAGGTTGGAGGCAGTTACATTGTACCTGATCAAAGGCTCCAGCTGACCCTGTCAATATTGAATGTTGCAAGATCAGTAGTCCACAGTGGTTTTCTGGTAAGCCACATCCAGGGTCAAGAGAAGATGTGGCTTGGTTTTGAGACAGTTGCCTGATAGAAGGCACTCTGAAGGCACTCTGGCTGACCATATGAAGAGCCTCGAGAACACTTGCCACGGAAATGTTTACAGAAAAGCCTTGTCAAGGGTCAAGAAAAGAGGTTGCTTGGTGTCAAGACCATTGCTTCACTAGCAGATTATATGAGGATCTTTTCAGGGTTGTCATTAGACGATGCATCTTCAGAGATATTTCAGGCTTTTCTGTGAGGCCAATTGCAATGTACATGTAAGTATTTGTCGGTGTTCGAACAAACTGAAAGATTTTGAGATTGTGACGATCTACAGTCAGGCCAAGCCATGTTGGTATTGTTTGTCTTTGTAGGATGTAAACAAAAAGAACCCTCTTTGTTCAGACCTCACCTAGTTGGACTTAATCGGTGCCAACTCACAAAAAATTTTCAATAAATTTTGGCTTAAAATTGCTATCCATATCAGAGCGAAGTTACTTTCGACATCCCCAGCTTAGATATTTTCATGCACTTCAGCATTGGCACTTTGATGCAGGATGCTTAGCTACATGATTGAATTTTTTTCTTCACATTTTTAAATGATTAATTTCAAATTATTTACTCTACAGTATATATACAATGTAGAAATTTTTGAAGACAAAAAAGCTAATTTTTTTTTGCACCATTGCGCTTCCATGAAGCCAGATTCCATAATGCGTTTTTAGAGCAGAGGGAATGATTGGTACATGAAATGATCGGTACATGAAATGATCTTAAGAGAACAAACATGGCAATGATCCTGAGGAGATAATGTTAGAATACACATCAGTTGGCCTCTTGTCTTTCGTCTCGGCTCCGTGTGTGGGCTTAGGCTGTTATAGTTAGAGAGACAGCGTGAGACATGTCTTGTGTTATTGATATGTCGTCAAATGTTGGGATTAACTTGGATGTGAGACTTTGGGGGAGAGCCAAGGGGGCGAGCTTGGGGCCCTAGTTCATCCACTGTGGAAAATTGTGTTACACAGTAGAAGATATCACACACTATCATGTTCATGAATCTATTGCTTTCATGAATGTTTGCATATGTCCTTTTGTAGTTGGAGGTAAACTACTGTAAATAGAATCAAAAGCTTTTCTTTGCAAGAGACTTTCTTGAATTTTGTGAGTGGTCCGGACATGCCAAAGTTTCAAGCCGTGAAACAATTGAATCACATCTCTACAATTTTGCAGTTTGTGAAAAGTTTCTTGCGGTGAAAACAGTAGTTCTGAACAGTTGCAAAAACTTTTGGTTTTACAGTTATCTGGCCTCTGCCAAGGTTTCATTACCTCTCTACCAATGCTTTCTTCTCAGTAACCCCCAGAATTTGCGTAATGCTTGCTGGAACACGGCAACAAATTAATTCAAATTGAAATTTGAGTATATTGCTATTGCTACGATCATATGGAGGTCTTTCCAAAAGATCTCAGTATCTTGTCTAGACATCACAGGGCAAAGCTGCTCTTACATGTAGGCTCTTCATTTTGTCTCTTACCGTTTGAGGGGGAGGGGGAGGGATCTGTAGATAAGGTGAATTAAGGGGTAGCAGGTTGGGAGGGGGGCAATTAGCGTAGTTGATACTATGACGTCTAAACTCACCGGTGGCAAATTGCTGAGCTAGTCTCTATAGACGGACTTCTTCTGATACTTAGTGAAAAAATATGGACAATTGGTTCTGGAAAGGAACAAAGCTACATTACATGTAGACCTTTTTGGGGTTGATCTACAGAGAGCATTACTTTGCTTAACCCGTTGGATATGATGTGATTTGATTATGAATGGTCTAACTTGAATACTCTATAGACTAGAGCCCAGCTTATCCCAGATTTAGCTTAGCGTTGGGCAGCTTAACTCTTACTGTGCCAAGGGGTTTAGCTCTCTTCAAAAGTTTACCAAAATGTAATCAATGTTTACTTAAATGTTGGCACTTTATTAACCATCTATTATTTCACAAAATATTGTAAACAAAACGTGTGGGAAATTTATTACCATTTCTTATGATACCAAGCATTATTACTTTATGCATAAGAATTATTGAAAATTACAGTTGAGTTTCTTTTTTTGTGCGATATTTTTTGGTTTCTCATTTGTAATATTGTAATAATAATAAGGTAATACCTTTTTAAAAATCTGCAATTTTCTCTGGAAATTTCTATGGTAGCATATAATTATAATCATATATTTAGAATGCTTGATTTATGCTCAAAATTTTGATGTACATTGACCGCACCTTTCCTGTGGTCGAGCAATTGGTAAATGAAAGTGACAAGTCTATCTGTCACATATATGTGACATCGTCACTGAAAGAGTTAACCCTTTCAAGACAATTGACCACATTTTGTGGTTTGGCTTAATAACTTTTGATTAAGAGCTCTAAAAAATATACCAGATGCATGAGTAGAAGGAGCAAAAATTTCTGCACTCACTGTGTCCATTTTCGTTACATGACCATATTGTGTTCGATGCCAGGAATTTAAAAAAGGAGATTAAGCTTTAAAATCCTTAAATTGGCAACACATTGAGAGATTCAAAATCATTGTTTTTTATCAAAATTGGCCATTTTTCCAACTTTTCGACAAAGTTTCTAACCATGTATGTTTTCAAAGACATTACATTTTATTAGAACCATGTAGCACTAACAGAAAAATATTATTGTTGCCAATTTGAAGAAAAAAACATGATCAATTTAGCCCTTAAATAATTCCTGTCCTGAAAGAGTTAATGGTTAGCCTTACTGGTCCTAAAGAGAGGGCAATATCACAAAATTTTCCCAAGTCTCTATGCATACCTTGATAGTACCGTTATGCCATGTAGGTATCCTGGTTGTGTCTTGCAGCTGTACCATGACATGTAACCTGGTTTTTATGAAGAATAGTCTGAAACAATGTAAAGGGGAATTATATTTATTTTCTGCTGTGATATGCAGAAGTGCTGGATGTCGACAGTTGAGTAGATTTGCATAAAAATCGGAAGGAGGAGAAACATTTGTGTATTAAGGGATGGGGTGGGGGTTCTGATCCAAAGTATTTCATTCTCTCCCATGATCGGCTTCATAATTTTGTTTGGCCACCTAATAATGATAATAAAGCTACATGTATCAGCTTTACATTCATTAGTCTTAACTAATTATTCTCTTGATAAAGAGCAAATGCACTTTTATTTTCCAGATATCATCCAAGTGAGGCAACTGTTATGTAAACTGTTGGCAGTTACTGGTCAGCAGTAACGAAAATGAGCAAGCACTTGTGTAGCATATATTTTTGGTTAATGATCTGTGACAGTTATTGTTTGGCAAATGGGCACCTGTTTCTGGGAAACTTCTTTGTTTGATATGAAGGTTGGGTCCAAATTCTGTGATTCATGTTTAATAGGAGGATAATAAACACTAGTGTGGGCTTATCTATTTTCTTTGAAAAGGGGGAGAAGTGAGTGAACTATCATTCGTAGTTTTGGAATGTGTGCGTCATGTAAATTGGAGGGGGGGGGGGGGTTGTACAATAATCAAGATATAACCAATTATAAATATGAACATGAAAAATAATTTAAAGAAAAGGAGCAGAAAAGGAAAAAGGGTTAGGGAGATGCCATAATGATAATGCTATAATGAACAAACCACAACAAGAGGGAGAGATAAGATACAGAATGAGATAGAACTGATGGGGGGGGGGGGGGCTCTCTGAAGGTGGAGAATACCATTATCAATATGTCAGTATGTATTTTCCCAGCATAATACAAAATCCATCAGGCTTTTACCAAGAAAAATGTCTGTGAATGTGTTTGTCAGTGTATGAGAAATAAGAGGGGGAAGGATGTGGTAGAGGAGGTGCATTGGCAAAGAAGATGGATTGGCAGACTAAGAGGAAGACTTATGAAGACAGACAGACAGACATACAGACTGGCAGACACACATGAGATAGACAGACTGACAGACACAAACTGACAGACAGGTAGACATACTGACAGACAGACAAACAGGCAGATTGACAGACAAACAGAGAGACAGACAAACAGACAGAGAGACAGAAAGACAGACATATAGATAGAAAGATAAACTGTAGACATATTCAGAGCAACAGATGGATATTGAACAGACAGATAGATGGACAGACATTCATTGTGATCGACAGGCATTGCAGATTAAGACGAACAGACAGATTAACAGATACATGTACATGTAGACCGGGTAAACTGAATGACCGATAGACAGACACTAGACAGACAGATTGACTGACTGACGGACAAATCTTGTTGAGTGAGTAGTTGAAAGAAAGAGGCCTAGATGCAATGTGGCATGGAACCGTGAGGCCAAAGACCAACCATGACATGATTAGGAGGGATGGAATAGTTACGAGCACATATGAAACATGCAGAACAGACAGAAAGACAAGACAGACGGACGGAGTCAAATGACCGATAGACACACAGACAGACGGATGGACAAATCTGGTTGAGTGAGTAGTTGAAAGAAAGAGGCCTAGATGCAATGTGGCATGGAACTGTGAGCCCCCATACCAACCATGACATGATTAGGAGGGATGGAATAGTTAGAGGGATGGAATAGTTAGAGGGATGGAATGTTTTCATGTGTACATAGCCTGCGTGCCAGAATGCCCTCCACATAATGCAGTGTCTTTCATACCTGTAGTCTTGGTCCGAAGACCCTGAACTTGACTGCCGGCATTCACCTGGGGAGACCTGGGGAGACCTGGGGAGACCTGGGGAGACCTGGGGAGACCTGGGGAGACCTGGGGAGACTTGGCCCTGTGTTACTTTGCAATTGATCCAAATCGATCACAAGTCTCTGGATCAGTCGCAAAGTTGCAAAATGCCTATCTTTTTTCAAGTTATATACGGACTTGCCATTGATATCAATTTCAAGTGAAGTTGCTATCAGTTTGGATTTATCACAACTCTTTATAAGATGGGGGCCCAGGAGTCGAGTCTCTAAACAGGACTTGTGTGCTTATAATTTGAAAAAAAAGTTGAAAATTATAGAAGTCTTTGAAAAAGGAAGGTCAACAAATATGAATATTAGTGTGCAAGCAGAGATTCAGTATTTAGAATCTTTATCCTACAAATCAACGGTGTCTTGACCCAAGTCTGTATCACCTTTGCCACAATGTATACAGACTATGAGATTTTTTTAGCTGTGATGTAAGCCTTGAAGTCGAGACCCTGTTGATGGATTTAATGTAGGAAATGTGTACACTAAACTACATGTACTAATGGACAACCTGAAACTTAGCGCAAATTAATGCAATTTAATGTTCGTGAATTTCACGAGTGGTTCAGACGCATGAAAGTTTCATGCCGTCAGATAATTGAATCACAATCGACACCATACTAAATTTTTTGCGATTTGTGGTAGTTTATCGTGAAAATTACTGCTTACAATTTGCAAAGTTTCATGTCGCAAACGTTTCTGGTTTTACAGTGGTCCAAAAAATATAGTTACAAATGTATCTGTTATCTCCAAAGTAAACCATCATGATCAATTGGTTGCAACTTTGCCTATTGTTGCAACTAATGCTGTGATCAATTCCAGATTCTAGGACAACTAGCCCCTGGAAAACTGCCCCCTGGACAACTACCCCCAGGACAACTACCCCCAGGACAACTACCCCCTAGGACATTTACCCCCCAGGACAACTACCGCCCCCAGGACAACTACCCCCCAGGAAAAATTACCCCCATAAAATAATGATTACCCCCCCCCCCCCCACAACTACCCCAGAATCGGGGGGGGGGGGGGGCAGTTGTCCGGGGGGTAATTGTCCAGGGGGTAATTGTCCAGGGGGTAGTTGTCCGGATACAGTGATTCCAGTATGTGGGTCTGTTGAAGGTTCTGATGGGAAAAAAAAAGAAGGGTTTTCCAACAATGCTATTCATGTATGATGCTAGCTAACTTAAATTGGTATTTCACATGAAATTATTTAAATACATGTATCATTTGCATCAATATTAAAATTCTTGGTCAGTTTTTGGAACGTCATTGTATTAGAGTTCGCTTACTGCAGACCCTGAAGCATGTGTGATGTACTTTGTAAATTGCTTTCAAACCTGATTACAAACTTTTCATAAATTATTCAAGTTTCGCTAAAAGAGAAGGTTGAGTTCTTTAAAAGGTGAAAAATAATTTGTGAGCTTTCTCATTCCTTTCATGTCAGTTTGGAAGAACATCATAGTAAAAATGTCCCCTGAAAAAGATTGCTCTTCAAATTATGCCCTCATATTCAAAATATGAAGAGAAATATCTGAAATGTTGGGGCCGAACATCATGCCATGTGTGAGTGCAGTCCCATATACCCAACTCTATATAGAAAAGCACATACACAGCATATGCTGTGTATGTGCTTTTCAGCGAGATTGGATCAATTTTGATGATTCCAAAGCCTCACAGTATATATCAATTCTTATGTAGACGATCAACCTTTCCCATTTGCCTTGAGAGTTTCTTTCACAATGTAATCGCATGACCAAAACTCAACTTAATTGTTAACTGTGCCATTCACATTATGTTCTATCTGTCCCTTACAATATAGAAAGGTGATTCAGAGATCGCTATCTTCCAAAGGCAAAGGAGTTCATGCTATTCCAACATCCATAACAAATCAAAGTACCTGAAGAGATTTGAGTCATTCCTATGTGTTTTCATGGGCACTTAGCCAGCTGTGCTAATCTGCATGCCCATTACCTAGAAATAGAAATGTGCTTTTGAGAGAAGATCGTGCAGCAATTGAAGAACTCACCGCAAATCCCTCCTCATATGTTTAGCAAGAAATAGGTCGCCAAGGAGGCTGTTGAATGATGGTTATTGGTTATCAGAGGGGGTAAGGGGGCTGGGATAGAGCCCTTTTAGATAATATTTCATTTTATTTCACCGCAATTTATCAAATAAAAGGAATAAAGCAATCAAAGACTGACTGGATGAAAATGTGGAGTTAACAAAATTACAATGAGAATAAAAATTGACATTATAAAAGCATTACAGGAAAATTTGAAGATCAATAAATGCTGACTTTGTATGAAATAATAATAATGATAATAATAATAATAATATTGGATATTTATATAGCACTCATATCCACCATGAATGGTGCTCAAGGCGCTCCAATATTACCCCGGCTCTAACTAGGCTACCGATTTCGGCGCTCACAGCATTCAAGGAATTCATTCCTGCCGGTACCCATTTAACACCTGGGTGGAGAGTGGCAAATGTAGATTAATGTCTTGCCAAAGGACAGTAGTGCCGCACTGGGGTTTGAACCCACGACCTTCCAATCTCCAGTCAAGTGTTTAAACCACTCGACTACGACACTTCTAAATAAATAAAAAGATTTTAAAGAAAATTTTACGAGATAATGTAGAGATAATTTTTTTAAAATGCTGGCGTCTTGCCAAGGAATGGAAAGAGTTATTGATTTATTTTAGGAATTGGTATGTATACGCATTTTCTTAAAATTCCAATTTTGAGGGCTTAATTTATTGAAGCTTAGGTTTGGCTGTTGTATTCAGTGATTTGTGTAGATGCACTGCAACAGATTGATACAAATCGATTTAATGTGGGCTCCTCTTAGACTTTTGGAGGCAATTGACCCTTTAATGATAATAACAATATATTGCATTTATAATAGCGCATTATGTGAATACTTAAATATGCTTTACAATGTTATTTATTACACCCCTGGGCCCTCTTGCATAAAAAAGTTGCGTTTAAACGCAACTCAAAAAATTAAACGCAACTTGATTTTCAACCAATCATGATCGCGATCGCGTATATGGGACTTGCGTTTAATTTTTTGAGTTGTGATTGAACGCAACTTTTTATGCAAGAGGGCCCTGGTCATTGGATTTCAAGCCCGCACACAAGTGTGCACCATCTCCACTCCTTAAGGAGCATTCCTACCATTTTGCACCGTTCACATGCATGCATGTAGGGCAATGGCAAAAACAGTCATAATGACTTTCGGCAATCCTCACAGGTACCCATTATCTCCTGGGTAAGAGTGGCAATGTAGATTGATGTCTTGCCAAATGACGTTAGTGCCGCGGCAGGACTCGAACCGCGAACCATGTGGTCCACAATCTGGTGACGTATCCACTAGACCACAACCCTTTCCCACTCTTATTTTCACTAATGTGGAGTAACCATTTAATTTTATGTTGGGTTTAAGAGGAAAACAGCTGCTCAAAATTGCATACAACAATATCTTCTTTGACTTCCAAACCTTTGAATCATATCGTTAGTTTTTTGAGTGAACATTATTAAACGTATCTGGGCATCGTAACAAAAAATGATGATACAATTGATCAATTGTACATTTGTACAATTGCAAAATAGCAATCTTTGTGTTCTGAGCCTTGATGTATCCTGAATTTGTCCCGTTTCTAGAAGTAATAAGTTGGCCTTTGTGTGCTTCTTTCCTTCTTATCCTATGTCACAATATGAAATTTCAAAATGTAAGATGATGCTTCTTTTAAGCCAAAGAGGACTTTGCTATTGTGGTCAGGGATTTCATGCATTCATTGCATTCAAACCCACATAAATAGCCAAGATGGGTCCTTTTTTAAAATACCATTACCAGTATTCAAAGGCAGTCCTCAGCCCCCATTTATATTTTTCACTCAGCTGTTGTGGTCCACATCTTTGTGAATACATTTCTTGGAAAGCGAATCTCATTTATTTTCTAGAGCTTGTTAGTATAGTACAAGATGATGTGAATAAGGCGGCAAGGGGATCGGGAGAGGATGCGGGATGGATACGGGGTATGAAAATAGAATTCATCATCTTATTCCATCTCTCTTCATTGTCTGTTCTCGGTTGGTGATGTATTACATCGACGTCTGTTCTCATTATGGCTTAGATTGTCTGGTTTATACTGTCTTCCCATGCTGCCTCTTATAGCCTGTTCAGACTAGAGAAAAAAAGAAGAAAGAAACATCTCGTAAATAGTAATCATATGGTGAAAGGGACATACAGACATGAAAAAAAGAATCATATAAAGAAACATCTGATAAAGAACATAGTAGGGGGAGGTCAGCTAACATAATTCGTTTGGTGTCGCTTATTTCATGATATTACTTGAGAATGAGAGCCAACTGCTGGCTGGTCTTATCAGCTAATGCTCGTGACAAAAGCCCCGCCCAGTTTTTATGTTTTACATGCGATAACAACTTTTCCCCTAAACATGGATCTTGATTCTTTGTTGAGTTTTTAATCAAAAGGATGTTGAAATCTTTGTTTGGCTATATGATGTTTAATTCTATGACATTTCATTTTACAGGACATTCAGACTAGAAAAAAATAATTACCCCTACTCGTCATACTGCTATATAGTTTTCATATAGCTTTATGATGAATCATGCTAGTCTGAATGGGGGTTGAAGTGGTCTTGCATCTTCCCACTATGTCTGGTTCTGATGATGTAGTTTCAGATGTGTATCAGTCTGCCTGTCTTCCTCTTCGGCAGACATATATATCACATGCTATACTAATGCAATTATGTAGGCCTACATACAGATCTATCATGCCCCCCTCCTATATCCTAATTTATGCTTCCATCATTTTGCCCAGAATTGTCAAATTATTATCTTTATCAACCTCCAAGGTTAGATTCACTTACATCTTTCTTAAGCCCTCCTTCTTCTGTAACTAAATTCATGCTTCCTTATCTTTTAAATTAATTTGTTAAAAAGATAGTACTTAATCATTATCTTTGTCAACCACCAAGGTTCAATTCATACATCTTTCTGAAATCCACCTTCTATCACTGAATTCATGCTTTCCTTATTTGTGAATTAATTTGTTAAAAGGTAGTTGTCTTTATCTTTATCAACTAGCAAGGTTATATCTATGCATATACACGCACAGGAATTCGGTATATTTTAATTGGCAAAAATGATTTGAAATGATACCTAGTACATGTTGGCCTACCTGTAGATGGTTGTATTTTTTTCAGATTCAACTTAAGAAAACTATTAAAGAATACATCAAAATTGAAAAAAAAAATGCTTATTTGTTATATCATTTGATTTATTTTTATTTGTCACAAAAATAATTAAAAAAAATCAATCTCCATCTCCCATTTTTCATCCGCCCACTCTCTCTTCCCACTCTTCCATTTATTTAGGAGCTAATTAATTGATTACTCTCATGGGGTAGAACGCTTTCAGCAGAAAAAGCTGATTTCTATAATGGTCCATTACAAGAGAACTTTATAGAAGCGTTTACATGGATTTCTGATGTTTTGGGTCTTTTTCATCTCTGTATATATTTTTTATCCGAGAAGGATTCAAGCCCTGCACACTTGAGGAACTGAGAATTTGACGTCTGAATATATAGACTACAGCACAGACTCGTGAAGGGAGTTGGATGTCCTTCCAATGATTATTAGAGGTCATGGGGTTAAAGGTCAATAGTTCCAAACTACTTGCTGAGGCAAGCAGGTTTTAGAAGAATTCTACCGAAAAGAACCAAACTGTCAGAAATAAACTGTTTTAGAAAGTTCCCATTTCATCAAAAACAATATGTTGTGTGTAATATATATTAAAGTGTAGGAGACTGGACCTTGGCTAGAAGGTTCCTTGGATATTGATTATCTTGTCTATTGATTATCTTGTCTATTTTGTCTACATTTTGACATATTATCTTGGAGGATGTTTGAATATCATAAATGATAAATTCTGCTAGTGCAACAAAAATCAGAAGCATGTCCTTATTGTTCATTTAGGCATTCTTTTATTTATTTATGTATAATATACCAGTATCACTTTTATTATTTTTTTTGGAGAAGGGGCTGTCATTTTATGACTTTTAATATCCATACCATTTCAATAAATTAAAAAAAAAAGTAACTGGGAAAGCATACACTGCTGCTCGTCATTACTGAATAATACATTTACAGTACACCTGATGGAGAGAATTTTTGAGAGAAACATTTTGCTATGAGCAGCTGTGAATTTTTCCTGATGGATGGTCAAAGCTGAGCAAACACTTAATTTTGTAATGAAAGTTTGTACTGATTAGCAAATGATATCACTTGATTTATTAATGACTCACACAGTCATTAATTCATTCATCGGCGAAAGGGGAAGGACAGGCTGGATTGTAAAATGATACATTCAGTTTAAAGTGGCACAACCAATGCCATAACCAGTGCCATATGGCTTGAGAGAGGTATTTATACCACTATAGTAATAGAAATCGCATAATTTTTTGAAAATAACTATTACATTTTTGCCTATGAAATGATGATCATTTTTAAAATACATTCACAAATGTTTTCTTAATACATTCTAAGCCAAATTGATCAATGAATCACCTATTTTTCATGTCCTTTTCAGAATGTTGCAAAATGCCATTAAAGTGTAGGCTATATGATTTAAAATAACAGTAAACTGAAGCTCCTAATGGTGCCATCTTTTAACAGGATTTGAAAAGTTTCTGTGCCTCTCATTTTCCCATCATGCACCATTCCAGTTTGTAGAAGCTTAGAATGTAGCTGTAGGCAATTTTCCACATTTGCAAAGTAAAAAATAGTAGCTTGAAATACAAAATGTGCCTGTTATCCAAGCAAGCTGTTTGTCAATATTCAAAATAAAATGCAATTAATTGTAAAATTATAATCTTGATTTAGCAGTCACTGTAAGATGGCGCCGTTCAAGTTCTACCAGTGTAAGGCCACTTTGAAGTGACACAACAACTAGTGCGGTTTGGCTTGAGAGAGAAGTTGTTTGCTAGTATGCCTCTTTTGAAAAGATAATTTATTTGTATTTTCATTTATTTCATTATTTTTTCATGCTCATACATGTATTCATGTAGTCATAAGTGGGCTGAAATTTTTGGAGTGTGGGAATTTCACTTGACTTTAGTGTCTAAAATTTTTTTGATATTTAATAATTCAGTTAAACGTAAGGTGGATTGTAGTGGATCCATTTTATCCTTCATGTTGCCGCTTTCAATTATTCAAACCACTTTCATATTCACTGCCCGAGAGGGTTGAGTCTCAACCAAATTTGGTAAAACCAGATACTTATGCTAATTGCAAAAATTCCAGGTTGTAACAGATGCCAGACGCGATTCATTTATTTCGAGGCATGATGCTCTGGCGAATTGTGACAACTCACAAAATTTGCGAAGGTTTCGTGCATATGAAAATTTACTGTTTTACAGTGGCTGATAGTAAAAGTAACAGCATCAGCATTTGACTCTGCTCTCAGACCAAACTTTTCAATTCCCTTTAAGAGTAGCGTCAAGTGCTGAGTGATTCTGCACTGGAAATAGATTCTGTGTAATATTTTAGGACTCTGTGGTACCCAATCGAGACAGAATATTTTCTTTTATGTTTTTATCGTTGGATGGCAAGGAAAATTAAGGAGCAAATGCGTACATGTAATGTTACAGGCTTTGAATACAAAAGATAGCATGATTTGAAGGTGGATCGATTACGCAGTACTTGCTCCAAAACTGACTATAAATTTGAAAACGGTAGAACTAACAAAGCTGATTTATTAGCATATTGGTATATATCTGGACCACAGAGTATGTAAATTATAGAGGATTAATGCATGAAAAAGCATTTATGGAATAAGCATATAAATATTACCACTTTGAAAGAGATATATTTGAGGAGAATGGAAAGAAGAAGAAAAGAGCTGCCCTTGTATACTTGAAGTGAATGAGTGAGGTTTTATCAGATCCCTGTCTCTGTAATTCAACAAGACACATGTTGAGCTCTGTGAGTTCAAAGGTCATGTCAGTTCAAGCCTGAGAAGACCTATGATCTGCCGAAGAGGGAAATGAAGAAGAAGACGTGCAGACAAACCCACTGGGGCTGCACTACGTAGAAAATGAATTATTATCATGTTCTTTTCTGAAAAGATGATTTTCTATAACTGTGAGGAGAAATATATATATCCTATTTGAGTACATGTGTATATAGTTGGACTTTGTACCTCAACCGTAAAAACCATACCAATCTTATTTTACCTTTTTGTTATGCTCATCTCCTTTAATCTATAAATTCATTACTATTTATTTCAAGAACATTTTTGTCAATTGGTTTCATTTATTTCAGCTCCATAAGATGACAATAATTTCATTATTTCTTAATCCACGTTAAGTAAAAGCATCTCATTGCTTTTCAAGCAAAGATCATAACTTTTTTCTAAAAGTTGTCCTTGCTAATTTTTTGAAAGGGGATTTTGAATCATTTGCTCATCAGTGAGGAAGGGGATGAGGGTTAATTGCTTGCAGTACTTATACAGATGCTAGCAGACATCAGTTTGCTAATGTTCTGGTGATGAATGACATCCATGTAGTACTGTCCATGAACTCTGTTAAAGAGAAGTTGGAGTTCTTGTATAATTGAAAGAAAAAAGAAGAAAAAAGTGAGCTTTCTCATTCTTTTCTTTCCTAGTTAAAATATCATATTTATAGCACACGAATATGATTTCTCTTAAATTACCCTCGTACGTGTATTCCAAATATAACTAGAAAAAAAAAAAAAAAATTGGACCAAATTTGTTGCCTTATTTAGTCCCATATACCCATATCTGTGTGCAGTACTGTGTGTGATTTTCAGCAAGATTTACCAAAGTCATTTTATTTTTGTTTTGATGATTCCAAAACCTCTTAGTATACAATTATATGTATGTATTATATAGACAACCTTTTCCAATAGTTTCTTGTCTGATAATTATCACATCACCAGAATTCAAATTGATATTTAAATTATGTCTCCAGTTAGCCTTCTGTGTTCAGCGCTTGAAGTTCAAGAAGGTCATATTGTAAGTATAGGCTGCTAGATTCTTGATTTTAATGTTATATCTAGATAGACAACTCGAGATATGCAAAGATGCTTTGGGAAGGGCATTTGATTTTGTTGTATTTGATGTTATTAGCCATGTCTAATGCAGTTGGGTTATGCACAATACCTTGCAGTATATTCATTGATTGACTGTTGTATTCCCATTTCTTGAGAGATTTTAATGTTTACACTTGTCGTTTTGAGTCAGAATTGAATGTAGGAAAGTCATAATAGAATTTTTTCATGTGTGAAAGTATTTTATGCATAGGAAATGAAATGGAGAATATTTACCCCTCAAATTTTTAATTTGTCCTGCTCAGGCAAGGATTCAGAAGTACGGATATTTAAGATACAGTCTTGCCTTTTCAGTATTGATAACTATGACTTTTACTATAAACTGCACCCCTCACATTTGCTGGAAGTCCATTAGTATTATTGGAAAGGTGGAACCTTCAACACTGTAACCCCTGCCTTTACTGCTTTGATTGCTGTGGAGTGATTTATGAAAAATATTGGCAAAGATTTATTGTTTTTGTATATTGGAAAGGTGGGACGTGGCCTTTTGCCATTGTCAAATGCAGGTTGAAGACAAAGCTGATAAAAACAACTGTTAGATTAGTAGTTACATCTGGTAATCTATGGGAATACACTATATGCTCTTGACCTTATGCAAAAGGGGTAAATGTCTCGCACATGGACATTATACTGTAACTTGTGACTGTTTACATTTGATAGTTGTGGGAATGCTGCTCTTGACCTGATATGAAAGGGGTCAATATATACCACATGGAATTCATGCTGTAACTCATAGGAACTATTTTCAGATCCCTCAGTTTTGTACCCCAAATGTTTACATTTGATAATTGTGGGAATATTGCTGTTGACCTGATGTGAAAAGGGTCAATATCTAGCACATGGAATCCATGCTATAACAGTGAGACTATTTACATAACAGTAATCTGTGCATTCTGTGGGAATGACTTTCTTGACCCAGTGTGAAAGGGGACAATATCTAGCACACTGAAGTCATGGTACAACAGTGTTACTATTTACATTTGGTAATCTGGGGGAATCCTGCGGGGATACTGCTCTTGAATCAATGTGAAAGGGGTTATGCTGTAACTGTATGACTGTTTATATAATTTGTTAATCTGTGGGAACACTGCTATTGACCCATTGTGAAAGGGGTCAATATGTAGCACATTGAAGACATGCTATCTCTGTAACTGTTTACATGTGGTAATCTGTGGGAACCCTGCTCTTGACCTGATGTGAAAGGGGTCAATAAAATCTCGCACATGGAAGTCATGATATAGCTGAGTGTTTCCCATTGGTGGAATGATGTAGAACAGTGACTGTATTCTTGATTTTCCCTTTGTGCTTCCGCTGTGTGACGCTTTCATCTTTCCCAAGGAATGTGTCACATTAGCAGAAACGCATCGTTAATGTTAGGGCATGTCCATGATCCCCGCCCTCACTGGCCCCCATCTGCATAATGTATGTGATGTTAAAGGCCATGTTTGCCCTACAGAAATGGTTTTAGCGAGTAAGCATCATATGAGGGAATGCAGTGTATAAATCAGGGGGGGGGGGGGAATGAAGAAGGGAGAAGAAGATATAAAAGGCAGAATGTGGGCTTGGGAGATTTGACCCAAAGCTCATGGAAATAGCTGCCATAAAAAATAGCCACCTTTTCTGACAATAGGTGTTGTAATACATAAAATCTCTGAACTAGTATAACTTTTAATAAAGTAATGCTTGCAGAATTAAATTTCAAATTTTCTCTGGTATGACCCTACTTTATCTTACTTGAAATCAGAAAGATTTTGAAGAAACAGTGGAAAACTGTTCAAGCTAATTTCTACAGCAGCCGCAGTAATCAATTAATTTTCACCTCTTCTTTTAAGATTGCTTACTCTTCCACTTCAGATAGGGTTCAGAAAGCAAGATTTTTCAGCTCTTCAGAATTGTAGGTATTTTTATACTATTTTGCAGTGTATTCCGACAAATAAAATTTTTAAGGGCTAACCAAAACAAAAACATGCATGATCTTTAATATTACAGCATGTACATGAATCTAAGCATGCAGATGTCCTTCTACGTGAAGATTATTGACTGTGAATGATGTCTGTTTCAGGATGAGTTGGTTGGGTTTTAGGGAGGGTCGGGCATAAAAGTGTTTGTAGTGTTTTGAAATCGGATGAGACAAGGTGCTTCAAAGACTTCACTTGCCCAACTTTAATGGTGAAGGACTCATTAGCCCTTCTCTCAACCCAACTTCGATCTTTGTAATCTGAATGATAAATAATAACAGCATTGCAGAAATATTGCGATACTTTGCTGCTGTATGTGCAAAGTATGATTTGAATATGCTTTCCATCTTCATCAATAGTCCTATCCTGTAGTACGAAAAAGAATGTTTAAGATATATTAATGTATCATCTGTTTAGAGCTAAGAGGGTGTTAACTCATATATACTTTTACTTACGCTACATTCATACAGGACTTGTGGTTTCGAAGCTTTAAGTTAACGAAACAATGATACAGGTTAACATGGGCCCAAAACAACGATGCTCGTTCTGAAACTACAACCTGAGCGATCGTTATTCTTAACACCAGAAGTACATACTACCGATTGTGTGTAGAGTACACATACATATTCTGTGTTCATAATTTGCACGAAGGATATTACCCGGAAGTTTAACATGAACAGAGAGGTCATCGTTTACTGTGAGCTTGCAAAACTTAAAGTTTATTCTGTCCACATGGTCCGAAACTGCGACGGAGGACCTCCCGCTGCTTGTGGTTTCGGCGTTAACCACAAACTCGCTTGTGGTTCTAGAACTACAAGTAAACTTAAAGCTTCAAAACTATGAGTCCGTTCATACGGTCTGAAACTACAAGATAACTTACAAAACTTTTTGAAACTACAAGGGAAACTTAAAGTTTAGCTCCCGTAGTGTGAACCTGACTATTGAGTTAACAACCCTCTGGTTCTCAGCAGACGTTATCATTGGTTGTTTGGTGTAAACCTGTTAGTGTGCACAACAGTGTCCAGTGTAAACAAGAAGTTGTTATGGCACCCTGAACTGTGCGTGGTAGGGGTGTGCAATGGATGGGTCGGGGGTTGAAATGGTAGGAATGTTGTGGTAGGGGTAAAGAGTTGAGCCAAGGTTTGTTGTGGCAACCCATGTGAACCCTGAGTTGAAGGAGAGATGATAACTGCAAAGACAGACGGCTGATTGTCTCCGACAGCTGACTCTGCCTGCCTGACTGGGGCTAGTCTAGCAGATGAGACTCTGTGTCTTTAATCTTGCCCTAGTGTTGATACTGCAGCACTCTATATCTCCTTCTGTTAACATGACAATTCTAGCAGGTCACAGAAGGTCATAGAAGATGTAATGATCTCTTTAACCCTATGTACGATTGAACTTGTTGGATGCGTTTGCACATGAGAGAAATCTTTGAGTTAAAGGTAAAGTTAGGTTCTGGTCATGAGATTGAATTGTGAAAGAAACTGTCTCAAAGCAATTGGGAAAGGTTGATTACATAGCACATAAGAATTGGTGTATGCTGTAAGGCTTTGGAATCACCAGAATGACAAGAAATTGACTCCATCCTGCTGAGATTCACATACACTCACACAGAAATGTGTGTACAGGACTACACACAAATGTTCGGCCCGAACATTTCAGCTGTTTCTTGTCATATTTTGAATGTGAGGGCATTTGAAGAGCAATCCTTTTCAGGGACTTTTCTACTATGATAATCTTCCAAACTTATATAAAAAGAATGAGAAAGCTCACAAATTATTTTTACCTTTCCCAGAACTCAACCTTCTCTATAAAATTTGTAGCATCCAGGCAATATTTTACAGAGCACCTCAGTTGGAGGAACACTATGTGCTGACATAATCTAAACATTGCGGGTAGTAGTAAAAAAATTTATGGGATGTCTAGACTGGAATTGTACAATGCGCTCCAGTTACCTTTCATGAAGAATATTGCTCTGCCATTGGGCAGTTCCCTTTTTATCGTTGATTTTTTTTAAAAGGAGAAATTCTGTATGACTAAAATTCTGTAATGAATGTCATCTTGAATTTCCTCCCATTCTCACCTTTTTGGATTGATAATCCATCCTATCTTCTTTTTCAGGAATTGTTTCCCATTTTGTTTTGTCTTTTTCTCTCACTCTGTGGGCCCTATCTTTTTTCATTTTCTTCTACTCGGCTTTCTTTTGTCTGTCTCTTTTATCTCGCTCTTTTTTCTCTTGTTCTCTTTCTTTCTCTCTGCGAGCTGACTTTCTTTTTTCTCCATCTGTCTCTCCATCTGTCTCTTTATCTCTGTCCATCTCTCTGTCGCATTCAATGTCTGTCTCTATCTAGCTCTCTTTCTCTGTCTATTTCAGTCTGTTTAACTCTTTTTCTCCCCTCTCACTCTTCTTCTCTTTCCCTATCACTCTCCATGTCTCTCTCCCTGTCTCTCTCCCTGTCTCTTCCTCCATCCGTCTGTATCCCTCAATCTACAGTACATGTATCTCATTCACACATCCTCCTGTTATCCAGTTTATTAGGCCAAGGTCCGGTATGTGCGCTCTCCCGCACAAACCAAAACTGGCATCCCAGTAATGAGATGCCTCTTTGTGACAACACCACAGATGGCTGCCAAAGAAAGTGATTATTATTCCATCACGGATGCTCTGCCTTTAGCACCTTGCCCTGTCTGCTATCCCTTTGAGGTGTGCCTCCTACACCTCCGCACCAGATTTAACAATCCCCTTCACTCCCTCTCTCCCTTTTCCCCCTTTCTTCTGGATTAATCGGGGGTTAGATGATCAAATTTGCATGGCCTCCTATCAGATCATGGCAAAATTAGGGTAATTACATTTTGAGCATGCTAATGATACAGCTCAGCGTGGGGGTAAACATCAGGCAACATACTGTGCTTGAAAAATTCATAACCCAAATCATTTTCCCTCTAATGCCAGAAGTTTGCTAAATTTAGGATTAAATCATGAACTTTTCAATTATCTGCCATTTGACATTGGGGTCAAGCCTTCTTTCTGTTTAATAGATGAAAGTGAACATTTAAGATTCATGAACTAAATCAAGAGGCTGCTAAATTTAGATTTTGATTAGGCTTACATAACCTTCAATTATCTCATGTGTTATTTTTCGGTGATACTATTAGGCCAATATTTGGGATCGCATTTGGATATATTTATTAGCTTTGTTTTTAATGGGATAGGAAAAATAGTTGAAAATACAATACAATATGTGATACACGTGCATTGATAGATAGAGAGCTGCACAGACAAATAGGGATGTGAAATATTAATTTGTGAATTGAAATTACATAAATGTTTGGGTCATTATGCAAGAGGAAAGTTGCAGCAGCATCACTCTTTGATGTAGTCACTGATAACCTAACTCTTTTGTGACATCCTGCTAAGGTAGGTTGATGAACTGCCCTAAGCAACGTGAATGCAAAAAGTAAAGTCTGCAAAATTCCTTGTTCTAATCTTCTGGTTTGAGCCTGTCCATGCAGTTCCATTGCTGTAATTCTAATAGAGTGAAATTTGCCAAAACTCTTCTGCTGTGTTGTGTTCATTTCCGACCAGGCTAGTAACGTCCGGGTTTGATATCAAATAATGTGTGAATGCAGGAAGGCGAGGTTGTGACGCTCATCACGTCTTCGTGTCCCTCCGAGATGCGTATGATATCATCACTGAGAATGAGCCGATGCTGTGCACACTCCCATTGTGAGGTCATTTTCCAGGAACCCAGCTCCCGTTACCCCATTACTTGGTTCCTGCCAGCCGTGCGCTGCAGCAGACACCATCTACAGAATGCATTGGAAAAGTTCACGGGAGGTTGCGTCGCGGCTATTCTTGTATTTAGATAGCCTATTTATAAAGTTACTATTGTTAAATTTATTCCGGGCAGTTGGGTCCTTGAATTACAAAGAGATCTTTGGTTCACAGTCATGTGGAGGTTGCTTCCTATATAAAGAGCCTGCATGCAGTTACTTCATTACAGTCACCATTGATCTATTTCCAGCAAATGATGTAGGCCTATTTGAATTGACAAGAGGCATCTTCAAATTTGTATTGAAGGCAGATGATTCCCTGAAGTCATTTGAATACAGTATTTTCATTCTTTCCTCATGAGCAAATTCCACCCACTTTCACCTAATTTCAAGTAGATAATTACTTAGCAGTTGAGGTTTTTATCAAGGGATTTGCCTATATAATTAAAAAAGGTATAAACGAAAAATGAGTATGGAATGAAATATGCTTTTTGGGGGAGTAGAGAAGACATAGGATTGAGCACAAGAGATGGATCATTTTAATTAATCTCTCCATACGTACGTACGCATAAAGCCATTCAGAGATCTCTCCACATGACAAGCTGTTAACCCCCTGACAAGCGTAACTAGAGCTGCCCCATTCCCAATGGCTCTGTCCCCGTAGCATAATGTAGGTCACATATTTCACACCATTTATCGATGTGACCTCCAGTCTTTAGGATGCGGGTTAGTTTGCAGGCACAAACCCTGGCTGGTCAGTTGTAACGCATATTTAAGGGTCTGAACTGTGAGACTGCGGAGACTGCAGTCCATAGGCCCTGTACTCTAGCAGCCAGTAATATTACTGACTGGGTTTTACTCAAGATTCAGTATATTCTGTTCAAGTGTCAAACTAGAGTCTGTTTTTGCAGACTAGGACGGGGTTGTCCCCAACCTGACTGAATGGTTTCCCCACTTGTCGGGAGCTCCCCAAACAATATAGCCTATGTTTCGAAACTATGGGTTCCGTTGAACAAGTCATTCGTAGAATAACTTAAGCTAGAAGGGAAAAAAAAATGCATGCAGTAAATACATAGTGTAAGAATAATGAAAACACTGATGGGGCAGAGTCAACAACCTGTTTTTCAATTTAGAAAAAAATGTTTGGTAATGGGCTGAAATAGACTGGGCGTTCGATTCGAGAAATATGCCCTAGGCTTGTTGGGAAGAATCTTCCTATTTTAAGATTTTATCCTACATGTACACAAATAGAAGTTGGATCCCTGGACAATATGGAGAATAATATTGAATACTGATTCCTCTATTATTAGCATCACTGACAAGTATTTACTGAGATAGGATAAGCAGATATCTTCTACATAAAATCCCTTAAGGTGTCTTTAAAGGATTCATTGCTTTGTCTGTTTATCTTATCTGTTGAAGGGGGGGGGGGGGGGGTAAATTTGTTGAAAATAAGAAAAAGACAAACATGCAAATTTCTGCAAGGCAAGTTTGTCAGTCATGTTGAAGTAAAAAAATGTATTTATTCATATGAAACAAATTTGGCTCAAACTCTAAGAAAGATAGAGGATTTCTCTTCGTGTGTAATACCCTCGTGGGAGAAGCACCGCCTACATGTTTTTAATAAAGCTTAGATGCCTCCATACATTTTCAAAAACTGAAATGCTGAGGTACATTTCAAGAGGTACATTTCAAGGAGCGTTCATGTATGTACTTGTGGCTTAAACATGGCCACAAGGCTTGGGTTATTACCCAAATATGTAAATTTCACACTGCTTAGGAATTAATGCTTTCTGAAATTTACTATACAGTCAACCTGCTTTAGCGACCACCTGTATAGAAAGACCACCTGTCTATTGTAAGACCACAGTTTTTTTTTCCCTTGAAGTTGAACAGTATTTCTTATTGAAATGTGTATTGAATGACCTGTACCTAAAGACCACCTGCTCATAAAGACCACTTTCCTTGTCTCCCTTGAGCAGTCTTTATATACAGGTTTCATTGTACCTCCATGTACTACGCATGTAAGCTTACATACACATGTATGTGTGTGAACAAGCTACATTGCTGTCATTTAATAGTCTTCCTTGAGTTAGTGTTGTCAGGGCTTTAAATTAGCAGTTGCTCAGATGCCACTGACCAAATAAAATCTTGTCAGGTGACCTAAAAGTTCTACCATATTGTTGCCAGGCTAGCAAGAATGGTACTGTTATTTTTGTTTCATGTGAATTTGGTGCCGTTTATTGTAAATGAATTTGGCAAAGTCGTCTATAGGTTGCTTGGTTGGCAACCTAAATTAAAAGTTCAGCATGACCCCTTGTGCTTCTGTTATGCCTTGGCCGGACTGACTTTCTGATAAGATGAGAAAATAGAATTGAAATCTCCCCAAATTTTGATAAACCATTGCAACTTCAGAAAGTGCTACTAAGCTAACAAGAACTACATGTGAAATATTATGTAGAATTGTTAGCTTCCATGTCCAGCACCACTGCCATTATAAACCTTGGCCAAGGGTTACAGTAATCAGTTTAAGTGCAGTGTGCATGGCCCCTTATCCCTCCTACACGCAATCGTTATCGCCTACTCATATTAAAGGTAGCTGCATTGATTATTATGGACTTGTGTTTGCAGAAGAAATTCACCCACGTATCAGAGAGTGTTAGAAACACTGAAATCGTACCTTGAAAGAAGGTGTCAACTCGTGAAGTTGTCCGGAATTAGACTGACAGGGTTAGAATTAATTGACCTATATTTTAGGCATACTTGTCAGGAATATAATTGTATAGATAGAATGTAGATGATTTTGTTTAGGATAATAACGTTGGCGTTCCATTGGGTATTACATCACAGGTCGCTCCATTGGACGCATGGTGTCATCATGGAGCTACAAACAGATTCCATGGTGTCATTTTCCCAATCTGAATTTGCTTACCACCTTCTTGGAAGTGTGCAAGAAAGTATTAAAATCAGCTCAGTTAAAAGAAAAAGTTGTATCAATATGTAGGTGGTGCAAACGCAAACGTCTGGGATTTTTCCTGTTGAATGTCTTTCTCAAAATAAAATGTTTAGCCGAAAATTTAGGGATGACAGTTTTCAGGCTGTTGCTCGCTATTAACTGATTTCGGGCCCTGATATCACCTCTATTTTTTGCTCTTCCAGGCTTCTTATTGTGCAGATGGTATGGCTCCAACATGTGAGGGTCTCTTTTCAGGCGAAACGAGTGATAACTGTTGCTATCCCCGATAATTTCAATGCAGATGTTTGCAAGGATATTGTAACAGGAATCTGCATCTCATCTGACCCTGCTGCAAGGGCAGCACAGATCATGTGTTTTCAAACTTTTAGAAGATTTATTATTAATGTGAACAAGGCAGGAATCTGCTACTGCTTAGTTTTTTTTTTGAAAACATGTTTGGGAAAGTATAAGTTTTCCAATGTGAACAGTGCTTTTGAAAGTTACGTGTGTGGAGGAGAACAATCGTTTTTCTCTTTTTTGAAATTGAAGACCCATGGGAGTTTCTTCCCCCTCAGAAATACGAGATTCAAGCCAGATTGATGAAGGCGGGCTAGATCAGGAGATTGGTAAAGCAAGAAAAGGTGAAGATCCTTTTCGAGTGCAAAAAAAGTTCTTTCAATAAATCTGTGTCACCTTAATATGCTTTCTTTGTAAGTGTGCTAATGTGAAGTTGAGATATGAATGTAGGTATAAGATTAGGATTAGGATTAGCGTACATTGTTTGGTCCAGGGTTTACAGTTTTCAAGTTGGTTAGTGTGAGAAATTCATCTCTGAGCATTTGTTGGTGGAGCATGTGTTATACAGTATCTTGTACAAGTGACTGTTCTTTCATACAGTGTAGCCAAGGCCCATTTGTTTTAGCTTTTGTTGTAACTTTTGTTGCATCTTCCGGAGATAACACCTCGCTAGTATTGTTGTAAATTGGTATTCTGAAAATTGTTTTAAGGAGATATCTCTCTAAGGACCGCATTTATATTATCTTTGACATGCCCATTTTTTGACACTTTGCCAATCAAGATGGATTTTATATAGGTACATGTAGGTTAACCAATAGGAGAACCACTTATGTCAAACATAAGGATGGGCTTTGCGCGTATATCAATTTTGGGCGTAGTTATTAAATTACGTGTTTTATCATGCGCCATGCGCTATTGGACTGCAATTAATTAACATAATGGCTCACCCTCTTCTGTTCGAACCAAGTCACAAATTGATGTAAAATCATCGAATTCCACCTGTAATTTCTTCAAAATTTCTTCTCTAGAAGTCTATGACATCTTGAATCATACACAGTCTCCATCTTGCTATTCGAGCATGTACTGTCTGATTCTGAGCTAGAAAAATTGCCGAAATCATGAGATACAACAGCTAGAAGCTGTTCTAATTTTTGTTGTAGTTTCCATGGAAGATAAGATACAACAAAAGATAAAATAATTTTCAGAATTCCAATTATCTCATGATGATCTTATCTTCAGCACGCATATATGTAAATAAGGATCATGCGCAGAGTGAACAAAGATACAACAAAAGTTACAACAATTTTCAGAATACCAATTTTCAGAACACCAATTTTATCTTAAGTGTGGGGATACAACAATATTAGAGAAAAAACAGTTTTCAGAATACCGCCCCAGGTCTTCGAGTTCATGTATATATGTTCATTGTGGAAGACAAGAATTGGAAATTGTCCAATGTTTTTTAATAATTTGTTAATTAAAATCCCAGTTACTCTGACTGTTACTGTCAATCAAATCCCTGGATTTTTCCGCAGTTCTTTTCTGCTTTTCTGAATGGTACACTTCAAGCTCATTGAGATGTAGACAAAGCACTTGACCTAACTGGGTTCAGACATCTAACAAACCTTTCCTTATTAAACCCCTATGATTATTATTAAAAGGGAAGGTTGAGTTCTGGGAAAGGAAAAAAAAATAATTTGTGAGCTTTCTCATTCCTTTTATGTTTTAGATTGCCTGTTTTGTGTAATTCTAGCTTTTATAAAAACCAAGCAGCTGTTGCATTCATTGCCTTCTATATTATCATCACCATCATCATTATGATCACTATTACCATCATCATCATAATCATTATCAGTCGTCGTCGTCATCGTCATCATCATCATCCCAGAAAATTATCGGGTCTGATTCAAGTGCAGCCTACTTTCCTCTGATTCATATATTCCTAGTAATAAAAGAACACAATAGGGTCCATAGTTCATGTTTCTACCATAAGGGGTCATTGAACTTTCCATATTTGATGAATAAGCATTGGCTTTCTATACAGCTGTGAACTTTTGTTTGCTTTCATAAGTAGATATATCAGAGAAATATTAATCACTTGAAGTAGTCCCTGGTTGAATCAGACCCTCGGATGGGATGATAAATGAAAGTTCTTGGAGAATGTCACCAGTGTTAAGAATCCACTGTACTTAATAGTAGGGGGAAACACGGGGGGGGGGGGGGGGGGGGGGGGGGGGGGGGGGGGGGGGGCGATGGTAGATTGGAACACTAAAAAGAAATCAAAATCATCGTTTGGGAGGTGGGCATGATATGCCTAAAGTTTCTCAAGTTCTGTTTTGATGCTGGGTGTCCTGTTGGCTTCTGATGATTAGTGCTTTTGAAATGGGTATATTAGCCAGCCCTTTCCATTTCTCATATGAATACATGCTTGAAATTTATGATGCCTTTTCCATGATGATTATGATTATTTTTATCACTACTATTAAAATTGTTTTGTTTTGTCTGTTTGTTCTTACAGTAACAGTCTTCACCATACACTATCAGACCTAAAGCCTGCTACTGAGTACCAACTAAGGTAAGAAAATGCTTGAAATAGAGATGATTTTACTACATGTATGTTTATGATGATATAGAGAAATTAATGCATGTATATGATTGATTGATTGTATTGCATCGATAGGAAATGATAATAGTTCCATAGTAAAACATTGTGATCATTAGTTAAAGGCTCTGGGTTCCCATGCAGAACACTTACCAAAACTGTGTGATGACATGAAGAAGAAGAAGTTGCCCTTGCAGTGGATTGTTTCTGCATTGCCATAAATTACATTAAAAAAAGTTGAAATTGCATACAATTTATGACAATTGGACATTAATATTGCTGTATGATAGTCGGATATTCCTGTGGAAGTCTGAACGAAATTGAACAACCTGGAAAAACAGAATTTATGCTTATGGGGTGTATGTTCTGCCCCGAAATAAGGGATAGATGAATGAAGCAATGATACAGATCATGAAAATGGATTGTTTCTAGGCTGTATGTCTGAGTAGTAGTCAAATCTTCTGTTTAGAAACTAAGAGACTTGCACGATTGGACAAGTCCTCTTATATTATGACAAAGTGCCCAGGACCATGTGACACACTTGGCTACTGACAAATTTGTTTAAAGCCAATAGTACAATGGAGAATTATAAGATGGATCCAAAGATAACTTTGATATATGTTTACAGAATTTGGGTGAAAGTGCCTTTGGTAAAATAAGATATTGTTCTCCTGAAGTTGCGTGCAAACGTTCCAGTGTAAATTAGATGTAGGAGATGTCTGGGTCGCGGGAAAATACAGGAAACAATGGTTGAGAGCAGGAAAGACATTTTACAAATATCTTCCTGTTGCTTTGGAAATTGTCCTTGATTAGATTCAACCCGTCATGGCTCTCCAATCATACCCCTTGTGTCAGTAAATGGTTATCTCTTCTTGATTAGTAATTAGCCTGTCAATATAGCCTATTTGCACATGTCATGTGATGAAGTATTTTGGAATATTTTTGAGTATGGAAAGCATAGCTGCCAACCATTGCTATTATGGAGGAATGATTCCTACTTGTTGACCTCTTATCAACGGTAGATTCCTTTCTTTTTAAAAAAAAAAACAACTTGTGTGTAAATAACATATAAATTCCCTTGTATTGTCTGAAGATGTTCCTAACTTTTGCTGTGGGAAGTTGTCAAGTTTGGCAAAGGTTTGAGAGCTTTTTTACGAGTATGGAAAGATTTGAGATGTTCTCTTTAAAGTTGCTTTTTTAGTGTTTTTACTTAGAACATGATCCCCCAAACTTAAGAAAAATTGACCTAATTTCAGTAGCCCTGTCCATCATCTATTAAAATGTCCGAACATGACAGCAGTGTATCATGTAATTTGAAAATGATTTCTAAAAGATATACATATACAGTAAGATATTAAAATTGCAGGTAAGTTGATTTATCAACAGTCTTTGGGATGATGTTATTGTTGAATATATGCCAAAGATACGTTCTCTCTCATGTCATAAAATTCTTCTGAAATACAGACTAGTTTTGTAAGGAAGCATGCGATTACATGTTTATATGATTGTGATTTATGGGGACATTGTGTACAGAAGCTGTCACATGCAGGTTACTGGATGCATAAGTGGTATATGGATATACATGTAGGTGTATGTTTCGCGAGAACACTTAATGTTCCCTTTATTTAGTCTGGAATCAAATCATCAATGTTAAAAGAAAATTGGAGAAGGTTTTTTTTTAATCACTGTACCACAAGCATTGTAACCTGATACAGAGTAAAGTGGGTTGTGTTAAACAAATCCAGGTAACTAATATTAAATGGAATATTACGGATATTGGTGTGGATATGAGGGCTGTTCATGTTTCCTCTATTCAGTCTCCAATTTCAGTCATCAGTTTTGAAAGAGACAATTGAAGTAGTTTTTTTTTAGCAACTGGATAACGAACATTGTAATTTAGTACAGAGTCAAGTGGCAAATGTGTTGAACAAATCATGGTAGGTGATGATGAATGAAATATGAGTTGATATTTCCTTTAATATATGAGTGTATACTGTATAAGGTGCTTTCACACTCTTCCGATCAGTGAAATGTTTTGATTATTTCTGATTAGTGTCAATAACCTGATCAGAAAATATTTGCTTATTTTGTGTGTATAGAAATTACGGGATAATTCCCTGAATAAAACTAGGGATTTAAAAAAAAACTTACTTTATGAAAGTTTGGGATCATAATTTCTCTGGGGCATGCAAGGTGTGAACACAATAATACAAAAACCTTGCACTCTGCTATCTGGTTATTCGGAAAGCAGGTCCTTTAATGTGAAAGGGAGTAAAAATAGGCATGGAATGGATTTTTACGAGGTTTCATGTCTCGGGCTGAATGTTTTGAAAATTTTGGTTTCTACTACTCATCTGTGTGAAATACATGTAAGCCTGTTTATTGTGAAAAAAAAGCAAGATAATGTATGTGTACTTGATTTTTGCACTACCAGCATGTAATTTAATGCATGCATAAAATGGGATGTGGTAAACAACATATATGCTAGTCTGACAAAAGGGATTATAAGTTCAGATGTTTGACTCTGTATCGATAAAGAGATACATGTAATTAGCAATTTCGAAGGTTTTTGTTCATATGTGAATGACTACATCAAATATTTTACTATACCTGATGATTGTATCAAGTTGATAAACCTACTTTTGCTAGATCAGACCAAATTTCAAGAAAACTAATGCTTTTAATAGCTACGTTCATACTGGACTTGTAGTTTCGAAACATTAAGTTAGTGAAACTTTAAGTTAGCGAAACTTTTAGTTAGCGAAACTTTAACAAAACAACGAGTTTTCACAGGGGCCCGAAACAACGATGCTCGTTGTTCTGAAACTACAAGTCGAGCGTAAGTCATTTAGCATGAGCAGAGAGGTCATCGTTAACAATGAGATTGCTAGACTTAAGTTTATTCTGTCCACACGGTCCGTAACTACAAGGAGGACCCTTGCTGCTCATGGTTTCGGCGTTAACCACTAGCTCGCTTGTGGTTCTGTGGTTAAAGTTTTGAAACTACGACTCTGTTCATACGGTCTGAAACTACAAGATAAGTTTTTAAAACTACAAACAAAACTCCCTTCGTGTGAACTTGACCAATGTTAACTATGTTGATTGTTTCATGATAATTGGTAACATATGGTGAAACAGAATTATTTACTTTGCTCTAATGTTATTGCACAAGGTTGAATGCTGCGGGGAGAAGTTGTGCTTTATCGATGATATGAGTAGTGATATTTGTAGCTGTTAAGTTTTATCAGCATTTTTTTTTTTTGGAAAGAAAATGTTGATAATTGAAAAGAAATCTCAGTTTAGTGTCTGTAGCGAAGTTTATCTTCTTTTGAGAGCAGAAGGATGTTAACTCTGTGTCAAATAATGGGACTTAACGCCCTTCTGGCTCCAAACAGATGTACATCAGTATATCGATTGAGTTTATCATACTGTGTCCTCTATTTGGATGCTATAAAAACCTTGATGCATCCTTTATACTCTCATCGTTAATTGAATTCTAGAAGTAGCTAGCTCTGCAAGTGCATTGATCCTTCTGAATCGGAAAAATGCGATATTGCCTGTATTTGCGGAGGCCCCATGTAAATGGAGTATATCCTACGTCAAAGTAAGCAGATTTAGTTGGATTCGTATGGACAAAAGTGGATAGAAGTAGGGAGTAGAGGTGTTCGCGGTATCAGGAATAATGAGCATCTTCAAGCCATTGTGCCTGTTAATGGCATCTCCCAAGATAATACAGTACCCCAAAATAAATTTTATTCGTCTGCAGCTGGAAATTCAATTTGCCTTTGACTATAAATACAATTGTTAATCAGGTACTTGTGTACTTTGAGCTAAATATATATATAGATGTTGCCAATGCATTTAAAGGAGGAATTTAGGAGGTTTTATATCAAAAGGTTTATCTTAGAAAGACAGCCTACATTTGGTAATTCTTGGAGCATGCGATGAATCACTTTTTTTTTTTTTCCATTAAAATGATACGTAGGAAAGGAAGTTTTATGAAACATAGACCACCTGAAAATTCTGCATAAGAAATACATGAATTCATCTAGCTTGATGATTTACAACAATAGAAAATTCATATTTCAAAGAATCTTTGGAAGTGACAGACATATTTTTTTATTTAATCATTAATTCAATTATTGATTAGAGTCATACACTATTATTAAATAATGTTTGCAAATGCAATTGTGAACGAATTCGGTTCATATTCTTTCTTTTTGTACAAGAGGGTATTTTGCCGGAGTTTCTGCTACATGTACATACTGTATGTAACCTTAGGAAAATGCAAAAAATAGAAAATTGCGGGTTCTATGCATAACATACATGCAGATTCCTGTCATTGCATCCTTCCTTCCTTTTTAACTGATGAAATTTTATGTGGGAAGTAATCAGTATGGAAATTCCCTCCCACATGTTTTCAGATATGAAGTTTTATATGCAACAAGTCTACATTTTTTTTCATTTTGTACACAAATTTATATAATTACAATGAAATAATGAATTCAGCTGCATGTATTTATAGGGATGTGCTCCATATGGAAGTAATTAATATTCAATTATTTTCTTCAGCTAATGAAGATTTTTTTGACAAATATGATAGGAGAGGAGAAGTATAGGAGCAGCAATGGGAGTATTGCCCCATTTACACTTGCACACATTTTGGTTTGCACATGGTTTGCACATCTTGCTTGTCAATGTAGGAAGTGTTCGTGGCAGCTTGCGGGAGGATGCTGGAGGATGTGGGCCAATGTGGGCCAATGTGCGCCAATGTGCTTGAATTGCGCGACAGAATTCTAAACACGTTTGATTTTTTTGCACAATGATTTTCTTTGGGTAACATTCGTAAACACCCTGCGAACTTTACGCAACCTAGTTGCAAACTAGCCATGCCAACGCGTGCCAGTGTGTGCCAATGCATGTCCATCGGCAAAGTGGCATGTGTCTTCCGGACTAGTTCACAAACAAGTTGCTCATATCTGCGACTCGTTACGCATACTTCCCACACAGTTATCGCATTTCATACTCATAGTCTACGAATGTGGACAATGTGATCAAAACATGTAGTCTTTTCACGTTTAATCCAGTCATGACACAATGCATGAATGATTAACTTGACGTAAACATGGCTTGATGCACTGCCTGAACTATTCGTATATCATACATGACCAAACGGTCGGAGATGACCACTCAATGGCAAGCATCTACATGTACATGTAGATTTTAGGCATTACTGCAGGGCAGTGCAGGACCAAAATGCACGCAAGTGTAAACGGGGTATATGGGTTGGTTATGAAAGCAATGTATTGTGAGCAGAGAAAAGCTACCAAAAGGAATGGGGGAATGAACGTGAGAACTTCTAGCTGCCAGTCATATTTATAAACAAATGTCTACTGTTATTGAGGGGGGGGGGGGGGATGGGCAATGGAGTGGCCTTGTATTAAAGCCTGTTCACACATGAAACAATAAAATGCCACAGCAAAATAAAGTATATTTGATGTGTATTAATGGCAAGTGGGGCTGTAA
The DNA here is from genome assembly GCA_025618425.1 of Heliocidaris tuberculata. Taxonomy (NCBI): domain Eukaryota; kingdom Metazoa; phylum Echinodermata; class Echinoidea; order Camarodonta; family Echinometridae; genus Heliocidaris; species Heliocidaris tuberculata. The sequence continues at coordinate 8,959,296 of CM046850.1, forward strand.
AAGTAGTTGAGTTTGATAAAAGCCCCTGTAAAGGGCCCTTGCATATCTGCACATTTTAAAGGATACAGAAATATGAAGTGTACTGCGCTGTGGTTGTTTCATTTTGGTTAGGCATTTTCTTTTGAGGTGTTATTGTTTGAGGCGATTTTTCTATGTCATATGTGAAGGAGACTGTATGAATGAGTTTATTATTCACTCCCCCCCCCCTTCCCATGTACATGTAACCTTTCTTGTAGTGTTCAAAATTTGCCTCTATCATTTTTGGAGCAAGTTATAGTTCTGCAATCTGGACTGTTTTTATTATGTTCAATTCTCTTTTGGCAGCTTGAACTGTGTAGTTGATCATTAATGAGCTTTCTAACCCCCCTCCTTTCCCCTTTTTCATCCTATCGTCTCTTACAGTGTGAGTGCAATATTGGACGGTGTACGCGGCGCCCCCTCACGGCCGGTTATCTTCGAGACCCATGGCTGCCCGCCTGATGTGCCCTTGATGCCGCGGCTCACGGGTAGGACCAAGAACTTCCTGGTCCTGTCGTGGAAGGCGTCCAACTCCAATGGGTCCAAGATCCACAGTTATTTGCTGCAATGTGATAAGGTATGGCAAGATGAAAAGCACTTTGTTTTCTTTAGCCTTGTTGAAATCATAAACATAGAAATTGAAATACTTAGAAAGAAGGACATTTCTGCCAGAAGCTCTCTCTTTTTCTGTTGAAAAAGAAGTGGATAGGTAAATACTAAAGCCATTGTCCCACCCATCTGATAAGAAAGATGCTAAAGAACAAGTCACACATACATAATGCTGGAGGATCATTAGCTTTGCCAAGAGGGGCTCCATATAACTTGTTGAATAACAGGACAGTGCAAGATATTGCAAGAGGTTTTCTTAGCTGAGCTGAGCTTATTGTGTCTTAATGCTGCATTGTCTTTAAGAATTCAGATGCAATATAATGGGAGAAAGAGCTTGTATCGGATGGGAGGAGCAGGACATTGGTACTTGAAGGAGACATGATGATGTGCACAAGGTTCATCCTGAGCTTTAGTAGCTGTGCTTAGTGTATCTGAATACTGCATTGTCAAGAAAGATTTCAGATGCAAGGTAATGGGAGGAATAGCTTGTATGAGAGGGGAGGAGCAGGACATTGATGCTTGAAGGTGACACAATGATGTGAGCAAGGTTCATCTAGTTGTTTCCTGCTTGAGTATAGGCTCCCAGGGATTGGGCATTGTTCTGTCACTGTTCAATGTTTGACGTCTTTGGCATGATGTCACTGTGTGTTCCGGGCTGTCACGTGTGTATGTGTCACACAGGCAGTATTCACATGTGGCTCAAATAATGTTTTAGGGGATGCCCTGAACTGTCGATGAATTATGTTGTTGCTTGTGCAGATGCTGCATTCACACATGATGGAAAGATGTTTTGCGAATTCCCTGCCTTGTCTTTGACTTCTGTTGTTGCTTAAGAGTGCTGCATTCACATGTGACAAAAGGACCTTTTGCTGATGTCCTTTAACTTATTGGCTACGGGAACTGGGTAGCTCCTGTGTTAATCCTATGGTAATGACAGAATTTAGTAGTCAAAAGGTTATGTTGTTAGACTTGTGTTGTTGCTTGTGGAGATGCTGTATCCACATTTGGAAGAAAAGACCTCTTGGGAATGCCCTTTTAGGTGCTGACTATTTCTCGTCCTATTGTTGATATGTGGGTATTTAAAGAGCAATCCTTTTTAAGGGACATTGCTGCTATGATTGTTCTTCCAAACTGACATAAAAAGCATGAGAAAGCTCACAAATTATTTTTGCACCTTTACCATAACTCAACCTTCTCTTATTTTGAGGATAGGGAATCATTTTGAGAAAGAATTTGGATATCATAATTTTTGTAAATCCACAGTGTAGCTTGATGTTACCTTTGAAAGGATTCTGTCATGATTACAATCATCTTACCTTCATGTGTAGTTGTATTCCATTCACTTCAAACACACAAACTTCAAAAAAGAAAAATTCTGAGAGAAAGAGGGTTTGCGAAAAAGGACCTATGGAACTTCCTTCTCAAGATCTGGACATCTGTCAGAGGTTGACCCCAAGTCTCTAGGGGTCAAGGTAGGGTCATGTGAGGTCACTAGCTGAAAGTAGGACATCCTGGTGAAACTAGCAATGTTTAGATTCGCTCCGAGTGGTTGAGGGTAGTTGAACTTCAGTATCCTTGTGATTGATGGATTGTTTTGGAGAGTTTCATTCATATTTATGGCAGAAGTCCATACCAGTGCGGACATGCAGGAAGCCACAACAGACGATAAATTTATAATCCTTGATCGAGCAAATAGTCCCGTGTTTGAACGGCTTGAATCAGATGCCGGTGTGCTAACAAGCTTAGGACGCAACGTCCCTCTAGCAGTTGAACTGCTGTCAAGATGCGAAACTGTCTAGATGGGCTAAGCCGGCTGGGATTAAGAAATGTGGGTCACATATTGAAAGTAAACAGGGATATATGAGTGTGTCCTCTTCCTCTATTTCTCCTTGTCCTACCCCCCCCTCTCTCTCTCTCTCTCTCTCTCTCTCTCTCTCTCTCTCTCTCAGGCTGTCTTATTTTCTTTCCTTCTTGTTTCCATCATACTCTCTTTCTGTTAAGTTTATATCTCCATCTCTCTTTCATCTTTTCTTATGGCTGTAGGCTCTACCCTTTTCTTGTGCTCGCTCCCTCCTTCCTTGTCTTGTTTCCCTCTTCTCTTGTCTCTCCTATCCTTGTCTTGTTTATGTTAAAGGGAAAGTCCACCCTGCTATTAAGTTGATTTGAATACAGAGAGAAAAAGGAGAGAAACAATGAAAGTTTAAGAAATAAGAAAGTTATGAATTTTTAAAGTTGTAGTCAATCAAACACAAATTGGCAACTCTGTGACGTATCTTGCAAGCTCCTGTACCATTTGCTCTGTACAGAAAATTTCATAATTTTTCATTCTCAGTTATATAGGAATAGAGTTGTTTCATATAGGTCTTGGGTGAAAACATATTTGCAATGATTATATCTAGGGTGCATGTATGATTAAATATTTTCTTTAGAGAAAATGGAAATTTATGATTTATAAAATAAAGGGCAAATGGGAGAGGAGCTTGCAAGATACTTTCACAGAGTTGCCAGTCTGTGTTTGATTGCTTACAACTTCAAAGAGTAATAACTTTCTTATTTATTGTTGGATTTTCCTCAAACTTTCATTGATCTGTTTCTTTCATGTTCTGGTTCTTTTAAATTCACCTTGACATCAGGGTGGACTTCCCCTTTAATAATCTCCTTTATAATCTTGCACTCATTTCTTTCTTGTTCTCTTTCAAATACCCTCTCTCTTAGATATCATCCCTGCCCCCTCTTCTCTACATGCATCTCTGATCTTTCCTCCTTCAATCTGTTTCCTAATCTTTTTCTTTATCTGTCTTTTCTCACACACCCTCGTCATCAATGTTCCCTTTGCAGCCAGTCTCACAGGTGTCTTGACATTTGGTCCAATTCCTCTTTGTCTAGTATTTGCCTTAATTCCATATTGTCTATTCCCAGTTTTTCTGCTTCCAGTTGTTCTATAACCATTTTGCCTGTATCCACTTTGTCTATTATCCATGTGGTTTAATCATCAGTTTGTCCAATTTCCAAAGGGCTGGAGCTCATTAACCATTTGATCTAATGATGAATTTGACAGCTATCATTTTTTCCTACTGCATATTTTGGTCTAATATGAAGATCCTGCCAGCGATGTTTTATCACACCAAATTGGATACAAGACCGAGGAGATAATAGACCAAATATACTAAAAACAAACTGGGAATTCAACCAAATGAATAACTACCCAAATGGACATTATACAAACTAACAGTGCTTTACAAAGTTATAAAAAAAAATACAACCAAAAAAAAAAAAGAAAAAAAAAAGAAAAAAAGATGCAGCAAATAGTCATTACATCTACACCTAGTGAAGAGGAACTGGATGTAGACAAATATCATTAGACAAAGTGCAGTTGTGATGCATCATCATTGGACCAAATGGCAATTCACTGTCTCACCCTGTCAGACCCTGTCAGACCCTCCTTGTTATACTTGCTCCAACCGCTGCCCCTCTTGTCAGGCAGATGTTTAGGTTGCATCAAGTACCTGTCAGATTACTGTGCCTTGACATGGGCTCACATTTGACCTCTGACCTATTTCATCTTCAGCTGATCACAAGTTCACATATGTTTGACCTACTTATCTTTTCTCAAAACGTGAGAGATCATGTATTCGAAAATTAAAGCTTGTGGGGAAATATTTCAAGTGAGAAAAGAGTTATACATTTTTTGATAAAAGGTTTGTGGAACAATGAGAGTCAGATTATGAATATATTTGTTTTAACAAAAGTTTCCCAGCCTATACATTTTGCAATTTTGTAAGGCTCATATATACTAATAATACTTCTACCTCCAAATATATGTGTGTCTTATGAACTGTCAAAATAAAACAGTTTATTTTGATGATCAAAATAAATTGTTTCTCTTGCTTCAACAAAACAGTATCATTTGAGTTGTTAAGCCCACTGCACACTATACTTTCGACTGCGATCCGATTTTGGAAAGAAATTGCAATAGTATTAGTATGGGCATTTTACCAAAGAAAATCTACCTGATTTAGGTTCTGAACAATAATATGAACTTTAAATATAGGATTTTGATCAGCCTTATACCCGGTATAAGGGCCAAATCAGTTTCAAATCGTAGACAATCGTAGGACTACTCTGACACCCCTACGACTCGGAGCCGATTTGGCCTTTCCTCCGACTAGAAAGCTCGCAATACGCCATCTTTTGATTTATATCTCGATGTTTAAATCTATATGACTATTCAGAACCTTCATCAAAAATATTTTATGTCTTTAATTGTCAATTTGGCATTCTTTTCCAGATATGTAAGCTGAAATTTCATCAAAGATCAAGGACTGACCCTTAAAATAACTGGCACATGTATCTTGTAATACATGAAGAACAATATCAGACCATGGCCCTCTTGCATAAAAATTTGCATTTAAACTTAAGTCAAAAAATTAAACGCAACTTGATTTTCAACCAATCAGGATCGCATACATGTATTTGGGACCTGCGTTCAATTTTTTGAGTTGCGATTAAACACAAACGCAACTTTTTATGCAAGAAGGCCCATCTCGAACATGTTTCTTTCCAATTTCCTTTTTGATACCAATACTAAAAATGATCTTTATTTCTCTCTCCCCCCCCCCCCTGCATTGTAGGGTAATGGTTCAAGTGGCTATGTAGCAATATATGAAGGACCGGACAAACAGTACAAAATCACCAAGCTTCAGCCCTCTACACTCTACAGGTTTAGATTACAAGCCATCAATAGCCATGGATCAAGGTGGGTAACGCATTCACATTCTTATGAAACGTATCCCAAAACATTTATATAATATTGACTGGCCTAGAGGGGGATATCGAATATGTTGCTCACAACAGAATCATATTGCCCCGAGTCGAAGACGAGGCCAACATGGTTCTTTTAAGGGCAACATTTTCGATATTCCCCGAAAGTAGAGCCAGTCAATATTATTATTATTACCTATATCATGTACATGCCTATTTTGTAGCAATGACAGACACGTCTGTTTGCCTGTCAGTCCCTCTGATTTCAGTTTCAGGTTATTCATGCAGGTATGTAATCTGGGCCAAGCAATTGTGACGTAAATTGTTACCTCGCGTATCCATTGTTTAAGCCTACACACGCGTACACGATAGCTGCGCGTATGCACTTTAATAAAAGCGCACTGACAAGAAAAGGTGGATGTTAATCGGGCTCAATGTTGACCGCACTTTTTGTACACAAAGTGAATGGTGAAACCTGGAAGAGGGAAAATATCAGGGAATGATGACCGCTCAGAACTAAGTCATTTGCGGACCGCGCAAAATATGAATTTTAATTGCACTGTAAAAATACCCCATATAGGTAATAATGTACTACATGTATGTTTAAGAGACATGATAGAAGCATTGTTGTTTGATCAAATCTTCATGTCATTAAAAGATATTAACATTCACAACAGGTCCATGGTTCCTTTCCGAATGCATAGCAGGTCATAATACATCATGATACAGACATTTTCTATAGTGGTTCAAGTTGCTTTAAAGAGGATGTTTATTACCTCATATTTTTTATTGGCTCGAAGACAGTTTGACTGAGGATCAGTGTAATTATGATAAATGAATAGTTTGCTTGAATTGGAAATAACCATTTTATAAAAACTCTGTTTGATGGATAGTTTTTTTTGATTTTCATAAGACTGTGTCACCCGGAGTAGCCTTTGTGTGACCTGAAGGTTTTGATCAACCACTTGAAACATCCCAATTTCCAACTTTCACTTTTGGTTTTGTTAATGACATTTCTGCATGGTGGAGAAGAAAGAAAGTCACTGTTCTATGTGTGTAACATTTTTCTTTTTTGTATCTGAACATACTTTATCATATGTTATATTTAGGAATGACCTGCGCCAAAGTTCAGGCATTAAAAGTTCCATACGTATTCAAATAGAAGGCCTATCTGTTCCCATAAATGGTTTAATAAAAGCGGTGTTGATAACAAAAAGGAAATAAAATTTTACAGCTACAGTACTCGCAGTATTGCTAGTAGTAATACTTTAGTCTGGGATATGATATAATTGAAAATGTATAGTTCAACTTTAAAAAAGGGAGTCAAATGCATAAAAATCCTGTGGTTCTTTGAAAATTCTATAAACCAAGTTTTTATAAGCATTTGAGAAAAAAGAAGAATTTGTTAAGAAATCAATTTCATAACGGTTCTTTAAAAATTCTATTAACCAAGTTTTTATAAGCATTTGAGAATAAAAGAAGAGTTTGTTTAGAAATCGATTTCATAATACATGTACTAGGCTTAAAAACTCAACCTCTCTGTATATGTAACCTTAAAATAACCTCCGCCCCTTTACTCTGTCTACAGTGGGTTCAGCGAGGAAGCTAAGTTCTATACATCGGGTAGCGTGCCCCCTGTGCCCGGCCCGCCCACCCTCATGGAGGCTCTTGCCAGGAGTTTGAAGCTGCAGTGGCAGCGGGGCCCTGGAGACATCCACGGCTACTGTCTAGAAATGGATGATGAATCTAAGGTAAGAATGGGGTCAAGATTACCATATCTTTGTCATTCTTATGGGGGGGGGGGGGGGTGTGGAAGGAGTGGTCAAGTGGACGTTCCCACTTCTGTATAGAAATGGATGATGAATCTAAGGTAAGAATATGGTTCTTATAACCTATATTTTGGGAGATATGGGTAAAGTATCCATACAGAGTTAAAGGAATCAAGTGTATAGAATACATGATAGATTTTATATTTTGTTTGAGAAATGTTACATAGGGTTACACCTTGTTTAATAATGATGCCATTCTTCTCTTCTTTACAGCGCTATGGCTTCCAAGTGGTTTACAGAGGGGAGGATACGAGTCACTGTTGTAAAAATCTTGCCAGAAATTCAGATTACAAGTTTAGGGTGAGTACCCACTCCATAATATAAGCAGTAGGTATAATGTCTCCAATTTTATTCTCCAGTTTGGATAAAGATGCCATTACAGGGATATAACAGTAATTTGCTACATGAACTGCAAGCAGGCCTTTTTGGGTGTGTAACTTGCAGTTATTTGAAGGAGTGTTTTTTTTTTATTGTGCATTATGTAAAGTGCATTTCAAAAATGGTTGTTTAGTCCACTTTCGTATGAATTGTTAGGATCTGTTTTTGTTGTGTATAAATGTTGCTGCAAAATATTATCATGCTGTATATATTCTGAGTAGCCCAGAGATGACACATTCAGTTGCCATTGGTGATAAGAGCGGTAAGATTTGACCATTTCCCTGACCTTGTCTTGTTTCTCCTCTCTCCTGACCTTTACCCTCTGACCTTTGACCTGTGTTTTTTGACCCTTGCAGTTATGTGCCTTCAATGAAGAGGGAAACAGTCGGTGGAGTAGCATAGTGGCCTTCCGCACGATGCCTGACGCACCGCGAGCGCCTTCCAAGCCAAGCCTCAAGGGTAAACTCCATTCCACCAGTTTCAAGATCACGTGGGGTGAGTTCACTATTCATTCAAGCTTAGAATTTTTACACGTCAAAATAAAACAGCATGCCTCCTCAAATTGACGCCAATGATTGCTATCCTTCAGTTTTACATCGTTTAAGACAAATCAAATTGTATTTTAGATGAATAAATGTGAATAAGTATTACAAAATGCAAAAAAAAGGAAATCACCAATTTGTACATGAAAATAGGGATTATGATTTCCACTCCACCTTGCCGATTTAGAGGCTTCAGTGGTTAATATCAGTTAAGTTGTTATTAATTATGCTCGGCACAATGTACTGCAACATAATAGAACTAAACAATTAATGGAATTTTTCGCCATTTCTGCTCTTGTGTTACATGTATGTACAATTCATAAGAATTCTGTATCAAAAGATAAGTACGGCAAAAATCTCACTAAATCTCTTATGGGTTTGAAAGCAAATTTTGAGTTCTGGTTGTGGGGTTGCATTTGCATTTAGAGAGAAGCTGGTTCAGTGTAATTCTGAATAAGCCAGTTTGTAATTAGTTTATGGTACAAATGACCCTGAAATGACCCTGAAATGACCCCAATTTGTTTTGGTGGACGCGCTACTTGTTTAACATGTAAAATCGTACTGGTGCGCGCAAAGTGGTGCTTAAAATGACAGCGTCGGTTGTACTCGGTACAAATGACCTTTATCTGCACTTGCACAAATTGTATTTATGAACTGGCTTATTATTCATCATTCAGAAGATGGGTTATTTGGACCTGTAATATAATTTAACTCCCCCCCCCAACAAAACAAAAACAAAAATGCTGAAAATTACATTTCCTTAAAAAAGTTCATCTTACATTTGTGCATACATGTATGCCCATGACACTGTATTCTGCAAGGAGTGAGGACTTCCAGCTTGAATTCCATATCTTACATTACTCAATTCTTGAATGTCATTCATTTGTTACCGTAATCAAAACACTTTCATCTCATTTTGTAGTCTTGAATATTCTCTTTCATTTTGATTTTAATTTGAATGTAAAATATTTTTGCAATATTTTTTCTCTGTGTGTCTTTAGATCCACCAAGGGATTGTGGAGGCTCTGAAATAACAGCATATCTACTAGAAAAAGCTGAAGTTAGAAGTGAGTGTGTGTTTAACTATTTATTTGCTATGGATCCAAACTCAAGACTGCCACATTGTTTTAGAAGTATATATTTATTTATTTATTTATTATTTATTTGGCATTTCGAAAACAATACAGAAAACATTACAGAAAAAATAACAGGAATAAACATTGTAAAGAAAGGACCTGGATCGAGTTGATGGGGCTGCCTGGGTTTAGAAAAGGTTAACTCAATTACCATGACCCACAGGTCTTCCTTCCCACACCCCTCAACTCCATCCAGGTCAGGATAAGAAAATTAAAAGAAGAAAATTAAAAGAAGAATTATGAACTAAAAGTGTATCACTGGAAACTGGTAGCACATTAGGTGCGATAAATGTGACATGAATATCTCAAGCAATATCTCATTTCAAACAGATCATTTTAACATGTATTAACATTCAAATATGATTGACTACTATATGTGTGACTGTGGCAGTCCACTGTTTTGTTCCATTAGTCGACCAAAGCCAGGAAATAGTTAATTTCTGTAATTCAGTTATCTGAATGACATGACTTCACATGGTACATTTCTTTACCAAGTGTATACATAATACCAATCTGCTCATTATTCAATGATAAATTGATACAGTATTCATGACGATAAATGTGTTATGGTGACAACATTGTATTGGCAATTTGAGGGAAATATTTACTAGTTAACATTCTATTTGACTGGATTATAGTATTTGGTTTTTATATTTTCTATTCGATGGATTTTTTTTCTTCTTAATACAGTATTGATGATATTAGTCTATGATAGTGTTAGTATTATTGACCATTGTGGTAAGAAGAGGTGATAATGTTATTTGTGTTAGGTTTAGATGTTGGTTGTGATAATGATAGTAGTGCTGATATTATGATGTTGGTTTGATGATGATGATGTTAGTTATTAAATCAAATGTCACTTTTCTCTTGTTAGATGGTCCCTTTTCACCGGCATATAGGGGTATGGAGCGGGAGCACCAGTTTGACAATCTAAAGCCCGGGTGTACTTACTACCTTAGAGTCGCATGTACAAGTAAAGGAGGAACAAGTTCGGTAAGTCCCCCCCCCCCCCCCCCCCCCCCCCCCAAAAGTTTTATTTTCTCATACAGTACTTACGGGTTTTGGGCTGGGACAAGCTATGCTGACTTGAATATATAAGAGAATCCACAAATCTGCCAAATAAGTAACCAACCAAAATAGTGCTGTGAAACTTTCCACAAGAGCCCCTGTTTCATAAAGCTTTTTATCAATAACAAGTCACAATAATTGTTATAAGCTACTGAAATTCTTGAATCTGATTTGCTGAGAGGAAATTTGTCATAGAAATGTGGCAGTTGTTATTGATAACAAGTTTTATGAAACAGGGCCCAGAAGTACTGGAAGCCATCTGTAAAAGATGAGGGAAGTTTACTGTGATTAGTGAATATTCAGTAGTATCATGCAGTCTCTGAAATGATAAATTGTAGGTGGTAGTAAACATGCCTTTCTATTCATATTTCATTTCTGAAAGCACCATATTTTTAAATGATTTTCATGGAACCTTTACCCAAGGGTGATGCTGTCAATGCCATGGAGTGAATAGGTGCCCCCAAATGTGATGACCTTTTTTCTTGTCTTGTCGGTAATTCCAGCGTGACAGACGGGACATCCACCCTTCACTTTTTGATGTTTTCGCCTGATATTTTGTATTTCCTTTAAAAATGATGCTTATGTTGATGTACAGTGTGATCTATGATATTTGGTCCACAAAATAGGCACCTCCAAAATGTGATGATGATCTTTTTTCTTTTCTTGCCAGAGATATTTGGACTAGTGGCGTGATTTTCTGCTCAGCCCCTCCCCCATTGAAAATACTTCCAGGTTCCCAGGATCTCCTCTGCTAATAAAGTTGAATATGATTTCATTAATATGAAATATGTTTGTTTCTTTCCATGTATCCAGTGTTCGGAGGTGTTTAGTATAACAACGCTACCCATAGTACCTGGCCAGAGTCACACACCCAGAGTACATGGGAAACCTAAGGCTACTTCTGTTAATTTGAGATGGGGTAAGTTTTGATATCTATCAAACATGTTTCCACAGCAATCTTTTTTTTACAAATTGCACTTCATATATCATCCTTGATATTTAATTAAATTACTGAAAGACAAAATTAATACATAAAAAACCTGCATTTGCAATTACAGATGAGGTGATCTTGAAATTCTCCCCATTCATTTTTTAAACCAGCCACAACAGTTACTGCTTTCCACAATGTACATGTATTTGGCAGCTTGCTTGATTTCTTTTACAACGAGAAAGGAGGATGCCTTTTCTCACTAACACACGTACCCCCAATTGCAGATATAGACAGGGCTAAGGGAGAATGAGAATATATTTAGAAATTACAAATGTTTTCAAAACAATTTGGATATTCATTTCAGATGAAGAGAAACCACATCCTCTATGTACATGTACTTTCATTTTCAAAACATGGGAATATCCTTTGAGGTCTTCTTGTGTAATTGTTCCTATCTACAATTCAACTTCAAGTTGTTTAAACTTGCCAGGTTAAAGGTCAATGGAAAATACCAAATATTTCCAAATCGGGGGAAATTCTTGAAAAAATTATTGCGTACAATATACAGGCCATCCTTTACTTGTTATCTTCAGTAGAGGTTTCTTTTGCACGTATTAAGTTTATTAAACGTTGATAGTACATGTAATTACATAGAAAGCTACGGGTATTTTAAATGAAGTTTTGATACAGAGTCATTATTCTCAGAGGCCTTTTTGTATGTGTTACTGTAAAAGAAACAGCTTGCTGGTATAATTGAAATCCAGATGTTTCTGTGTAAGAAGATATCTTTGTTAGCATAATTATTTGAGGAAATGAGGACACAAAGATTAGTAAGACCACAAATTATCTTTTTCCTGTGCTTTGCTGGAAAATGTGATATGTTAGAATATGATGGCAATGCATGATTTGGGATTCATGGAAAGTAAGAGGGCGATTTGATTCACTTAGGAAACATGTGGGTTGTCCATTGACATTTCTTTGTGTGAGTCATGTCAAGCTTGTTTTGCATTTAGTTCGGAGCATACCTGTTAACAAAGGGAGAGATATATATTGGGGGGGGGGGTTTAAAGAATGCTGATATGAAGCTTCTTCCACATATGCCGCGGGTAAACCACCGTGGTAAACTGCTGGGGTAAAATAGAGCATAAAGTGCTTCACATTTCAGTTTATTATAAACATGCAGATAAAGGAGTACTGTAGTGCCTTCGTTGCTCGCAGCTACTCTTTTTCAATCAGGCCTGCCATTCATTTCCATAAATGGAAAAAAAGAATGCAGGATTTTCTGCATCATATGTGAACGAGCTTTAGGCTTACTACTGTGGTTGTAGCTGAAATATATTGGCTGGATTTAGAGTGACACCAATTTATTTCTCTCTGATTTGAGGTGTTATTAGTACAAATTTTGGGTAATGGAATGGAAAAGAAGGAGAAATACAGGAAGAATTAAGGAAGGAAAGAAGAGGGTAGGATTAATATAGACATACATGTATTTCTGATGGTATTGCATCGGTAACGCCTTAGATTAAAGCAGAGGAGATTGATAGTTTGATATGTTACTGGTTTCAGATGTTATTGGTATAACTACTGATTAATGAGGAGTGAGAGGACTGGGGGAGGAGGAATTGATGAAGAGAGTGATTAGATAATGAGGGATGATTAGATGCTTTTATTTGTTAAAGCTCATGTACAGTATTGGTAGAAAAAAGGAAGTTGGAAAGAAACATGTTAAATATAGTCTCATTTTGTTCTCCTTGTATCAAAATATGTCTGTAAGAGATCATTTGGTATTCCATCTATGATTTCTGATGAATTTCAGTGTAAATATCTGTAAGGAATGCTTGATCACTGCCATTATGCTACATGTAGGACCCTTCCACCCCGACGGCTCCCCGCACAGCAATCTTGGGGCTTCCCATAGAGACAGCGTGTGTGCACTGTGTGTAGCTACTCATCATTGGTTTTACACGTGTGTTTACAGTGTATAGCACATGCTGCCTTTGTTGGGATTTTACGTGCCTGTCCCGGCACATAAATTAGTTTTTGCCTGTTATTTGTTTAATATTAAACTTTAGGAGGTGAAACCTTCACAGTGTCTTAGTATTGCTAGTATCTTGCTATTTATCAACAAAAATTGAAGAAATCTGACGAACAGTTTTTGAGGGCTTACCAAAACTTTACTTGACCTTTAATATAATAGATTAATATTATTAATGAGTAAAAACTGGAAATGGGAAAAGGACTACAAAATGAACAGAGGCGGAAGTATCACAAGATTTCATACCAGTCTTGAATGTTGGAGTGAAGACCTAATATACTCTGGGAATGCTGTATTATTTTCAAGCCTGACTCATAACATTGACACTTAGTAAAGGATCAATTTACTTTAGATATAGGAATGATATTTTATCACCAAGCTAAATATAATTAGAGCTTCTCGGAAATGGAAAAGTGTATGATATGGAAATTGAAAGCTAGATTTCAAAGATACATTAAATGTGGAATGAACTTGTTGGTATTGCAGTGATATTAATGTAATTTTAATTATGATTCATGAGATTCAAGTTTCAATTCTCTCAAAACATGTGTGAAACTGGACTCATGTTTCAGTCACATGTTAGTAAGTAATTGATATTTTCCTTTTTGCAAGATTCTTTGCCTAGAAATTGATGAGATGATTTCACATTAGTAGGAAATTAGAGAAAGAGTTCAAAATTCAGATTCAGAATTCTAGTGTTTGTTTGATGTGCATGCAAATGATACACAGTCAGGAAAACTGCAAATCATTCCTTTCCAGTAATTATCAGACATAAAAAATTAACCATTTCCCGCTATAAAAAGTGTGTAATTATTGTTTCAACATTATACCTTTTGCACTGAACACACCTAATCTTAAGGGGTTTTTTTTTTGGGGGGGGGGGTGGGTACTCTGCTGTTTTCCCTCTCATATTGTCAGAATGTAATTGAAGAAAAGTCAAACCTGTCTGATATAGTTACCGAAGTGAAACAGAAAAAATGGTTTCTGCAGTTAGTCGACTTTCTAGACAGATTTTTACAAAACACATTTCTCCCTGTAGCAAGGCAATGTCTTGGATTACTATTGAAAGATGACCTTTATGGAGTGATGGCCTATGACTGGTTTAACTGTAATTTGAAAGTTCCTCTTAGTAGTTGTAGACAAAAAAATTGTATTTGTTGGGCAGTGGTTTATAGTTCATTTTCTGTTTCTGTGCAGGTATGCCTGATTACAATGGAGGTGCTCCCATCACCGAGTTCTCCGTCGAAATGACAGCAGCTGATAACGTTACTAGCGAGGTCCACCGGGCACCTGCGGACATCACCGAGTGTCCGGTGAGCGGCCTGCTCCCAGGAAGGACGTACGACTTCAGGCTTAGGTCGTGTAACAAAATAGGGGTAAGTCAGGATGGAAGGGGAGAAATGGATTAGGGGTTTGAAGGTAATTGCCTCCAAAATGCTTTAAAGAACCCCTGCAAAAAACTATTGCAGGGGCTTATATCAATGGTTGATGTGAGTAATATCACAGAATAAGATTGGTTTAAAAAAGTGCCGATGTAATTCATTCAGGACGAGAAATTTCAGGGGCTGAATTGATCATTTTTTCTCTTCAAATTTTGGATACTGGTATTTTTCTGTTATTGCTACAGTTTTGTGATATAAAGTTATGTACATGTATCTTATAAGAACATGTACTGCCAGAATCTTTCTCTAAAAGTTAAAACATGCTAATTTTGTTGGGGAAGACAATGGTCTGAAACTTTACAACAGTTTGCCAATTTTATGGATGTTACTGGATATTTTCTTTTGTAAATTCTTGACTTCAAACGCTACATGCTCGTGCATCTGGTTTTATGTTTTAGAGCTTTGAATCGAAAGTTATAGAGCCAAACCACAAATTGTAGATAATTATCCTGAAAGGGGTAACAGAGTTTCTTGCTATTCTGCAACCAGGAAATCAAAAATAGATTATCCTGGCTAGTGGCTTTATGAAAAAAATCCTGAAAACGTGAAAATGTGACAATTAACCCAAAGGCAACAAAGAATGATGGAACATGCAGTTTCCTAGATACCTTGCCATTTTGTCCCAGGGGGTTGGAGGTGGTTAAGATCTCCGGGTCCCTCCCACCCCCATTGCATTAGAGAGGTTTAATATCAAAATGACAATCTAGTGAGTATGGCTTATATTAATAGAATGTTGTCTGCAGGCTTCTAGGCAGGAAAATGTTAACCTGTGGTCTAAATTGAGTGAAAATGGCCTTGTGGCATTCCGAGGAATGGTTTGGGAGGACCCAAAATATTTTTCACTTTGAAAAAATGCATAAGCAGATTATTTTGCTTGTCGTAACCCCTGTTGGGCAGAACTTGCCCTTGGTATTTTTTTCTGCTGAAGTCCCGCACTTCTGTATTAGCACCAATGGTTTTATGCACTGACAAGAACCCTGGTTGTCTTTGATTCCAAATGATTTTAAATTGCTACAGTTTGAACATTCTACTGTAATTGGGATTGTGCAATGCAATATTGTTGACTTGAGTAAGAATCTTCCCTGTACCTGCCTGTGAAGTTTTGTCCTTCCTTTCCATCAAAGAAACCGCAGCCCCTGTTTACCTGGCTGCTGGGGCAAGCTATCCCCCAACACCCTCGTCTGGAGGTCATGTCAATTTCCTGGCTCTTCTAGGGGGATTTCCCTCAACACCCCAGGGGAATTTCCCTCTACCCTCTGGGGAGTTTCCCCTACCCTCTGGGGAGTTTCCCCTTTCTCACCAGAGCTAAGCATGTATTTAGAATATGATTGAAGACAAGTCTCTTTGTGGGAACAGCTTGATGCGATTCAGCTTAAAAGCAGATGAGATAGTTACGTGATAGACCACTGAAATCTACGGAAAATGTTACAAATGCTCACCTTGCCAAATAAGGGCCCACACCAACATAAAGCATGATGTCATTTTTCTGTCCGAGGAGACATAATTAGATTTCCTTTCCTGTGAGCATTGAGACCTTTCAGCTGCAGTTGTGATTGGGTCCTTCATGTCTGTCACAGTCCTATTTCAACATTTAACATATACATATAATTATTGCTTTCTTGTACAAATCTGGAATATGTTATTAAAAAGAAGTGATGAGAATAAGCTTAGGCTTTAGATGGAAATTAGTGATGTAAGGTTTACTTTAAGCCAGATGTGTCACCCAGATGTGTCACCCAGTTCATTAGAAATTATTCTGAATTAGCTTCTGAGTACATATATTCACAGTAATTTCAATTCTCCTTTCTAAGATTCTTCATAATGATAGTATTCTGTTTAAAAAAAAAAAAAATACTGAATTTCATATGATTAGTAATGTCTGGGTATAGACCTTGAACAATTCCATCCCCAAAATGTGTTTCTATTTCTAATCAGGGTCACTCAGAGTTGGATTATAGATGAAGACAGAGAGGTGATCACATGACCAAATCTCATTTCGATGTCTCTTGCTCCTTTTTATTTCAGTACGGGCCCTACTCAGAACCTCTTCGGGTCAGTACGGGGGCGGGTCCACCCGACGCCCCTACCGAGCTGACAGCGTCCTGCGTCACCACCTCTGTTGTCCTCCTCAGCTGGAATAAACCCTGCTTCAACGGAGCGGACATCACGGAATATAGGGTGGAGAAGGCCTCCGAGAATGGCACATTCTCATTAGTAAGTTTGATGTCCAAAATAGGGCGTAAATCATATACACAGAAAAGGAAACGCATTCTGATATAGATAGCTAAGACACTTTCAGTCATTGTTTTATCTGAGGGAAAGGTTTTTCAAACTGGGATTCATGGTTAACTGAACAATACTAGCTCAAATGTTAAATCTGTACTAAGGTGTGCTCATATTTTGTCAAATAGGTCCTTCCAGAATGCAATCAGATAATAAACTTTTCATTGTAATGCTAAGAAGTCCAACCTAACAACCATTTCTGATCGCTCCCACAGGCATACAGTGGCTCGGCCACCACTTGCGAAATCCGGGGTCTCCAACCCGCCACCTACTACTACCTGAGGGTCCAGGCTCTCAACGCAGCTGGCCATGGGCCCTTCAGCTCCGTGGCCACCTGTCAAACCCTCCCCTCCTCCCCAGAGGCTGTCCCCTCCTTGCGAGTGGTCTCTTCCACCTCAGACTCGCTGCTCATCCAGTGGACGGAGCCCAGCGACTGCGGCTCGGAGATCATGGCCTACAACCTGGACATCGGCGAAGGCCAGCCCATCTTTGTGGAGGGCAACGTTACCCAGTACTGTGTAGACCAGTTAGAACCAGATACCAAATATAGGTGAGTGGTCTTTGAGCGAAACTAAGAAGAACAAATGATAAATCTTCTTTCTAATAAAGTAAACAATAATCATTGCACTTGCAACTGCAGATATATTTTTCTTTAAAGGCATATGGTAGGCAGTTTCCATGTGCAGTAGGTCATAATTTGCTGACTCCAGACTTGGTGAAAAAGCACTGGAAATATTAATGGGCGTACAAGTCTAGGACGCAGCAAACCAGCTGTCCAGCCAAGAAATACCCCCTGGTCTCTCAAAAAAGTCTTCAGGTGAAGATAATGACTTTACCATATGGGGCAATGGGTGGAAAATGCAGAGCATTACATAAGGCCTGTTGGGTCATAAAACTATAGTCCACTCTGGGTGATTGACAACACCTGTTGTTGGGTAAACACCCAAATGTTGTCAAATTCCCCATGAAAACCCAAGATTATGTGATTTTAAATGAGCAACTACAGTGAAAAAAAAAAATACAAGGGGCATGGAGGGAAATCGCACCTTAAATGCTGTCTCCACCCCAGTAAAAAAGAAAAATGAAAAGGAGCCCTTATTCCCTTAGTTGGTTTCAATGCTTAAAATCACTGTAACAGAGTAAAACTGTGACTGAGTGGAATTTATCTGAAAAGTTGTCCTCAAATTAATATATGACTTTTCGCCCTGAATATTAATACCTCTCTTGCCAGGATACGAGTGCAAGCCCTAAACAGCATTGGTGAGGGTCCGTACAGCGCCGTACTGAAGGCCATCACTAGAGCCCTACCCCCCATCCCACCCAGGTTAGAATGTGTCTACTACAGCCACCAGTCACTCAAGCTCAAATGGGGCGATCAGAACCGGACGGTGGGAGACTCCAAGTCACTCAACTTCACCTTGGAAATGGAAGATAAACGGGGAAGGTAAGAGAGAGATGCAGTTCTTCTGAATTCTAACAATTATTCTTAGTTATCTAGGAACTTTATGAAGCTGTATGCATGACTTAAGTTATTCAGGAAAATGCATCTTGATGAATTATCTCTACAGTTTCATGTAGTACCCTTCCTGTTGCGTTTGTATGTACAAGAATGACTATTTTCCTTTCAGGGTGATTCGTGAAATTGTTCCCATACGACATATTAATGTGATCTATTATTTTATAAAAAATAAGATGTCACTCAGTATGACCACTGACAAATCTCGCTTTCTTGTATCACTATACTTGTATAATGGCTACATACAATTTTCATCATCTAGAGTTCGTAGGCTAAAATTTTGTCCTCACATGGGTTCCATGAGGGCCCTATTCTATGCGAGTGCATACGAATGCATCAACTAGTCCACTCACAAGAAGCTTTTATATTCATTGAAAGTGTATTCAAACTTGCAATATCTCTTTGTAGATGTAATATTTGAAGCTCATATTTTTCATGTAGTATAGTGACATGGAACCTCTAACACACAGAGCAAAGTATTTTTGGGGTGATCGGTACCCTTTAATGGCTTGTTGATTATGTAACTATGTAAAAACTTCTTGATTATTATTAACGCAGATTTGTAGTTGTCTACTCCGGTGTCAATGTCACTCAGAAGGTCACAAGGCTAAGTGAAAGCACTACCTACAAGTTTAGGATACTTGCCAGCAACGAGGCAGGAACAGGGCCCTACTCAGAAGATTTTGTCTTCGCAACGACGAAGGCTCCCCCTGTAACACTCAAAGGTAGGGTCAATAATAATGATGACGATGACGACAAACTATCTTTTAATGAAACGCTTTTGCAAGAAACAAAAGTGCACTGATACAAAAAATACAAAGTATATACAGACGCACTAAAAAATGTTAAATATTTTGATAAAATGTAATAAGTTGATATTTTGAAATGATCAGGGTGAAGTCTTGTCGTGTTTTCATGTTTTCACTTTGTGTACCTATATCCCAGCTCCCACGATGGAGGTTGATCAGGATTCTTGCCAGATCTCCTGGGCCGAAGCTATCCTCCACCAACAGGATGATCTCATGCACTACCAATGTCAGTACCAGAGGACCAGGGAAGGGGACGCCAGGGTGGTAAGTGTACCCCTCTTTATCTAGACTGGTAAAATAATCCTTACCAATGTCAAAACCAGAGGTTCAGGGAAGGGGAGGGTAGGATTAGGTAAGTGTATTCCTGTTCATCTTCCCTGGTAGAATAGAGGCAAGTCCAAGCTCTATGGATATTATGTGTCTCAAATGTTGCCAAGTATAGTGGAAAAATAAATCTAATTAATACTGAAAGTATGATTTTCTTTGATATTTGGTAATCCCCATTGTTTAGGATACTTGTACAATTACTCCAGCAGATGAAATGATTTTCTTTCTGTTCATTTTTCTAGATCTACCGTGGTCCAGAGAAGAGCTTCAAGTTGGAGCACCTTGAGCTGAATGTGGAGCATCGGGTACGAGTATGTGCCATCAGGGTACCAGGTGATGGTTCCTCAGAGCTGACAGGGATCTACAGTCCCTGGGCTCCTTTCACCATCACCCCGCCAGCGGCAAAAGAGGAGGCGAACATGGCAGAGGGGGACGGGGAAGGACTGACGGACCTGGACTCCAAGCCGATGGGAGACAGTCAACTGGCTATGATCATCGTGGCATGCTTCTGCGTAATAGCCATCTTAATTGCCGTCTTTCTTCAGTGGTATCTAGGCTCGTAACGGACATGGCGGGTGGAGTGCTGGACCAAGGCGGCGCCCTCTATGGCTGATCGAGGGCAGGGAAGATCCCTCTCCCCCCCTCATTATTCTTCTCCCAGGCTTTGCGGACTAGAATCTCTTGAGTTTGACCACTAGGAATTCATCTGGCCAAAAATCTCTCACAGCCTTCACAGAGGATAGTAACCAGTTAGCCTCAGTCTTCGCATCGACTAAGATTCAGCCAATCCTTCTTCTGCAATCTAGAATTTGGGGAATCTGAAATGTTTGTCAGCTGCTTGTTAGTATCAGCCCTGTGACAAGGGTAAATCAGATCATGCCAAATAGCTCTCTGACTTTGCAGGATCTAGATATTTCTTTTACTACCTATTGGTTTAAAACTTATCTACTTTCACAGAACCATCCAACCAGGGCCCAGTAAACATTAATTAAAGTTTAATGAAATATAGGATTCATACAAACAGATATCACGGGTTAACAAATACTTCCTCAAAAGCAAAGTCATTGCTTACAATGTCTGGTCACAAGATGTTAATGAACACACGATTGAAAAGACAGTGAAAGAACTTGGGGTTACTAAGTTTGACAATGAATTAAATTATATTCCAATGATCACTGCCTAGATAACCATTGCAGCATTTACCAAGCATTCGTGGACCACATCACAGTCATCGTAGAGATTACATATTCTCATTTTTACTTCCATAGCTGTAGCATGTAAGTAGAACATATTACCTCTTATAACTTAATGTGTATGTTTTAACTGTCTTATATGTGTGATAAGTCATTTGTGCACCCGTGCAAGATATACACGTAGCCTCTTACATTCGTTCAGAGGTGAATTTCATCAGGATGAGGTGGCATTGTTTATTTATTTATTGTTTTGCCGCTTTCACCGCCCGCTTTCGACAAGGGACTACAACAAGCCTAACAGAGGGCAAGGGGAGAAGTAGGTTCATTACACTTGGAGGAGTAATGGTTGTTTTTTCCACAGCAAAGGAAATACAACTATATTCTTTCTGCAGAAAAAAAGTCATTCAATCTTTTGTAGAAACATCCTCTGGCTGAAGACGTACAAACTCTTCATCATTCATTGGTTTATGGGTGATACATAGTCGGCATGATATGAAATGCATTTGGAAATGTTGGAACGGCTGCCTGAAAAGGAGCAGGTAATAATTAGGTAACATGACTGAATTTTTATATTCATATAACCCAGGGCAGTCTTAAATCTAAATGTTAATTTGCCAACATCAAACAAATTGTAGCCAGCAAGTTTTCCTGCAGGTTTTCACGCTGTGCTATGTCAAGGAAACTTTGACGAAAGATCTTTAAAAAAAACGAAAAAAAACAAAGCATCATGCTCATTCTCTGCAAGAGTTGCATAGATTTGAAAGGAATTCTTGATAATTTCCTCGACCGAGAGTGTAGTGAATTGTAGATAAAGTCTTCAGGGTTACACCATGTATTCTTTCAAAGGATTTAAAGGGCCCTCAAAAGGGCTGGTAAGCTCCGCTAAGACCGCTCATTTTTTACTAGCGGCCACCGGAATTGCTGGTGAATTTTAGTCTACTAAATCTACAATTCATTTTCTCCACCATGAAAAGTATCGCTGATACTTCACTAAACGAGAGTGTGGCGCAGACATATTCAAGAAAAAAAAAAGAAAAAAGGAAAAGAGAAATTGGATGCAGAAAAAGGGAGTTGACATTGATCACCTTGCATGTATTGTTTCATAATGTCTCAGTATTAGGGTAGACAGGTGTTACTGGCAGAAATGCATGGGAACAGATTCAAATACAAAGTGTTATGTATGGACCTGAATTCATAAAATAACGGTTAATTTGCAGGGTTCGTAGGGATGTTTTGATTCAGCATATTCAGTCCATTGAGTTCAGGAGAACTGATAGAATGTTGTAGAATCCATGCCTATGTTTAAGAATACAAATATTATTGGGAAGAGATTGAGAGACGGGGGAAAAGAAACAGAAATAGAAGATGGGAATGAGTGGTGTTTTTGGTTTCTGAGGCTGAAGTTATTGAGACAAAAGAGAGAAATATGTAAAAGTTAGGGAACAGTAGAGATTACAAGGAAATCTAAGCTATCTGATGGGTATCCAACTCATGAAATTTAGCAAAGTGAAGTGAAATCTGGCAGGAAATCCATAATACCTTGCAGTTTTTCTCTGCATTCTCTTCTTGTTTATAAACAGACAAATTCATCGTGGGCATTGCCAAATTTAAAGAAATTAACTATATTCTAGCAGGATATTCAAACCAAAGTGCATATAAAATGAATTTAAGAGTAGATTTTTATTTTAGTAAGATTTTGCATAGAATAACTCATTAGAAACTCTATTTGTCAAATGGTTAGATTATATATATAGTATTTCAACTCATTCAATAAATAGATTTATCAGGTATGTATTTATTTTATGTGTCGGTAAACCGTTTGTTCCCGTGTTTATGAAGATTTTTGTCTGGCAAACCGTCACAAAATATTATACGATTTGAACGGTACGTCTGAATTGAAATAATAACTAAAGTGAATTGTAAACTAGCATTAATACAGGCCAATGAATTTTTTGAGAGGAAATTTCTCACAGACTACAACATCAAATCACAATGTAAATGAAATTGAATAATCTGAATTTGCAATTCATATTGAATGCTCAATGACAATGTTGCGTTCAAAGTGCTTAGAAAAAATTTACTCGGCATTAGTTTGTACCGCCCATCCCTATTTTGTGAAGGGGCTGTTTTGTGCTCTGTTTAAAGAGCTATTTGAAAATTACTGTTATATCAGAGGCTAGTAATCAAGAAAAGGAAGGCATGTTGCCAATGCTAGCGCAAAAAAGACCATTCATGCTCGGTACTTCTGCATTAATGCCTTTTTGCAGTTACAGTAAGGCTCATGCTCTGTCTCTTTCTGAAGTTGCTAGCCGGAGATATAATCAATTTTGGGAGTTGGGCATTAATGATGAAAGCTGCAATGATGTGTAGGAGTGTACCAAGCACTACCGTTATTCCAAAAGAGGAGTATCTTTTGTACGTTAGTTGTTTTTATTTTCTCACACAAATCTGCTGCGTGGTTAAAATTGTACAGACCACAGATTTTGTGTATGTTTTTTGATATTTTTGTGAGGTAGCAAGATGCTCTGAATAGAGCATGACTATGTCCTGATGATACTGTGGCAAGCACTGCACAATTTCAACTGATGGTATGCTATAAAAGACGCACTTGGTTGAATAACAGCTGTATTGTTGCTCCATTGTTGATGTGTAGTGGGCCATTGTTGATGTGAAGTGGGCCTGGGAAGGGAGACTCAAGTCAGTTGTAAGTATACCTTATTGTAAGTCACATTGGGTAGTTACTCCTCAATAGCCCAAAATTCAGGAACATCAACAATTAGGGGGATAGCAGTTTAAGGCGGATCAAAATTACCATCAAATTACCTCTTCTTTTTTTTGCAGTTAAAAAAAAAGAAGAAAAGACAAAAGGAAGGATATTGCATGATAAAGTTGTCCTTATGAGTAGCAAGAATTGAATCGAATCTATTCAGTAGAGAATGAATTAAATTAATATTCACCAATCCAGTTTGATAGGAATTTTATCCTTTAATAAATATTTGATATACAGTTTTCTTTAGCTGCATCTATGCTTGTCATCTAATTAAGGAAGAGGGATTAAAATGGAGAAACAAACACTTAGATATACACTGTAATGGTTTGTCATTCAAGCTGCTCTACAGAAAGATTCAAGAGTGAGAGAGAGAGAGAGAGAGAGAGAGAAAGGGAGAAAGAGATTAGTGAGTGAGAAAGTTCTGTCATGTACAAATGAAAAGCTTGCCAGATAGGCTGTAAAACATGTATAAAATGATATGTATTTGATGAATGTCGCCTGTTTGTGAATGTATCAGTTGTAATTTATTCAGTTTGTTCTCTTTTCAACTCTCAATTTTCTTTTTTTTTGTAGTGAATTTTTTCCTTGTTGCTACAGTACAGCTTTGACGTAGCGATGTAGCTTTGGAATATGCTTGATACCATAAGGCGTGTAAAAAGGGAAATGACGAAGCAATCGTTTCCCAACTAAAACTTTTTTGGGACATTTTGTTTGTCATCAAATGGTGTAATTAAAAAAAAATAGAAAGTACAACATAAAGATCTATTTTTTGAAATGTGGTATATATACATTTTATGAATTGTCTGGCTTTTTTCTCTCTGTTTTTGTGCTGTATTATGTACATGTGTATGACAATGAAAAAAAATGTAAACAGCATAATATGATGAAGTGCTCTGTACAGTGTTATGCTCTTATGTATATTGCATTAAAAATGATTGAAGAAAAAAAAAACAGATTTAAAGTATTACTTCTAACAAAAAAGTATATATATAAATATATATCTATAATATATATACATATCATTGTGTATAGTACTGTTGTCTAAATTGATCAAAGTCTACAAAAAGAATGACATGCTTGTTGACTTTAGCTTAAGGTTATTCAGCATTCAAGAGCTCAGCGGTAGGGATGAATTTAGATGGCTTTGTTTATATGACAAGCTACATGTACTGAACTCTGCGTGTGTAATCATCGACCGGCTATCTGGCTCTGTACTTCTTCCCCTTGTCTATCAATACTTGTTCTCATTTCTTACTTTCCTCTTCGATTCGACCTCTGTAAAATCAGACGCTTGCGATATGAAAGTTTCGTGAATTGTTAACGATGGCCTTTTTTGTGGCAAGAAAGTGACGCGACATGAAAATATTCACAAATCTTGACCACTCGTGAAATTCGCATAAGTTTCAAACAGGTGGAAGTTTCTCATTTTACGGTCATTTACAGCGAGAATAGACATGGGTCTCCCTTTTCAGTCCAATCACATAAATAGTCATTCTTGTTTTGATTATTTTCTAGGACTTCTGAAATCAGTATTTAGCTGTTATAACTGTTATCAAGATGAAAGTTACAAAATAAGATTTGTTGTACCGTGGCATGTGGCTGCTGCTAAACTTGTGTTTCCTTTTATGAGTTTCTGGCGACTGTCAAATTCATCTGTCAAAGGAGGTCGAAAGAAAGTAGATTTCAGAGAAAAGCTCCCTTTTTGATAAGTGTATGATGCAATTACAACTCAGTTTTGTGTGTAAATATATATCAACGAACTGAGAGAATGGTGTAAAAGTACACAAATACAAACAAAAGAAAAGGCATTGCTGTGACGCAAAAGAAACGAGAACAAGCAATGAGAAACTACAGTTACATTCCGAACTATTTTTTACCACCAAGATTGTGGGGTTAAAGGTAAGAATTTTGGCATTCATTCATTCATTCATGGAAGGGGTTTCTGGAGACTCCACTTATCTAGTTGATTTTTAATGTTACTTTCAAGTGTAGCACACGCTGATAATTGCGATGGCTCAACTCTTTTTTTCTTTTTTCTCTCCTTTCTTTTGTAGAATATGTAGAGATCTATTTTTTATCTGTGTGATATACTTCTAGGACCAATAATACTGTTTCCTTTTTAACTTGTATTTGCATTCATTTATGTATATGTATATTCACAATTCATTGCGCATTGTACTACACTGTATTTCAATTTATGATGTAGAGTTATAACTTAATACTTATATTTTGATTTGAGGCGGAAGGTATGTTCTGAAGTATTTTTACTGAAAAGGTATGAATTTAAGAAACATGTACAGGCATAACAATTCATTGTTGATTTTTATTGTTATTATCACTTATCATTATTTTCATTATATGAGATATATTTTTCTGAATTATAAGTACAATGTACATTTATCTGCATTAGTATGCTAAGGTGTTGATAGAAAATACCAGGCCTTTTCAGTCATTATATTGTTACAAAAGACTCTTAACATATTGTAATACACCAACAAGTGCAGAATACTATTCCACACTTTTTTTCCTTTCTATTTTTATGTCCTCAAATATTTCATTGTCACTTTAGGTTGAAACATTGATTTTATTGAGAGAAATTAGTTGTCACCTTTATTTTCATTACAAAAGAAAAAAAATCAAATTGCTTTGAACAATCCACATTCCCATTTTTTCTACAGCTTTTTCCACTGCCTTCCCTATACATGTAGCTCTACTTGTGAGTAAACACTAGATTCATTGCAGTATTATCAATAGATTCAACCATCATATTGAAAAAGGTTTCAAGTTTCAACTTTGTCCACCCTCTAGTAAAATGAGGAAGTTTCTTTTTTTGTCAGTGATATTTCAACCTTTTGTTTTAAGTTTTGAAAATAATAAACATTACTCCTTTTTATGGATATTTGTAGGAATGTAAAGTTTTTATTCTTTTGGGTTTTTCATTGTCAAACTACGTGTGCCATCAAAGGTTAGTCATTATATTATTAAATATTAGTCATTATTGATGTTCTCATAATTAACAAACAGAGCCTTAGTTTTATCCAGAGTTTCATATATGAAGGTTTTCAGGGTCTTTTTTTTCTCTTTAAAATATTTGTTACAATTTAATTAGACTGTAAGAAACACATGACGGATATTCATTCTTACCTTGAGTAAACTTTGTATAGTGGTCAAAAATTTCAGAGGTAATTGATAGGGGCTATTTGATGTAATAATGCTTAGGAGTATGGCTTCAAACATCCAACTGTTTTTGGTTAGATAATGATAAGAGAATAGTGCTGTGGAGATGCATGATGCACTTTCACAAAAATGAATGCTTTAAATCCATGAGCAGATTTTCTTCAAAGTTGAAAAGGCTTATCTGTTGGAAATAAACTTAAATGGTACCAATCGCCAACAAAAATTTTGCTCTGTACAAGGTTTTGTGTCATTATACTGTATTCAAAATATGAGCTTCAAATATGAGATATTGCGAGTTTAATTACACTCTATATGTGTAAGAGTGACTCGTGAGTAGATTACTCAACGCACCCGTACACGCTCGCCAAGATAAGGGCTCATGCGGCACCCAACTCAAGAGTTTGGTTTCCCATGTTATCCTTTATTTCCTTCATACTCCTAAACTGTTGACCTATAGAATGCCAGATAAAGTTCTTTGAAGTTGAGGTTGATTTTATACTTTCTAGCAATACACAAATTATTTTTTTCTGGTGATTGGTACACTTTAAGCAGACTTTAGCAATGCGTTTTTACCAGAGGCCCTTTGGCTTCCGCATGTTATTCACTGCCTCTTCATTTCAAAACTCAAATGAAGAAATTGATTCTCTGCTTTTTGGGCAGGTCTTTGATTTAAGAGCACAACGTTTAATCTATCAGAGCAAGCACAAATCCAAGATAGAAAGTGTTTTGGTGAAAGGCACACTAGTGTTTGGTATTATGTAATGACACACACACACAGAGAGTATGAAAAGCTTCAGAGTTTGTTGTTGTAAATGTTCTTAATTATTGCTTCCTGGAATGACATCTCCTGCTTCCTATTGAATGTAATGCAATTCAGATTACATGTATATGTTATTTTTTTGGTAATCAAAGCAGATTATTTGTAGAAAAGGTCTATAGTTTTATTTTTTTGTATTACATTATTAGTTCAGGTATACCTTGTGAATTCCCCCACCCTGTAATACACTGATGGGATTTTTTTTTTCTTCTTTTAATTTCTGGAGAATGTGAGATTTTTTTTCTCTTCATGTGTATTCCGAGTCTCATAGGTTTTAAATCGTTGATTTATTTTTTTCTTGGTAGCAACAAATTTATTATTCCTTTTTGTGATTCATTCTTCAAGTACTTTTATTACAATGAATTGTATGATTGAATAAAAAAAAAATGGAACAAAATAGATGGCAAGACATACATGTACCAAACTACCAAGCCAGGATGACAGATGTTCCCCCCTCCCTTATCTGTAAATTTGAAATCCAACTCATGCTTGCACTGAGAAATGCTGAAAATTATTGAAGAGAAATGGAGTATAATGAGACAGGAATGAGTTTGAACGCCTTGAAAACACCTTGTAGAACAAGTCTTATATCGTGCTATTGTGGAGCGTATGAAGAATTTGGATTAAAACATGCCTTACAGTCCTTGCAGAGTTATCTATTTAATCACAACAAAACAAATAATATATATATATATATATATATATATATATATATATATATATATATATATATAAATGTTGCTTATTTCGTGGATGTTCTTTTTTTGATTTCTCAACTGCGCGATAAAAACTGTACGCCAATCTTTGGTACGTAGAAAAGTCTTAGTCGATTGACTGTATTGTGTATCTTATATATTAGCTGAATGATTGAAAAAAAAAGAAAAAGAAAAAAATAAGTGCGTGTCTGTGGAACTTGCGAAAAATGTGTTTTGAGAAGGTCACAAAACAGCAAAACTATGAAGAAAAAAAGTGGTTAAAATGCATTATTTGTGATTGAGATTGACATGAATAAATGTGCTCGTTTCTTTTCCGTGCCAAACCGTAAGAAAAAAATGAAAACAATTATACCATTATAACTTACAAGTCTATAGTATGATATTGAAAAATAAAACATCGTCTAATGGCGCTTACATAGCCAGAAATGTATCAATGTATTAATTTTCTTCTTTAAGAAATCTGTCTCCTTTGTGTATTGAGTGTATGTTGTTGAAAGTTTGAATGATGATGATGATTGTAAATTTGTAAAGGTCCTTTATTAGACTAAACTTTTTTGAGAAATCTTTCTCTTACAGGTACATGTACCTGCATTAATTGAGGCTGTGAAGGCAATGAACCCTATTTGCACTGTTTGTTGTGCAATCACTTTTTAACCCTTTTGAGACAACTGACCACATTTTGTGGTGTGGCTCAATAACTTTGATTCAGAGCCCTGAAAAATATACCAGATACATGAGTAGAAAGAGCACAATTTTCTGCACACAACTACACTGTATGTCCATTTTTGTTACATGACCATATTGCGTTTGATCCCAGGAATTTTAAAAAGGAGAATAAGCTTTAAAATCCTTAAATTGGCAACACATTGAGAGGTTCAAAATCATGTTTTTTATCGAAATTTGCAACTTTTTCAACTTTTCGACAATTCCTTTAACCATGTATATTGTTTTCAAATCTTGTAGCACTAAAAGAAAAATATTATTGTTGCCAATTTGAAGAACAAAATGTGATCAATTTAGCCCTTAAATAATTCATGTTCTGAAAGGGTTAAACGATATCAGTCTTTACTGATGCGCAAAACACTGTACAAGTCACTAAAGCGGTTCTAATGTCAGCAAATGACTCCTCGTGGGAGCTAGGCTTGAGACCAAGTTTCTTTTGAGATATTTGTTTCTTCTGTGTTGTGAGTGTACATGTATGCCGAGAGCTAAAATGATGATGGTATAGCCCTAAAGGTTCTTTATTCAGACCAAACTAAATGTACTTCATCCCTTTTGAAATTTTGAAGTTGTGTGTGTATGCGATAAACCTAAAAATGGATTATTTATTCATGACCAAACTTTAAATTGTACTTCATCCCTTTTGCTGCCCTAAATTTTGAAGTTGTGTGTGTATGCGATAAACTAAAAAAGAATTATATTGGAAAACTTGTGCGGATATGAAATGGATTATAATTTGCTTTTAAGTAAGCAGTAACAATTTAGCAACACCTTGTTTTTCAAATTAATTTTTTTGTTAAATTATTTTTTGACCATTATTACTCACTACATGTATTTGTACCTTTAATTTCAGGGTTCAGTTCATTACAGTGCTAAAACGCTACTGCGTCCGAGATACAAAACACTTTTGAAATTTACCATAATTCCCCAACTCAGTGGATGATTGTTAGTTGTTTCTGTTGTTTTGACTGGCGATCATTTTTATTTCAGTATAAGTACAGGTAGTAGGGACGTAAATGGGAATCAAGTCCATACAAGTAATTTTTGAAAAAATAGAGGGTCAGCACTATATTGCATTCACATCCTACATGTATAACAGTGAGAAAAAAACCCTCGATAGCTACATGTACAATACTGCCACTTAAAAGAGAAGGTCGAGTTCTGGAAAAGGTGAAAAATAATTTGTGAGCTTTCTCATTCCTCATTTGGAAGAACACCATAGTAGAAATGTCCCCTGAAAAGGATTGCACCTCAAATGCCCACATATTTGAAATATAATGAGACATAATTGGAAGCATTCAGGCCAAACATTCATGCCTCGTGTGTGTGCAGTGCATTTGCTTTTCAGCAAAACTGGGTCAGTTTCTTATGTTGACGATTCCAAAACCTCACAGTATATACCAATCCTTATATAGACATGATCAACCTTTCCCATTTGCTTTGGGGTCTTTTCTTTCACAATGTAATGGCAAAACCAGAACTCGACTTTATCTGTATTGAATAATCTCTTTCATTTCCACAATAAAAAATGTTTCAGGCAAAGGCCTGGTCAGACCTCAGCGATAATGATAATGACATTCACACCTGCATGATAAAATAATTTGGGTTCTGTCCATCAAGCACGAAGGACCCTGCCCACATAACTTCTTCTCAACTGACATAACATCAAAGGAGTAAAATTACTGGCTAACAGATACTATCTTGAAGTCTGTCCTAAGAAAATCGCTCACTGAGCTATCTCATTGAGACCATAAAATCATCAACGGAAGCTCATTAGCCTTTCGAGACAATTGACCACATTTTGTGGTTTGGCTCAATTACTTTTGATTCCAAGCTCTAAAAAATATGCCAAATGCATGAGTAGAAAGAGCAAAAATTTCTAAACACACTATGTTAATTTTTGTTGCATGACCATACTGTGTTTTATGCCAGGAATTCTAAAAACGAGAATAAGAGAGGTTCATGACCATTGCTCTTTATCAAAATTGGCAATTTTTTTGAACTTTTTGACAAAATTTCTAACCATGTGTATTATTTTAAAAGACATTACACCTTATTAGAACCATGTAGCACTAAAAGAAAAATATTGTTGCCAATTTGAAGAACAAAATGTGATCAATTTAGCCCTTCAATGATTCCTGTCATGAAAGGGTTAAATCGTTGAGGTCTGACCGATAATAATTTCCAATTCATTTTCCACATAAACAACGGTGGAGCGATTTCGGAACGATCTATCATTACCGTCGAGGTCTGATGAGCCCATAATCATTAGTTCAGGTACATATAATGCCAGAAAATAAGTTCCCACAGTATAAAATGAAAGATACTATGCGTGTTCAACAAGATTATAAATACATGTACATGTAAATGATGCCTGCCAAACAATGTCAGTAAAAAATGTTTAGTAGCCGAGTAATTAGCAAGAAGAAACAAACCATGCCAGCAAAAAAAAAACTTGGACCACAAGGTGGAACATGTACAGAAAATGGGGTCTCCCCCTGGGGGCATGTCTCATTGAGACATGTACATCATCTGCGTAAATCACTTTCTGAAAAGCACCCTAAACGGGGATTGAGTAGGAGCACGGAGTTATGTGGTAACTCCATGGCAGGAGTAGTTATGATACCCTAAACCAGGGGTTTAACCCCTCCAACATCTCTGATTTTTGTACCCTTAATGGCGATTTCTGTGGATCTTGTTCTTATCATATCTGAATTTGATACCCTTTTTCTTGATTTTTGCTGTTTTTGATACCTTGACTAACCTGGGTTATCTGCCCAGTGCTGAAAAAATACCCCTTTTATCCATTTTCGTGAATGCGGATGATTTACAGGTCTCAATAAAAAAAGCCCCCCCCCCCCCCCCCCGGGTTCTCCTAATTTGAGAATGTTGGTTATGCCTTTCAGTGAATGTAAGTTTGTTTATACATGTACATGTATTTTGCTAGTCTAAACAACCCTTCTGTTGCTTGATGAACAATTCACAGTAATTTTAGACTATACAAAAACATGCAGGAAATCCCATTTACTAACAATCACTACAGACATTTGCACCTCGGAGACCCTGGATTGAGGCTGCAGTGGAATCTCATTATAACAAACTCCTTAGGATCAAGGAAATCACATCTTTATATCAAAACCTTATCATATCAGGGCTCAAAAACAATAGAATATAAAGAAGTGGGACCGGCAAAATTACCTTGTTATAACGAGTTTGTTATAACAGTGTTCTTTATAATGGGGTTCCACTTTTACCTCACTTTCCTTATCTTTCTCTGCTCATTATTTGGCTACTACAGTGGAAACTCACTATAACGAGGACCTTGGGACCATGACAATATCCTCGTTCTATCAGGAATCTCCTTATATCAGAGTAAAAAACAAAAGAACATAAAGACTTGGGACCAGCAAAAATTACCTTTTTTTCTTTCAGGAATCGCGTTATATCAGAGCTCTTTATACCGAGTTTCCACTGTATACACTTCTAACAATAATAATATTTTGTTCTCGTATAGCGCATATCCCATCAAACATCTCTACATGTATGTGCTTCCAAAGGACTTTAGATATAATCACCCCGGCTTTAGATCTGGCAACCGTAGTTCTTGGTGCATTCAAGGAATAAAGCCTACCACATACCCACTTACAACACCTGGGTCAAGTGTGGCAAAAGTAGATAAATGTCTTGCCAAAGGACGAAAGTGCTGCGGCAGAAACAAGATCAATAGGCAGGAATCATTTGCTCATAGTCTTGAACATAGTGTTATTTTCCTTTAATTCTATATATTTTTTGCCATTAGAAGACCTCAAGATTCTCTTTAAAGGTCATGTGCAGTTTTGGTAAGCCATCAAAAACTTTTCAAGAGATTTCTTTGATTTTAGATGATAAATATCATGATACTATCAGTACTATAAAGCTGGTGTGAAATGTTTCCCTCCAAAAGTAAAATATGAAAGAAATGAGAGGTAAAAAGTAATTCATATGCCAGGCAGGGCACGTAAAATTACACAATGTGCTCCATACACATGTACATGTAATACACATGAAGATTGTGTGTCCGTGAAAAATGATATCTCCAAGCAAAGTGCCAAGGTTCTTGTGCAGGGAGGCTATTTTTAACCCATTTCATTCCAATTTCCATTTTGCTAACAAAACTGTACATGAGCTTTAAAACCTTACAGCAGGACACCACAAAGTAGACAATAAGAGAGAAAAGTACAAGGATCAACTCAATACTTTATTATACGCTAAAATGAATCAACAATAAGGCATGTCATCATTTGAAAATTACATCATTCAACATATCAGTAATGGAAGGATGGTGCACTATGCTTTCTTTACAATATTTAACAAAGGACATGCAATTCTTTGATGAAAACATACACACAGAAAAACAAAACAAAACATGCACAGCACAGTGTATGTTAAAAAAATAAAACAAGAAACAAGTCTTTTTCATTTCATGATTTCAAGATAAAACAATAGTATACAGGAAAAAACCATCATCTAGTAGATGTACATTTGCCCCTTTTGTATGTCCATACCCATTAATCAAATTTAGATATACATACAGTGTACTAGTGTCATAAGAAGCCACCTCCATTCCACGTATATCTAACACAATTATAAATGTATGGGACTTCAGAACAGTTGCTGGGGCATATTGGTATTGGAAATTCATGAAAAATGGAAGGAATTGAGGCATAATATTGCAATCCACATGATTACATGATGAAAAGTAACCAATAATAACCAACATTCCATCTCACAATATACTGATGTTACAAGAAATTCTTTGACTATTATCATTGTATACTCCATTCCAATGAAGATAGCTGAAGATTCTTTCTCTTCTATGCTCCTATATACATGTGGGTCGAAACATGTCCAAGGATGGCCCTCAAAGGGCATAAATATGCTTCAAATGTGATGAGCTCTGTATTACTAGGATAATCGTAAGTGTAAATGACTGATACAGTTGAACCTCGTTATAAAGAACACTGTTATAACAAACTCGTTATAGCAAGGTAATTTTACAGGCCCCACTTCTTTGTATTCTATTGTTTTTTAACCCATATATAACAAGGTTTCAATATAGCAAGGTAATTTCTGTGGTCCCAAGGAGCTGTTATAACGAGGTTCCAATGTATAATGTGAACTTAATCTCCCAATAACTTCCATAAATTCAATTCAAACTTCACCCCAGTCAGCTCGACTTCAGCCATAATTGCTAAAAATTGCTAAAATCGCCTCTACATGCTAAATTTGTCAAACCACATGTGTGCTAACGTAGGCATATGCTCTGTTAGATCTGAGGCATGCCTTTGAAATAAATTGTCATTGTGAATCATCAACAACACCTTCTAGATAAAGCTAATGTTTCCATGAAACATTCTTCTTGGTGGTAGATTTATAAACTACCGAGGAATAAAACATACTGTAATATGGGGTGTAAGAAATATCAATTATTTAAGTATGCATACTGTTTGTTTAAGACATGGGCAAGTCCAAGGTATTTGTTCCATATATTACGAATCACATCACAGGTTTGACTGTACCTGATAAATACATTAAGTTGATAGCCATACTAAAGCTTGGATCAGACCAAATGTCCAGGAAAATACATTGTATCATTATTTGTATGAAGGGTTTTCAGGCGACCACAAAAATTGGTGTATCTCCTGTTTTGTGCAAAAGTACCCGGATGACCGTGCAATTTCAAAACAATATCTCATGGTTTGTGTTAAAGTACCCGGATGACCGTGCAATATACATGTATTTCCATATCTCATGGTTTAGGGTGCGCATGACACGTACAAAAATGAATGCGTGTTCAAATATGCAAAGGTAAAGACAATGGATGTACATGTACATGTATATGTGCAGTCCTTGCAAGATGCTTGGGTAAGGACAAAACAAAATTTTTCTACCTGTGTTTTATGTTGAAGTAAATACATAAACATAAGGACATGTAATGGTGAAAATTTAGGAACTAGGTTTCATACAACTAATAATAATAATAATAATGAATGGTTTTTCTTTCGTGGGACACAAGGGTATATCACATTCGCTTTGAAAATATTTCACTCCTCATGCTGACGCGTGAAATACGCTCATAGCTCGTTTGATTATACCCTTGTATCCCACTCAAGGCCATTCAATATTATGTACAAAAGCTTCCATATTTATAATGTTCTCAATTCCATGGTACTTGGTAATATATTGGAGACAGGACGACCAAATACCTCAGACTTGCCCATGTGTCTGTGACAACGGAGCTCTACTTCCTATCTTCTTTGACATCCACATCCTGGTTACTGGAGGACGATGTCGAGCTCGATGAGGGTGATGATGTCCGTGATCCGTCTTCGCTGCCGTCGAATTTGTCTTGTACCCAGGCCACAAAAGAGCTCACTGGGTTTTCTGCTTTGCTTTCATCATTGCCTGCAGCATTCTCTTCATCTTTGCTACCATTGTCATCGTCATTACCGTACTCGTAAATTTCATCCTCACTTTCCTCATCATCATCCTCATCATCATAACCTACATAATCTTCATCATCGTCATCATCTTCATCGTCGTCATCATCTTCCTCCTCCTCCTCTTCTTCTTCAAGATCTTCCTTCTTCACTTCTGTTTCATCTACATGAAAGGAAAAAAAAAAAAATTAATTGG
The DNA here is from genome assembly GCA_025618425.1 of Heliocidaris tuberculata. Lineage (NCBI taxonomy): Eukaryota > Metazoa > Echinodermata > Echinoidea > Camarodonta > Echinometridae > Heliocidaris > Heliocidaris tuberculata. The sequence goes on from CM046850.1 coordinate 8,995,048, forward strand.
CCCAATGTATGGTAAAACTAGAAATTTCAGCATACACGAAACTTTCGCAAATTTTGCGAGTGGACGAGATTCGCGAAAGTTTCATGCCGCAAAATAATAAAATCACAATTGAAACAACATAAAATTCTTGAAATTAGCGAAAGTTTCTTGCTGCAAAATTGGCTGTAATTAATGATTCGCAAAAATTTTATGTCGTAAAATTTTCTGGTCTTACAGTAAATTTATAAATTTTATGTAAGTGATATCTGTAAATGGGTGCGACAAGACAATAATTGATGGCAGTTTCCATTACTCTTAAAACGACAATTCTACTCTAAGCTTGTATGATGATATTTTCAATACAGACGAATACTGGCTCTAAAAAAAGCAAACAAATAATTACTTGTATCAGAGTAAATTATCACAATATTCAATGTACATGTATGCATACCCTTTCAATCCTCATTAAAATTTTACAGACTGACGAAACCTCAAGACCCATTCACATATACATGTATTTACAATGGATGACATGTGTAGAGATTAATGAAGATTAAAGAGGTGAAATGCCTGACTTTTGCTTTTAACACAAGAAAAGCAAAATGCACATGCACGAGCTATGAGAAAAAAACATTAAACTAATCATGTCCTGTGAAACTAGAAACTTCAGCCTATTGTCAGTGGACAACCACTTTCGCAGAAAGAAACTTTTTACAAACAGAAGAAACAGAATAAGTAGTGTAGCAACAGTTGTGATTAAATTATTTTAAAGCATGAATCTTTTGTGAACCTGGACCACTTGCAAAATTTGCAAATTACATGTATGTTATGCATGCAAAATCTCTCACTTCACAGTAGATGGCAAAATGCAAATGATAATAAGCAGATTAGTGCAACCATTGACAAACATAATAGAGACCTGTATACTCAGTTTGGGCAAAGGTCATGTCATGATCTACAGGACAAAACTTCTCCTACAGTATTCCTCAGGGAATTCTAAGTAGAGGTGGTGGTGTTAGAGGGTTGACTTAAGGGGGCAAGGACCTTTGAAGAAGGGCTGTCTTACATCTAGCTGTATCAGGTTTTGTAACTACTGAAGTATACAGTTCATTCCAGGCTTTAATTGCGCACAGGAAAATTGAGTATTTTTACGTCATAAGTCGAAAAATACAGAGGTCAATTTGCATGAAAGAAACCCCAATTTCCACTCGTGTTGTTACTGCAACATTTCAAGAACTCCAAGGCAAGGTTTACAAAACTTGGTATTACTTGGCATCAATACTCATGCTGTAATATGATGTGATTAGAATTTCGGCTCATAAAATTGAAGGTTACAAGGAAGATTGCAGATTGCACACATTTAGTTGTTGCACGGTTGGAAAAACCTCCAACAAACAAACCCCAAGGAAAAAAACAGTGGCATGTAAGCAATAGAGAAAGCAGTATGGCGTTTGCTCCTGCGACATTTGCTCCAGCTTGAACCTGTCATAATTAGATATAGGGTCAGGGTTAGGGTTACAATCAAGGTTTCATCTCAGGTGTAGGGTTATAGGCCAGTATTCTGAACTTAAACTCCAGTCTAAGTTAAACCAGATTTTAATTAAAACTCACTTAAAGGCATTGATTAACTTTGCCCAGGATTGAAAAAAAAAATCACTGTTCCAGCTAATGCTGTAATCATAATTGCAAACCTTTAGCTCAGACAGGAATCGCCTGAGTTTTATAAGCTGATCGGTCGTTTATATATCAAGATATTTACGATTGAACATTGATGTAGGGATAGAGTACCACCGAACCCTAAAGAACTCTTACGGTTGGCATACCTCGCTCTATCACAGAATACCGTACGGGCTGGAAACCCGCTCTGAAATCGCCACGCGCTGGTGCTTGGTTTTTGTGACTGCAGCGCATCGAAGAAGCCCAGCGACTTGCGCTAGCGACTGATCGCGATTTTCTCTTTTTTAGGATAGTAAACGGGTTCCATTTTCTCTCATACTTTCACATATCCTTAATTATATATGTAGTTAGAGGACTGCACACAATTCACTGGCATTTGAGCTGATTTTACAATTTTTCACAAAGTTAATCAATCACTTTAAACCACAAGTGCAGTCTAAATTTCTGTACAAAGTTAAACCCCATTAGACAGGAGTTCAAATGTAAACCAGAGTTCAGAATGTGCTCTTCTAAAACTCCGGTTTAAAGGACAGGTTTAGGCTGCATATAAAGCACACTTAGGCCGGAGTTCAAGTGTTTGGTCCAGGGTTGAAGTTTGGAATTTGGTTTGTGTAGGATATTGATCGAAGAGCAACTGTTGCAGGAGCACGTGTGGCGCATGCCGGGATGCCAGCCAAGCAATAAAAGACAAATAGAAAATGAGAGTGCATGAAGTGTTTCCTCTTTGACTTAGCCCAAAATGCAGATGCAATGCAAGTGTATGACAACGCATGGATGAGCTCAGAAAATGAAAAGTGAAGATGTACAAGTCGTACAATACTGGGAAGCCAAAAGTTCTTCAATGTAGGTCTGATCGGAAAATGTACAATTCTACTGGTACACATAAATTGACAGAATTAGAAACCCGAAAAGGAAGGAAAGGAAGGTGGAATGTAAGCGATAGAGGATGATGAGCGGTATGTTAATGCCTGGGATGCCATGCTATAAAATGCATAAAAAATGAGAGTGCACGATGAGTTTCCTCTCAGACTTAGCCTCACATTAGTCACCTTGGCTGGAGGGCGTTGCCTTGGCAACACCGTCTCCTGCATGACTGGTAGAAGATGATGCAGTCCCATCTCCATCCCCCTGGCTGGCTGTCTGTCCACCATCGTCACTGGCCTCTCGGCGTCTGATCTTGGCCTGGGCTTCCTCAAACTTCTCTTTAAAGGATGCAGCGATTGAAGGATCTTTAAACTTGATGGCTAGTTGCTCTGAAGTGGGTTCTCCATCGGCTGCATCCATGGCATGCCACACCCAGGCACGGTCTGAACCGGACATCGGGTGAAGTGCCATGGAGGAGGTGATGTAGTGGTTGGCACACACCTGTGAATAATTATGATGAACAGTCGGTTAAGTGAAGGGCAAGGGTTCAAGCCCCCAGTGTGGCACTCACGTCCTTTGGCAAGATATAAATCTTCTTTTGCCACTCCATACCAAAGGGAATAATGAGGAACTCTCCTAAGGGAGTGGAAGTGGTACACATACATGTATTGTCTGCGTGCATTAATAATGGGTTAATAATAACTGTCAGATGCTTAGAGAAATTTGAAAAGCTTTATGAGGGGCTGGTCAGAACTCAACAACAAGAATAACGATAAATCGTTGTAAATTGATCCACATTTGTTGTTGTTAAATCAGAAATCATTGTTGCAAAGCCAGACCTCAATTTATGTTAATGACCCTCCCTCAACGATTTCATTGTCTCGTTGGGATTGCTCAGTGAACGATTATCTCATAACAAACCTAAATGATAACATCTGTAAGCCAATAATTTTACTCCTTTGATGAGAAGTCGGTTCAGAAGAAGTCATGTGGGTAGTGTCTATTGTGCTTGATTGACAGAACCCCAATGATTTTATCGTTCAGGTGTACCTGCTTTTCTTGTTATCTTCATAGTTACATTATGTATGCGTACAGTTTATCGTTATTGTTCGGGTCTGGCCAGGCCTTCAATCAGGACTATCATGATGTTCACCTTGTGTATCTGGTCTCTCCTCATGACGATACGATACACATCGGTCTCCTCTTCCTTCATGATCTTGATATCACCAACACCCCTCTCCTTCCACTGCCTCGCCCCTCCATCAAACCGGTAGAGCTTGCCACGCCCGACGAACGCAGCCACTTCTTGCTCCTCCCCTGTGACGAGGTCCACGTTGTCTGGGAGTTTGACAATCGGCTGGAAATGGATGTCTCTTTCTTCCTCAGGATTTACTTCACCTCCAACTAGTAAAATTTAACACGATTTTCATAAATTATTAATTGTATTTCCCTGAATAGATTCATCATCAACTGATGTGATACACAGCTACTGACTTTCATGGGGAATCATTATAATTAAAAAGTCAATGCATTCAATCATATAAGCCAACTTGTTTGAACATTTTTTTTACATTTTACTTTCAACTTCTGTGATATACAGTCACTGACTATTGCAGTAGCCCTAAATGAAATCAATATGCTAAAAAGGGCTACAAACCCCCTACAGTGATCAAGGCATTCCTGGAAAATGACTTATCATTGAGGACATGCAATTGGATTCAGATGATGCCTCCGGCTAAAGCAGGTGAGATCGGGATCACATGACCTGATTACTGGTCATGTGACTTATTCAAGGAAAACCCACCTGCTTGAACATACACGTATCCCCTAATTTCAACTTCTGTGATACATGTATAGAGTCATTGACTACTGCAGTGATCTGAAATGAAACCAATACTCTCAAAAGGGCTTTATACATGTACTTTGTTCCAAACCCACCCATTACTCAAGATGACTTACTGGCTTGAACCGTTGAGGATGCAGCACTGGATTCAGAGGATGCCTTGATGGCTTCGGCAAGAACAGATGAGAGGTTCGGATCACATGACCTGATTACTGGTTCTTCACTTTTAGACTCTGGTCAGAAAATAATGGTACAATGAATGATCAGTGGTTCTTCACTTAGAGTCTGGTCAGAAAGTAATGGTACAATAAATGATCACTGGTTCTTCACTTTTAGAGTCTGGTCAGAAAATAATCTACAATAAATGATCAGTGGTTCTTCACTTTTAGAGTCTGGTTAGAAAATAATGCTACAATAAATAATCACTGGTTCTTCACTTTCAGAGTCTGGTCAGAAAATAATAGTACAATGATCACTGGTCCTCCACTTTTAGAGTCTGGTAGGAAAATAAAAATAAAAATATAAAATACCAATAATGCAATATATGGAAGCTGAAGTTCTCCAGTATAAGAGTCAGGTCAGAAAATAAGAGTGAAAATGTACAATGCCAACAGTTCAATATCTGGAATATCTGCAACATTTGCTCTGGGTTTTATTTTGTCAAGAATATAGGGTTACATGTAGGTTTAGAGTTGCAACTGGGTTTTATGAGAGCTTTAGGGTTAGGGATAGGTATATCATTGTGTCCTGGGCCCTGTTTCATAAAACTTATTATCAATAACAACTGCCCCATTTCTATGACAAATTGGCTCTCAACCAATCAGATTCAAGGATTTCTTTAGCTTATAACAATTATTGTAACTTGTTATTGGTAACAAGTTTCATGAAATGGGGCCCAGGGCCGACTGTATGAAATTGACCATGGATAATGGATAAAAATAACATATTAATGTTTAAAACATTTTAAAGATTCTAATTACATAGAGGATACTACTGTATGTTCACATAATTCAAAACTGACAACAGGAGATCATATAAAGAAAGGATTGATATTTCACAGATGAATAGAACATTACATGAATGTATGTACATGTACCTATGAATTTATAAAATTCATGATACAGGTAACTCTGCCTAAATCAAATCTCTTGGGACCAGAGAAATCTGTTCGACTTAGGCGAAATTCGACTTAGAAGAGGTAAAAAACACATGTTTTGCTCATTCTGTTCTGGGCGATTATTCGACTTATGGAAGGTCGACTTATGCAGAGTTAATTGTAATTGTACTTAATACTGAATGAAAACATATAAAGGGCATACTTCAAGATTTTCTATAGTTGACGACAGTTATGTATCAAAAAAAGCAGCTGTGTCTGCATATACCATCAACATGAGGAAAATGATGGAGAAAGAGCCGATATGTTGCTATACATGTATATACAAGAATGGAAACTGAATTCACACTGCAACACTTTTATCAGCAGGAGTAAATGGCTACTCATCAAAAAGGTTCTATGACGAAAGCCCCGTCTACAGATACAACATGGTCTAATTTATATTTAAACAAATTCCTAACTGCACCCTGGATCCAACACTATATCTAAGCTTAAACTTGGGTATGGTAGAGATGGGAGTTGGTCTAGTGGTAATGTCCGCTGTCAATCTCTGTCTTTGCCTACAAAGTGATTCTGATTGGCCCTGGTTTAAAACCGAGTTCACGTATTTCGGACGGAGATGTTAAAGGTCGGTCCCCTGACATGACTGATACACATCTGTAAAAACCAATTACTAGTAAACCCACACACACACAAACACAAAAACCCCATCGCAGAGCTAACACTTATCTTATGTCATTGACGAAATAAAGCACAGAGCAAATACCACATAGCGAACTATAAGACTGGAAAAATTTTGCTCATTGTAAATCACAGCCATTTTTACAGCAAGAAAACATTTGCAAACTGCCAAAATTTAGTTTTGTGTTATTTGTGATTTAATCATTTCAATCATGAAGCTCTTGTAAATATGAACTACTCACAAAATCTGAGAATTTTTCACACACGGGGCATATATCTGGTTTAACAGTACATTGACTCATCAAGGAACATAAGTTTCAATGAAAGTGGATACATGTAGATCTACATGTATATAGACACCTACCTGTTGAGTCAGTCTTCTTTTCGTTCCCTCCACTCTTATCTAAATCTTTTTTTGCCCTGTCGACTGCCTCCTTAAACTCTTTCGCCGTGTCCGCCGTCTTGAAGCGGACAGCTAGCTGCTCGTTCTGCACCGTTCCTTCTGAAGCATCCATCGCTGACCAAACCCATGAACGGTCGGAACCAGCGTTAGGCTTTAGATCAATCTGGAGAGTTATGTAGTGGTTTGCGCAGACTTTGAACACCTGGTAGATTGAACAGAACAGAATAAAAGAATAGAAAAATACAATAACATGCATTGGACAGTACAGGTGATTGCATAGATTTTCAATTCCAGGTGGATAGAAAACAAATTTACATGCATATGCGCAATGGGAAATATGGGAGGATTGTATAGATTTTCAACACTTGGTGGATAGAATACAATAATATAAATCATAAACACCAATGACAAGTGTTCATTCCACTTGTTGTTATTTCAGTATGCTATAGTAATCAAACATAATATTCAGTTATGGCAATGAAAAGAAAGCTGGACTGAAATTTGTTAAATATGGTCTCGTATCATCAAAAGATACTTGCGCCACCTATTTTTTATCTTATGTCCAAATAGCTACAGGCATCTAATTTGCATAAATTTATAATACAGTAATAAACAGCCGATTTTATGTCAATGAAAAAAAATCATGCAAAAAAATCATTCTTCACATGACGGTGTAAAACTCTTGCCGACAACTAGATATTTCCTAGCTGAAATATGGGTGTGTATGGGGGGGGGGGGGGAATAGTGGCTTTCATTTTGGGAAGGGTAAAGTTTCTGTTACCTGTTCCCTCCTCATAACGATCCTGTAGGCATGGTCTTCAGAGTTGTAGAGAACCTTGATGTCTCCGACACCCCTCTCCTTCCATTGTTTTAATTCACCATCATAACGGTACAACTTGGCTCTGTGACTGAACTTCACTTCTTCTCCTTCCTCTCCTACATGTACGAAAGAAAAAAATATCACACTCAAAATAATAATAAATGCATTTTGGAGCTACATGTACATACATATACTATTTATTCTACTGCACTTAATACAACGTAACATATTTACCCAGGCTTTAGCTGAGTTCTCACGGTACGACGCTCAGGCATTAAAGGGATTGATTAACTTTGCCCAGGATTGAAAAAAAAAAATCACCGTTCCAGCTAATGCTGTAATCATAATTGCAAACCTTTAGCTCAGACAGGAATCGCCTGAGTTTTATAAGCTGATCGGTCGGTTATATATCAAGATATTTACGATTGAACAGTGATGTCGCGATAGAGTACCACCGAACCCTAAAGAACTCTTACGGTTGGCATACCTTGCTCTATCACAGAATACCGTACGGGCTGGAAACCCGCTCTGAAATCGCCAAGCGCTGGTGCTTGGTTTTTGTGACTGCAGCGTAGCGAAGAAGCCGAGCGACTTGCGCTAGCGATTTTCTCTTTTTTAGGATATATATGTAGTTAGAGGACTGTACACAATTCACTGGCATTTGAGCTGATTTTACAATTTTTCACAAAGTTAATCAATCACTTTAAGGGAATTTCTTCCCTCGGGTATCTGTTTACCTCACCTGGGTAGAGAGTCACAAATTTATTTTTTAAGTGCTGTGACAGGGAGTAGGTTTGGAGTCAGTTTTATTGTCGCTTAGAGTCAGTTTAGGGTCGGTTTCAGGTTTCCCACAGAAATCTGAGAACCAAATGCCATGACTTTCCATGAACCATTTTCGCCTTTTTCCATGACCAGATAAGAACCATTTTGGTATGGGTTCCGGCATCCAATTGGCGTACAAATAATATGCAGTGATATACATGTACAAGTATATTATTTCACATTTGTGATGGAAGGCTGCCATAGCCACACACGGCCAACACCCATGATCAGTTTCCATGACTTTGTGAGATTTAAAAATAATTTCCATAACTTTCGATGACTTTCCAAGCAATTTGCCTTTTCATTGGTCCTTACCATATGTATACTGTATGATTATTTGTATGTTTTTATGTTTAAATAAAACATCTTATCTTGAATTTATTTTTCCATGATTTTCTGGGTTTTTCCATGAGTATGGGAACCCTGCATTAGGAGTCAGTGTTGCTATGTGATTTAGGTTTCACTTGCACTGCCCAAAGGTGTCAACATACGTTAGATGACAACACTTGGTACACTTACCCGTCCTGACTTCATAGTCATCAGGCATCTGGAAGATGGGTTCAAAGTAAATGTCATCCCCCTGCTCCACCTCCTCATCGACGGAGCCTCCAGACAGCGTTCTACCTCCCCTGGAGAAGGATGTCTTTGGAGACCTTCCCACACCTGGAGATTTGGCCCCTCCTGGAGACTTGATGGGACTCTTGGCAGTCTCAGCGCTGAGGTCCATGCGGAAAGTGAAGGATGAACCCTGAGACTTGGCCAGGTCTTTGAAGGAGAGGGCAGGCTTGCTTGGTGCAGAAGGTGAAGTGTCTGCTTTGGATTGGGAATCTGAGCTTATGGCCTTCAGAGTGACCCAGGTACAAGTTTAGCAATAACGAAAGAAAAGAAAGTTGGTATGTATTTGGTATAAAGAAAATTGATAACAAAATATATTTAATACAGCATGACATACATGTAAAATAAAGGGCTTATCGAATCTGCAACTATGTACATGTATGTAGTTGGTATAAAGAAAAACTCAATTAAATACATGCGTATATAGCATGACATAAATGGGGTGTACATGTACATCACTGTTTCCCAATTCTCTTTTCACTTTCTTTCATCGTGCCAGTACTTTAGAAAAATGAAAATGTATTTTCTGTAAGTATTAGGCATACTTGGATGTAACAAAAAAATCAAATACATGTAGCTACAGCATTTGACATTCATCTGACCGAGACTTCAAATGTAACTATTTTAATGTAATGATCCATCTTCTCATTCATCACTTGATATCAATGTGTGATAATAATAAAAAATGGGCACCTACATGTACATGTACTTGTGATAATCATATACTCACCTTGAAGGTATTTGAAAATGCGTAGCCTTCTTTGGTTTCCTCTGCATCTGGTTTGGTGGGTGTACCGCCAAAGGAGAACCCTGCATCTGACTTGGGTTTGTCCTTGCCACCGAACAAGAACTGAGGCATGTGTGTACCAAAGGTGAACTTATCTGTGACCACGGTACCACCAGGAGTGGTTGCACCGGAAGATGTTGATGGTGCTGCCTTGGCGGTATTGACCCCACCAAACGTGAAGCCTGTTGAAGCTGCCTTGGCGTCAGTCTCTTTAGGCTTCTGGGTATCGTCTTTCATGGCCCCAAAGATGGATCCAGTTGAGGATGGCAACTGAGATGATGAAAACCTGAATCCTGAAGGAACCTTGAATGCTGCACCTGCAGCGCCATCAGTGGTTGTTGAGTCAGGGGTGGAACCTTCAGAGGCAGAAGACTTTCCGGTAAAGCTGAGCCCAGCAGGTACCTTGAAAGTGGCATCACTACCAGTGGTACTTCCAGCAGCTGATGTCTGGCCACCAGCGAAGCCAAATCCAGCATTTGCACCACTTGACTTAGCACCAAAGGTTAATTCAGATGGAACAGAAAAAGCACCACCTATGGCACCAGAACTGGCACCGGCACCAGTAGATGGTTTTGGATCTGAACCTGGCTTTGGTACAGTAAAAGCAGCACAGGCTGAAGACTCAGCTGCATTGTTGGTGTAGCAAGTATTACAGTCCCATGAACCAGGTTTCTTGCCAAACTTTGCTCCAAGTGTAGAACTGGCGACAGGAGCACTGGCACCAGCACTGGCACCCTTCGTGGTGGATGAAGGCACTGCCTTGACACCTGGTTTGGGTCCTCCACAGGCAAGGCAAGAAGTGGTTTTAGATGGGTTGTTAGAATAGCAGGCATCGCAATCCCATGACCCAGGTTTATTTGCCATCTTGGCTTTCAGATTGGCTGATGCCTGTGATAAAAAAGAAAGAAAAAATAATAAAGATAGTAACAGCTGCAGGCCCATGCAAAATACTACTATTACCCTGCCTTTGTCCAAGTTCTAATTGGGCACTGAAAGCATTCAAGAAATCACTTCCTACAAATGTACCATGTACCCACCTAATTCACCTGAGTTGAGACACTCAGCTATGCAGCCATCATGACTGAAGGTTTCACAGCAAATTTTATACATGGGGTCATATTGAAAATATTGTCCATACAAGGAGGGTAGGTCCCCCTGTATCTCCAGAGAGAAAAATCATCAAAATATGGGGGTCATTCAGCATCAGCTACCTTCAGACATACATATCAAAAGAGAAACCTTATTTGAGATCTTTACCTCTTTTCCCATTGAGGATTTGTCATTTCCGAGAAGAAGGCTTGTCAGCTGTGGGTTGGCTTCAGTTACACTCGGCGTCTTGCTCTCAGTGGTCTGTTTGAATTAAAAGAGATAAACCATTTGAAAAGAAGCTAGTGTACAACTCACTTTTTTGGTGCCTCTTATCATTCATCCATTTACACCCAAAGTAATTTTCACTGTGGAAAGACATTTGTTTTGGAGCAGTTTACTACAATATGTGCTAACAAGGCTTTTACAATGACATATTCCCTCACTGATAAAGCATCTTGTGTGCTTGTATTGTAGATGCATAGCTTTCAATTGATGTGTATAACAGCAGAAAAAAAAGATTTCATGTTGCCAATCTGAAAGAAAAATGCTGATTTGTAACAATCAAGTCTCTGGTTAGTTAAAAATTATCTTCTTACTTGACCATTATCTAGAACCCTCATCTTCCTCACCGCCTTCCTACATACATAACTGACAACCTCTTATTCTTGTTCTTCTGCTTATTCTTTCACTCTTCCTCCTCTCTTCCTCTTGAACCCCAAGAGGTTCTGAGTTTCAAGGACGGTTTCATTGAAATACTTTCAATTAAATATCAACCAAACATTATCTTTCAGTCTTCACCTCTATCCAACATGCACATGAACATACTTTACTACTGACAACCTCTTCCTCTTTTCCCCTTTTCCTTCTCCTTCTCTTTCTCTTCCTCCTTTTCTTCCTTCAGTCCCAGTAATTCCTGAGCCTTAAGGAAAGCTTCCTTAAAGTGCTTCAATCAAATATCAACCCAACAATTTTCATACAGTCTACACCTCCATTCTACACGTACACACCTTACTGATAACATCCTCTGTTTCTTCGTTCTTCTCCTCTTCTTCCTTGACCTCCAGTAGTTCTTGAGCCTCCAGGAAAGCTTCTTTGAAGCGCTTGGAATCCTCGGCATGTTTGAACTTGACGGCCAGCTGCTCGTTCTTGGCCTCCTCCTCTGAGAAGTCCACAGCAAACCAGATCCATGCTGTCTCCGAAGCCATCATGGGCTTGAGGACCATGTCTGCTGTGATCCAGTGGTTGGCACACAGCTGAAAGGTTAGAGATCAAACGTCACATAGTTCATTAAATGAAATTTACTGACTTTTCAAAAAAAATATCCAGATGTTAAAATGTGAAAGGTTAAATTATTTACAAGGAAAGGATGTCACACTGTAAGAATGCACACTGTAAGAATGCAACACTGTAAGAATGCAAGAATGGACTTGGGATCAATGCTGCTCCTAATCCACTGATTGGCAAACAAGTAAAATTTGCAGAGTTTGAAATGCAACTGGATCTTCAAATGTGAAAGGTCAAATCACTAATCTACAGAGAGGATGGGACACTGCACGAATGCAACAGGTCAATTGTGAAGCCATCATCAGATTTAGGTCAATGTCTGCTATGATCCAGTGGTTGGCGAACAGCTGAAAGGTCAGACTCGGGTCAAGGGTTATCAAATCAATGGAATTGTATGGTCAAATGGGTATTAAGGTCAAATCATTCATGGACTGATGAACTGACAGGCGAGATCAACACAGGTCTGACATCAGTGGGTAAATATATACTGTCAAATGTCATAAGTCATATGAATGAATTTTCTGAAATCTTAATTGCCTTAAGGAAGAAAAAATAGACAATTTAACTTAAGAGAGATGAAAGCCATCAAAAGTTGACCAAAACTACTGCAAACAAACCTTTAAGATCTGATCCCTCCTCATTAAAATGCGAGCACTACCAGTCTTGGGGTTCCTCAAGATTTTGATGTCCCCTACACCGCGTTCCTTCCATGCCTTGGTGTCGCGATCAAATCGGAACAGCTTGGCCCGGTGACGGAACATCTCCTCTTCATCCTCCTCCCCAGTACTAATGCTTCCGATTTCGGGGAGCGATATGATGGGCTCGTAGTGGGGATCGTACTCCTCATCGCCTCCGTGTGAATCGTCGTTGTCATCATTGCCACTGCCTCCAAAGACAGGTGCCCCAGCGTTGGCAAAGGAAAAGGGTTTGTCAGATGCTGGATACGAAGCAGGAAAGAGGTAATAAGACTTCTATGAGTAAAGATACAGACCCTAATGTTTGAAACGTAATTTCAACATGGAGGAGGGGACAAAAGTGCCACTACGGGACTCGAACCATGAACCATGTGATCCACAGTCTGGTGACGTACCCACTAAACCACGACACCTCTACAAAATAATGTTTCTCTTAAGTCTATTACTGAAATAAAGATAGACTTATACATGTATATCATTTGCTCTTCATTTAATTTCTACTTTAATATCTGGTAGTCTGATTCTCTCTCTTATTTTGTTTGGGGGGGGCGTCAAACACCAAGCTTTCCTACCTTTTTTACCAAATGGCTGTCCAAATCCCTCTGATTGGTTGGCTGCTAAAGTTGCAAATGAGATGCCTCCTCCTGTGTCCCCACCTCCAAACAGACTACCACCTTTAAAAGGTAAGATAGTTTATTGATAAGGAATAAACTAATTCATACAGGGTAAATGCGTTTGTTAACCTTAAAGATAAAGTTAAGTTCTGGTCATGTGATTACATTGTGAAAGAAACTGTCTCAAAGAAATGGGAAAAGGTTGATCAGATCAACATAAGATTTGGCATTTACTGTGAGGTTTTGGAAACATCAAAGTGATAAGAAATTGACCTAATCTTGCTGAAAAGCACATGCACTGCACATAGAAATGGGACTGCACACACATGTGGCAAAAATGGTCGGCCCAAACACTTAGGTTCTTTCTCGTCATATTTCGAATATGAGAGCATTTGAAGAACCTTTCAGGTGACATTTCTGCTCCTTTCCCAAAACACAACCTTCTCTTTAAATATTGAAAACTTCCAAAGCTACAAAAGAAACATTTCTAAAGTGTCCAACAATAAAAACATACATGTATGATTCACTGGTCCTTGGGACCAATGAAATTACCTCTTTATATTGAAAACTTGTTATACCAGATCTAGAAAACAAGAGAAAATAAAGAAGCAGGACCTGCAAAAGTACCTTGTTGTAATGAGTGTTTGCTATAACAGAGTTTTTTATAAGGAGGTTCCACTGTATAGAGGTGTTTCTGCACTTACAATGAACAGGTAATGTACATGTACAAATTCTATGCACATCTAAAACACCACTTGTAAACTTTCACATGCTACAGCAGGAAAATAAAGTCTCAAAATAATCACATCTCCTCTCAAACGGTATCTTCAGGTATGCTCAAGTTTTATACCGGATTGAAAAGTTTTTGTTGTACACTGTGCATCTGAAACCAGACAAAACGTACTGTTAAAGGTCATGTCGAGTTTTGCTAAGCCCTCAAAAACTTTTCGTCCGATTTCTTCAATTTTTGTTGATACATGTATATAGCAAGATACTAGCAATACTGCGAAACTGTGAATATTTCACCCCCTGAAGTTTAATATTAAACAAATAAGAGGCAAAAACTAATTTATGTGCAGGGACAGGCACGTAAACTCCCATCAAAGGCAGCATGTGCTATACACTATACACACACATGTGTAAAACCAATGAGTAGCTACATACAGTGATACACACGCTGTCTCTATGCGAAGCCCCAAGGAGCCGTCAAGGTGGAAGGGTCCTAGCATAATGGCAGTGATCGAGCATTCCTTACAGATATTTACACTGAAATTCACCAGAAATCTTAGATGGAATACCAAATGATCTCTTACAAACATCTTTGATACAATGAGAACAACATGAGACTATATTTAACATGTTTCTATCCAATTTCCTTTTTGCTACCAATACTGTACATGAGCTTTAAACAAGACACTTTTGCATGCATGAAACTTTCATGGGGTGCTCCAAAGTTGCATGCCACAGAAATGATTGAATTAGGTAGCTTAGTGAAATGTGATGGCACGTAAAAATGCGTGCAAGACACATATGACAAAACTATGCAAAATCATGATTTTATTCTATGGAGGCAGAACCAAAATATTAGGATGCAGAATTAGTATTTAACTCTGTTAACACTTTTAAGCAAAATAATATGAAAATTTTTATTCAGATACGTCTGATTGTAAATTTAGATGCACAGACAAAACTAGCAATTTTGCTCTTTGCGTTTTTCCCGCATCTTCATGCGCCATTATGTTTTGCTAAGAAATTAAATGAAATGATTGAATTAGGTAGCTTAGTGAAATGTGATAGCACGTAAAAATGCGTACAAGACACATATGACAAAACTATGCAAAATCATGATTTTATTCTATGGAGGCAGAACCAAAATATTAGGATGCAGAATTAGTAGTTTACTCTGTTAACACTTTTAAGTAAAATAATATGAAAATTTTTATTCAGATACGTCTGATTGTAAATTTAGATGCACAGACAAAACTAGCAATTTTTCTCTTTGCGTTTTTCCCGCATCTTTACGCGCCATTATGTTTTGCTAAGAAATTAAATGAAATGATTGAATTAGGTAGCTTAGTGAAATGTGATGGCACGTAAAAATGCGTACAAGACACATGTGACAAAACTATGCAAAATCATGATGTTATTCTATGGAGGCAGAACCAAAATATTAGGATGCAGAATTAGTAGTTTACTCTGTTAACACTTTTAAGCAAAATAATATGAAATTTTTTATTCAGATACGTCTGATTGTAAATTTAGATGCACAGACAAAACTAGCAATTTTTCTCTTTGCGTTTTCCCCGCATCTTTACGCGCCATTATGTTTTGCTAAGGTACATGTACCTTAGGACACTTTTTTTTGCAATTTGCGAAAGGTTCCTGTTGTGAAAATGGCTGTTGGTTATGATTAGCACAAGTTATCAGGTCACAAAGTTTTACAGTGAGCAATGAGCTGTTTCTCTGGAGAGTAAAATACTATATTACATGTAATTAAAAGATGAAGTTGAGTTCTGGTCAGGCTGTTACATTGTAAAGAAAACTGTTTGGAAGCAAACAGGAAAGGTTGATTATGTAGTACATAAGAATAGGTGTTATGGAATCATCATAATGATAAGAAATTGACTCAATCCTTCTGAAAGTCACGTGAAATGCACACAGAAATGTGTATATGGGACTACACATACACATGTGGCATGAGAGTTTGATTCAAACTTTTCAGCTATTTCTTGTCATACTTCTAATATGAGGGCATTCTAAGAGCAATTCTTATAGGGGACTTTTCTTCTTTGATTTTCTTCCTCACTGCACACAGAAATGTGTATATGGGACTCCACATACACATGTGGCATGAGAGTTTGGTCCAAACTTTTCAGCTATTTATTGTCATATTTCTAATATGAGGGCATTTTAAGAGCAATCCTCTATACGTGACATTTCTATGATTTTCTTCCTCACTGACATGAAAAGAATGAGAAAGCTCACAATTTATTTTCACCTTTACCAGAACTTAACCTTTTTGTTAAAGGGTACCAATAGTGCTGTAGCCCGGAACAAAAAGTCCGGCCCGTTTTAAGCCCGGTAATTTTTTTCTGATCTTTACCGATCTGGTCCAACCCGGTAACCCGGCCCGATAAGGAGTATAATAATAATACAATGTAATAATAAAAAAGGTTGACTCTTAGTGACCTCGGCCTCGTGACCTTAGTACGTAATAGTAGATCACACTCCGTTATCTTGCCGTCTGAGGTCCAGACATGCCACATTCCACACAAATTCAGGATCAGTTATTTCTGCCCCATGATTGTCTTACAGACACTATACATCCATGTAGTCTGGATGACCACGCCCACATGTCACTCTCACTATATGCGCCATGTGCTTCGACTGTCCAATTCCAAAGCTATGGTCCAAAGTCAAAATATCAGTCCATTCATCAGCCAATAGCAAACGAGAGTTTGCTGTTCGCTGAGGCCGCGCGCTCTGCATAGAGAGACGGCGGTGTATATGTTACACCCAGCTGGGCGCCAACCGCCTGACAGGCTATGATCTTTGCTGTGAATTAATTTGTAAACAACTGCCCACGTGCTATGATAAGGAATGTCATTGTTTTGGTTCTGCCACATGACTTGTTGGAAATTTGAGCTGATGAAAACGAAAGTCAGGAGGAAAGCGATCGAGAAGGATTGTTGAGAGAGGGAGAGAGACTCAAAGAAAGATGCGAAGAAAAGAACAGAAAATACGGAAACTAAGTGAAATCATGAAATCGGTAATTTAAGAGACAAGATTTGGGATAGAAAAAATGTTACTGGAAAGAATAAATGGAGAAATAAATAGAATTAAAAGGGGACAGAACTGTAACAGGTTTAATCAAGAGTTTTTCTTCTTTCCATCATAATATGTATCAACTTTATATCATAGCATACGGTAAATACATGTCATGTGTATCAATTCTTTTTTTTTCTCTTCCTCCCGATATACATGTACTACTAAGTACTAGAATTTTGAGAAGGGAAACGGGGAGAGGGGAAGAAAGAAAAAAATCAGAGAGAGAGTGACTATTAATTTTATCTTCATGTTTATTGATTAGCTCATCTTGCTAATAAACTTGAATTTTCCGCCTATCAGGAAGTGATTTGGCGATGGAATTACTCTTTCAAATCTCCGCTGTAAACTAGGCTAAATAAACTCCAGTTCAAACTCCAGTTCAAACATTGATAACATCACTAACTTTCATCATCAGGTAGTAGTTCCCTGCTCTATCTTACACACTGACATAACATACACTTTTATCATGAACAAAATACATGTACACAGAGTGCCCTCTTGACCTCTTCTGTCACACATTCTCGATCTCTCTCATGTCACAGGTCAACAAACTTTATCGACTGTAAGCCTTTTGATGTGATCTGCTGCCGGTGCAGTGCATGGGTCGCCGATGGCCATGCCCATGCGGTCACTAAACTTTAATTTATTCTGAGATTAACTCCGCCCACATATCGAGGGAAACTTCCTGATTGGTCACTAAATTGATTGCTCTGCATACATGCAGGATAGGACTAGATTGCAGGTGCATGGTTGTGTGTATGTACGTGTCTTTGCAGTGCTGCATATATGTGTAATAATACATACTGGCCATATGTGCTTGAATGCACTACAGATAAGCAGATCGAGCTACATGTACACCCCATCCCCCCCTGAGATCTCGACCGCGCAATCGCGCCGAAAATTGGCACGCACGTCGTCCACAACGTAATCTACAAAACTGTATAGTTAAATGCTCCGAAATAATTTCACATTAATTATGCTAATTTATGCATGAAATCAAAATTTTGCTCTAAATCATTAAATAAAGCTCAAAATATGCTAATTTTTGGTCTAGACACTCTTTCCAGTATTCTTAGCAAATATACTTGAAAAAAATTCGGTATCAAAATTGATTTCTTATGTATTTTATTGTATTTAAAATTTCTTTGTTTTTTTTTACCTTTTGTTTTTTATTGTTTTTTGGATGAAATTTGTCGGGGACACTTTAGCAATCATAAACAGCATAAAATAAATTAATTTTAATCAGTAAATGTAAAAATATTCATAGATTTCTAAATTTTGGCTGAAAACACATTTTGTATTGAAATTATACATGGAATCAAGTTTTTGAGCTATTTTTGGTCTGATGTGCAAGTACGAAATGTTGAGTAACTTCGTAACCCCATGCCCGGACATCGCGAATTTGGTCTCAAAAGATGTGTGAGATTCGAAAGAAAAAAGTCATGAAATGCCGCGGCGACTGCTTTGCGTGTTGCAGACATATCACGAGAAACATCTAGGTGGGGGGGGGGGGGGTGGATTCCACCCGGCCCTTTTAGGGTTAATATCCTCCATACTTCTTAACTGTTGACAAAGAATGCCAGATAAAGTTCTTTGAGGTTGATTTTATACTTTCTAGCTGTACGCAAATTATTTTTTCAGGTGATTGGTACACTTTAATGAAGTTTACTGTGGTAAGGACTTACCTGGTGAACTACTAGACAAGCTCCCAAAAGCTGCACTGCTTCCTCCTGCTGCTCCAAACATGGATGAAGCTGGCTCTACAAAATCAAGAAGACAGAACAATTTGAAGTTAGAATCAATATTCCTTGAAATGCACTGTTTGCTGATTATGGCAGCTGGAGCTAAAGCCAGGGTAATAATATCCAAACCCTTTGGAAGCGCATAGGGACGTTATATCATAATGTGATATGTGCTATACAAGAAAGGTTTTTTATTAGGTGGTCTGTCGGAATCGACAGATCACCTTTTGTATTCGTAGAAATTTTCTTTATTTTTATTTATTTATTATTTTTATTTCCCCCATTTCTTGTCCATTCGAAATCTTCAATAGTACTTTATCAATTTTCGTCAAATTTTCGTCAGTGATGTCATGCTATGATGTCATGTTCCCGTTTGCATTTCAAGGTCAACAGGTCATCGTGACGTCATCCAGGCGCCATTTTGTAAAATCACATTATCAATCATATCTTCATAACCAATCATCAAAAATCGTCCATATTGACATGACATAAACTTCAGGTCATGGGTCATCAGGTCATGTCATCAAAGGTCATCCAGAGGTCATGACGAGCGCGTACGCGCGCGTCAAAATTTAAAAATGCTCAAAATCAACCCAGGACCAAAGGAGAGTACGTTTCAGGTCATTTTAAGCATTTCAAAAATTTCCCTGCGTAAGTGTCCGCGCGCGCGTTTTACGCGCGCACAATTCGTAAATAAAGTTAAAACGCTGTTTTTTCGATTGATTCGCAATCCTGACACTTTTCTTGATCATTTCCATCAACTTGGAATCAATTTCGATCAATAATAAGGTTGTACGGGCGCGTCAAAGTTCAAAATCCGTGCGCGCGTCTATGGCGAAAATAACGTAAAAACGTGCAAAAACATGCCTCTACAAAATTAACTCTAGCTCTTTAAATAGTCCATAAACCCCCCAATTTTTTTTCATCTTTGGGTAGGGGATGAATCATAGATATGATTTCATGGGTCATTTGACCCTCAATTATATTACGTCATCAAAATGGCGTCGGTTCTCAAAATTTCATTTTTTCAAAAATGACATCATAAATTTTAACTTTAAGCAAGACTTTCTCCGTAATTGTTGGTCGATTTTCGCCGGGATTTCGATATGTTGTAGCTGAGACAATTCTCTACAAATATAGTCATCACGGTTTTTCATTTTGACAACGGCATCATTATCTAATTGTACGATGAACGATGACATGTCACTTTTTCACGTTTTACGTGTATTGTCTATGGGATATGACTTTTTCTGATATCTTGATCCTACCTTCTCGTCTCTTTTGAGCAACAGCTCCGTTATTTCTGGTCGGTTTTCGCCCAGCTTCGAGTATGTTGTAGCTGAGAAAATTCCCTATCTTAAATGGGCCATTCATTTTTTAATCACATGTCAGGATCATATCGAAGTTGTCTGCAGAAGATAGGATATGAGAATCCCGGTTTTCATTTACGTGTTATACCCTATGGAGGAACTAACAGTCTAGTGGTTAGACATCTGCCTCATGACCCAAATGTCCTGAGTTCGAGTCCTGGCAGAGGAGGTTCGATTTTTTTTTCTTTCCCCTTTTGCATCTATTATTTCACCATCCCCTAAG
Source organism: Heliocidaris tuberculata (assembly GCA_025618425.1). Lineage (NCBI taxonomy): Eukaryota > Metazoa > Echinodermata > Echinoidea > Camarodonta > Echinometridae > Heliocidaris > Heliocidaris tuberculata. Next base: position 9,015,498 of record CM046850.1, read on the forward strand.
ACTAATAATACATGATCATTGACATATATGTCACTAACTGCCGCATTTTGGCTGTTATATCTAATGTAATGCAGTGTACATTTTACACAATGTACAGCGTATATTGCATAGTTTGCGAGGAACGTGTATTGAAGCTAGTGACGGCTACAGAAAACATGTCATATATCTAAACTATAAGCAAGACTATCTCCGTAATAGTTCTTCGATTTTCGCCGGGATTTGGATATGTTGGAGCTGATCTGATGCAGTTGTTAACAACTGCATTTACCAGTTTTTTCATTTTGACGACTTCATTATCTAATTGTACCATGTCATGTCATTTTTTTTCATTGCCGTCCATGATGATCATCATCATCTCATGGCAGCACATGAAAAGAAATATGATCATTGATGATGGTGTTGACGATGATCACTATTGTAATTCCCATCATGGCAAGTATCATTTTCGTCATGATCATATATGATGATCATTAATATGATGATCATTAACATCATAATCGTCATTATCATCATCCAAGTGAGCACAAATATCATAATCAAAGATCCATTTCACATCCCCACAAACATTTGCATCGGTATCATTTTTTCCATTTTTCACATTCTTGACTTTCTTTCTTCGTTTCAGTATTTGGCCCTCATACTTTGATCATGTGGATAACGGCCAAGATCATTCAAATTGACCGACAGACCACCTAATTCGTCCCCATGAAGAATTAAATTCTAGTTATTATTATTATTATTATTATTTCAAGGTGTGTGAATAAAGAATGCTTGGAGACCTAACACTTTGATCTGACTACCAACATGGATGCCTTCATGTCTCCATCTTTCTGATAAAGGGAGTCAATATCAAAGTCTTCAGTACATCTGATGCACCCCTTGCAGGATCTTAAAGTCAGAGTTTATAAGAAACCCTAAAACCCTCACCTTTTGGTCTGACCCAGTCCTGATGTATTCCCCCCTCCCCCCTCCATCTCTCTCTGGAAGAACTAGTCACATTAAGGTTGTCTATAAATCCTATGCATCTCTTGCAGGATCTTAAATTATATTTAGAGGAAACACTAAACCCTCACCTTTTGGTCTGACTGCTGGAGCTGATCCTTTCCCATCTCCATCTTTTTGATAAAGGGAGTCAATATCAAGGTCTTCACTACATCCAATACATCCCTTGCAGGGAGGAGCATCCTCATAGAGATAGAAACCTCCCGGGAGCTTGAGTTTCTCTGCTCTAGCACGCTGCTCAGGACTAGGCTCGGTCATGGAGATGAAGATCACATCATCGTCTAGTAAAGAGAAAAATGATTCCAAAGCGAGAAGAAAACAAATTATAGCACACTGGGCAAGATATCACAATAAAAGTCTGAGGATGACAAATACAAAGGTATCTTGAGAATCCCTTGGGATGGATACGTACACAATAGAAATGCAGCTAATAGCCTAATATTATTATCATTACATTGATTCTATACAGTGGATGGGACACATGTTAAGGGGAATAATATGCTACAAAACGTACTTGAAGGGAAGATGAATGGCAGAAGGGGAAGAAGTAGACCAAGAACAAGAATGGTGTCTGATTTGAAAAGTGACTTAAGTTATGATGTGATGAAGAGAAAGGCGGAAGACAGGGAGGGATGGAGGAAGGACTAACCAGATGATTCTGATGTGTGGATCTGCCTGCCCATGGGCAGAAAATCTAAGAGAAAGAGATATACAGTGATGCTCCTAACACAAGAAATAATGACTGATCAATTTTAGATAATGTACCTTCAACCTCTGCCTTGAAGGAGACAGACTTGGGTGTGTCTGGAACTTTGGGTGAGGCAGCATCCTTGGCCAGAGGACTCTGTCCTGGTTTCCTTGTCGAGGGCACCATCTGATCTCCATGAGATGGGGTCCCTGGGAGTGCCTTTGGAGAGGCGTAGAACCCTGGATACACTGGTGATGACGACCTTGCGTCTTGGGTAATGTCAGTCTTGCCAAACACCGCTGGTGATCCTCTAGCTGGAGGCTGTAGGGTACCTTTGGCGGATGATGCTGGCTTGAAGACACCAGTTGACGATATGGTGGATGTTGAAGAAGCAGATGTGGTGCTCATGCTGAAAGAGAAGCCGGCGAATGGGGACGGGGATGAGGAAGATGTTGTGGCAGGCTTGGCCAAAGAGGGTGCTGGTTTGATGGTATTTGGCGAAAAGGAGAAGGTGCTGAAGGTTTGACTTGGTTTTGACGTGGCAGAAGCGGGACTTGGTGTAAATCTTGTGAACTATTGTTGAGAGAGGAAAAACAAACACACATGAAAGCCAAATCAATCACACAAGGATATAAATTGAAATATTCCAGTCCTCTGGCAAAAGAAGATGACTATGATTTCTGCTAGACTGACAACATGTATCATAGGTAAGAAGTGACAATCATGAATCTCAAAAGACTGGTACCAAGTAACAGAGAAGAGTTCAATTCTATATCTTGTTTTTCCAAAAATGGTCAAGGACTTCACTGGTCGCCCTTACTGTTGTTACGAAAGGCATAAAACCAGACCTGCCAACATTGAAAAGTAAAAAAACTGAGTCATGTGAGCATAGCGAGCACGGCGTCCACAGCATCCCACAGCTGGGGGTCCAGGGCATGCGCCTACCGAGGGGGGGGGGGGTCGGGTGTTCAAACACCCCCCTTTTGGTGTTATTTGAAGTTAAAACACCCCACTTTAGAATTCCTGATAACCTTTTTTTTGGTTTTTTTTTTTGCTTGTCAGATAATGTTTGAGTAAAAGACCCCCCCAAAATACTGATAACTGATAACCCCTTTTTTTTTTCTTTCTTTGCTTGTCAGAAAATTTTGGAGTAAAAAAAACCACCCCCCTTTAAAAAATCCTGGGTATGCCACTGGTCCAGGGGCAGGGTTCAGGGTAAGCCTGCTTTGAGTACTCGATTAACCGTGTACTCGCCCGATAGGGTCACTACTCTACTAATGAAATTTCCATAGACTATTCGAAAACATAGTCGGACTGTTGGAACTTGTGAATAACCCCCCAAAACCTCTAATTCAGAACAAAATATAAAAAATTATCCTTCAATGTGTTAGTTCTAAGATATTTTAATGTCATTTGAATCAATAAAATTCACATGAGCGTTTGTTTTCGGTAGCGAAGTTCTCCAGGATCGAGAAGTAAACACAAAGTCTGACTGTGCATGCTCCCGCTACATCGGAAGCTACATCGGAAGCTGCAGTTTATAGCTGGTGTGTGAGTCAGCCATGCACCCATTGGTCACCGCGATGTGCACCGTAAAGCTTACCGTGTAAGCGAGCTTCTATAAGGTTTTTGTAACAATGAAAGGATGCGTATCAGCACAGAATATTTTCAAGATAGTAATTAGATCAAAATAAAAGGACACTGACATGAGAATTAAGCAAGAAATACTTTGCTAACACGCGCTTGTTCGTTGGCGATGGGGCATGCACGGGCATGCCCATGTCGTCGATTTAAGGAGGGCATTGAACTTGATGTCGATCGTACAAGCGTTGCCAGGTTCAAAATGTTAAATTATCGTATCCGAGACTCAAAATTATCGTTTTTTAGAGAAAATTATTGTATATATAGCTGACTCTGTATCTCACAGGAAAATGAGGAAGTACCAACTGTAGACCTATATCCTTATGGAAAAAAAAAAATGTCCGAGCTGAAGGCAAGATACGATCCCGCAAAATTCACGATCAGCAAACTATACTAGTATACTACGCGATATTAAAGCTCTGCACTCGAGTCCTACCGGTACTCGAAGTATGGCGTGAAAGCATAACTCTGTGGGTGAAAATTACAAGAGAGGCAAAAATGTACACTTCCTATGTGTTTGGAAATGGTTTTTTCTTAGAGACATTGGGTACCAAAAAGGGTCGAAATAGAACCTAATAGTATGCATATCTTCTTAAATTGCAAAAATGTAAAATTATCATACATTTGACCTTTTTTTGAATTTGAATTTGAATTTTTGGTGGGTGGGGAAAATGGAAAAACGGAGTGCTCTGTTTTTTGGCCACTTAAAAACTTGACAAACTGAGTAACTCTGTCAAAAATGGAGGAGTTGGCAGGTCTGTAAAACAATCCTCGGGAATTCACCCTTTTCAATTTTAAACAGACTCATATTTTAGAAGATGGTCTCACCTCAGTCTTTTGTTGTGATGCTGCAGCAGTAGGAACTGAAGCAGAGGAGCCTCCTCCTGCAGTAGCAGATGCAGCCATCATGGCAAGCCTCTGTCTATCACTGGTATCCTGCTTGACCATGCCCTGTGGCAGGGGACTCACTTTGCTGGGTTCTGCTGTGCCCAAGGGTTTGGTTGGTGTGCCTGTGAAGGGGCTCAGACCCGGTGTCGTCACAGGTGGAGTCACATTCTCTATGCCCCTGTCAGGGGTGCTGACGAGGGCCCTGCTGGGTGCCTGGCTGGGGGCTGCAGGGGTTGGTCTAGCTGCAGCAGAGGGGGATGGGGAGCCCGGAGAGAACATAGCTGGGGGGACTACCCCCTGTGACTTGGATGGTATTCCACTGGTGATTGATCCTCCTTAGAAAAAATATAGAAGTTCCAAGATACTTTCATCAAAACTAGGCCTGAGTCATCATAGGTTTTTCCAAACCCGGGTTTGACTCAAAAAATTCGGGCGGGGACCGGGTACCCGAACGGGAATTCCCTACAACAGAAAATACTGTATGTAGTGACGGGAGTCAACAGTCAAGGTAAAATTGCTTAACTAAAATGCAGCATAGAGGACAATTACTGCATCCAAATCGATAAAACAATGCTTTTCCCCGAGAGAAATAACATTTCAGAATAAAAATAAAACATTAAGAAATACAGCCAAAGGTCTCTTTGTTACCTTTGTTACATTGTTCTGCTTAGCAAGACCGCAGATGGCAGCAGAGAGGAAAATAAATGTGGGCACTAGATCAGGTGATCGGCCACAACTGTTCCTCTCTGCTGCCATCTGCGGTCTTGCTATGCAGAACAGTGTCAAATATGGCTGCCTAATCTCGATATGAAGTGCACTCGTAATCCTCCACCATCTTTTTTTCTTTGAGATATTATGGATACCCATACTATTTTTGGCCAAAGAAAAGAATTGTTTTACGGTAATTTCGTATTTTTGTTGTCGCTTACGTGGTATTTTTGGATGTTTTCAAGCTTACTTTTGGCACGATCACATCAGTTATTTTCGACCCTCGTCCGTGTGTGTTACGGTATAAGGCTGTATTCGAGCGCACTGAGCGCCGGTGACACCCATTCTGACTTCATTTCTGAACGCGCACGGTAGCGCCTAGCTTGAATCTTCCTCGCAGCTCTTATTTTTTTAGACTCATGAAAAGACCTATCGTCATCTGAAATGATTTCCATTTATTACTGCAGCAAATATTAATGGATTAAATTGAAATTCAGTTTGTGAATTGCATGCTTAAAGTTCTAAATTGCAATACATTAGTGCTAAAATTAGTTTGGAAAAACCCGAAATCCGAAAATGCAAACCCGGGTTTCAGCGTGACGGGCGGGGACCGGTCGGGGAACCGTTTCAACTCAGGCCTTATCAAAACAATATGAAAAAATAAAAGGATCTGTTTATTTATGGTATAGTTGCTGCAAGATAAGTGCAGAAAATAACACATGAAATGCTTAATGTTGTTACAAAGTTCCCCTTTTGTCAGTCACATGTTTAGTGAGTGGAAGAAGGAAAGTAACCAAGACTTGCAATAGTTAAAATCGAGAGCTATTCTGTGATATTCATTTGTCATTATGCCTACATGTATATACTTTAAGAAATATCACTGCTTTGCTCAAACCACACCAAAATGACCAGCTTTATATTTACATTAATTAACAAGCTCTATTTCTATCAAGATAGACTAGAAATATCCTTCATTTCTTACCTTTGAACATCTGGGGTTTCTCGAACGATGTTGGGGTCCCACTGCCCCTACCAAGGATGCCCTTCTCCTCCATCTCAGCCCTGGTCTTCTGGGGAGAAGTCCCCTGCATGCTGGCAGCTCCAGCTGCTCCAGACACCTGAAGATGCTGGTTGTAGGCCACTGTCGCTGATGACACCTGCTGCTGTTGATGCTGCTGCGGGAAAAGAGTAGTAAGACCAAAAATTCTTTCATTTCTTGACACATTTGCCTAATCCTCACTTTTCCTTACTTCTTACTATTTAACAGTCTTCAATTTATATTAGTATAAAGCCATCTGATAATCGGTTACAGTACCTTCATCACGCTATAAATTCAGATAATTGGATTATCACAAGTGTATTGCTGCCAAGAAGCAAACCCAAGTATGAATTTTTCGAAACTTTTCTTTTAGAAACGTCACCTCCATTCACGAAAAATCAAAGGAAAAGACCAATGCATACGTCCAGGCTACAAAATGATTTTGCTGGACATAATACTCGTATACATTTCCCTCATCTGCATTTAGTGTATTTAATTAAAACCCATAAGTTAAATGCAGGAATTCACAAAGGAGGCTAATCTAAACAAATGTTTTGAATTTCTAGAAGTGCAGTTTGAGTGTGGCCTCGTGTCAAATGAACAGGAGGTATAAGTATACATGCTTATTTTAGTCCACCGTGGACGTTTAAACCATTGTTTAAACCGTGGTTCAAATCTGAGTATCCTTTGTGAATTCTGCCTAAAGGAATCCAATGGCTTACCTTCAAGCTCTGCAAGACAGCTAGCTGGTCAGGAGAACCCTTCTCATCTGGAGAAGCACCGATGGAGGAGTACATGCCATACAGGCTCTCCAATGGGCCACGGCTGTTGCTACGCGGTGTCGAAGCCATCATACCAGGGTGCACGGCACCACGCTCGTAGCCCGGCATCACATAACCCTGCTGGGCGTAGTAGGCGTTGGGCATTGGTGAAGGCATACCGTAAGCCGAGGGGTACCATGCCTGGTTACCAGGTCCCATTGGAGAGGCCGGTACCATGTGAGACTGGTAGTATGCCCCCGATTCCAGTGGATGGTAGGCAGGGTGGGGCTGGTAGAGGGTTCGATTTGGTGTCTGCTGCGTGCTGGGACTCGCAGCTGAAATAGGGACAGAAAAATACATATATTATTTGCGAATGGAAGGCACCAACTGATAAAAGAATGACTAACAGAACAGGGGGGTGATTCACTAACTGGGATCGATATCATTCCTAAAATCAATTTTCGGGATTGATTTCATTCCCAGCTTAAAATTAATTCCACCTGTCCTTACTGATTCACTAAATCGCTTTTAGGATGGAATCAATTTTATCATGAATATATATGAGCGCAAATGAATATTTACGAGCGCACTCATTCCAACCAATCAATGTACTCAAATTTCAGTCACCGCCCCTCAGTCACCCGACCTAATTCTCTACTTAGCGCGTAGCTAGTGCGCGTTACCTAGCTACTGCATTAATTGCGCGCACGCATCGACTGGACATACACAGGGCTGGGCCTATGGCTAGGGCAATGGGCGTGCAGGCAGGCACAGCGTAGCCGCGCCCAGGTTGGGGCGCGGGTGGGCATGCAGTGGAGTGACCGTTTGTGATTGTTAGGAGCGATCCGGATCACTCCCAACCTTAAAATCAATTCAGAGGCTGGAATCAATCCCAAATACCTTAGTGAATCAGTCACTAAAAGCGATATCGCTCTTAGGATGGATATTGTTCCTAAAATTGATTTTTTCTTATTTGGGATTAATTTTAGCTGTTAGTGAATCACCCCCCAGGAGAAGTTCAGACTTTTGAGATGTATAATATAACAGCAAATTGAATCATTTTCCCTGGAAAAAGCAGGGGGCAGTGAACATTCCCATTGCTTTTCTTCACATGACCAAATTAATTGAAAACAAAGTGACTTTTAAAGGCTCGTCCACATAAGATGACGTGGTAAACTGTGACTGTTTATGGTGACAGGTTTTTTTTTTAATGTGTAAGTGACTTTAAAAAATGAAGGTACATGTAGCTGTGCACAAGAAAGGTCATACGAAAACTCATTTATCTGTGTGAGATACAGAAATGTAGAGCGCATTATGCTCATTTTCCTTCAGGGGCTTAACCCTTAAGTCACTGAGGATTACGCGTATTGTAGTCATTTACTCACTGAACTCAGTCTGAGTAATCCATCTTGTGGAATAGACTCTCTGCTTTACGCAAAATCTTTCCACAGTAATGCGTCGCTTCAATGCGGATTCTAAACGGCTTATGTGTAAGGATAGCACACACAAAGTTTCAGCGCCCTATATCCCCTACAATACATTTGCTGTAGTATTACACAGGTCAAAGTCCACAGGCGAACCCGGGAGGTTCTGGGAGGTTCAGTGAGTAATAAGAAGGGCGGTCACGGGCGGTTTAGTGACTAAAAGGTTAATAAGGAAAATTCACCCACATGCCCATTTTCTAAATCCACAGCAATTCCTGTTTCACTCTTTGTCAAGACTGTAAACATCAGACTAATGCTTTAACTCACAACCCAAAATCCCGGTCTGGTCTGGCTTGTTAACTTCTAAAAATCCTTACCGGGTTCTTCAAAATTAGGACACCAACAAATATGTGTTCCTTTCCTTACAGGGCTTTGTAACACAAATTACAATACATCCTGTGCAGACATGTACATATGCACACAGATGTAGTAGAAAAATACATTTTCTGAGTGATAACCCTTTCAAGACAATTGACCACATTTTGTGGTTTGGCTCAATAACTTTTGATCCAGAGCTCTAAAAAATATACCAGCTGCACGAGTAGAAAGAGCAAAATTTTCTGCACACACTGTGTCCATTTTTATTGCATGACCATATTGCGTTTGATGCCAGGAATTTTAAAAACAAGAATAAGCATTGAGATCCTTAAATTGGCAACACATTGAGAGGTTAAAAATCATTGTTTTTCATCAAAATTGGCAATTTCTTTCAACTGTTCAACAAATTTCTAACCATGTATATTGTTTTCAAAGACATTACACCTTATTTGAACCATGTAGCACTAAAAGAAAAATATTATTGTTGCCAATTTGAAGAACAAAATGTGATCAATTTAGCCCTTAAATAATCCCTGTCCTGAAAGGGTTAACAGATGACAAATAGTAAGCTTTTTCACAACTATTTTCTACCGGATCCTCTGTTACCGAGTTGACCCAATTTGAGTTTTAGTCTGGTTCGTGTCTAGCTCGGCTCAAAACCTTCAGTCTGGCGAGTTTCAGACTGGTTCTGATTCCAAGCTACAGCACGACATCAGACACTGCCGCATCATCTTCATGAAGAATTTTGGCACGCAAAAACAGCGGAAATAAACCAGCAGGAACTTACTTTGCCTTGAAGCCAGTGGGTGTGTCGGCTGCTGAGGCTGTTGGGGTGATTGCTGGGGCAGCTGAGGTGATGATGTAGCCTGGGGGGCTGGGGCTTGGGTCCCAGTCATACCCTGGTTAGCTGGCGTGGCAGGGGCAGGAGCGGTAGGGGCTTGGTTGAGAGCCTTGGCTTGTTGAAGCTTGATCTCTTGCAAGTCTTTCTGTGGGTTGAAAATTGTGGGATTGTAAAAAATGCTCTTAAAAATGAATCTCAAAATTATTTATAAATCTTTATAAGATATGGTTTTGTGAAAATCTAGGAAAACTGCATGAAAGAGCTACATGTACATTGTTCACAAACTTTGTTTTCTGTTATTAGTTTCCTTTTTCTTCATAACTATGCATATTGTACATGAAATATATTTTGCATTTGTTTGATGTGTTTTATAGTGATTTGGAAATAAAATATATTTCAATTGAATGTACATATACACTGAGTTGGAGGACTTGTTTCCTGTGATTGGGGACGGCATTGTTCTTGTATTAATCAGTAGCTTTTTAGTCCGCTGTTCAGGGCATAAGGTGAAGAGCCTTGGTTTCTTAAAAATGCGTACATTATTGCTCTATCAGCAAAGGTTGTCGTAGTCAAATGGTTTGAACACTTGCATGGAAATATGGTGGTTGTGGGTTCGATTCCTGCCACAGCAATTATGTCAATAGGCAAGGCATTTTATCTAAATTGCTTCTCTCCACCCAGGTGTTTAAAATGTACCAGTAGGATGCAAATGTTTATGTGATTGGATTAGCATGTGCACACCTGTAAAATAGGGCCTGGTTGGAATGCTCCCTGGTGGAGTGGAGAGCATGCACTATATGTGAAAAATAGCAACTGAATCCAATGACCGGGTAATAATAATTCCATAATTAGAAATGTAGTGCACGTATTAAGCACTGTACGTGTACATACATGTATGTGACTATTATCATTATCATTAAATCATGTAGCAATGTGGTGAGACTTACGGTGAGTTGTAATACTTGTTTCATGAGCTCAGCGTTGGATTCCATCAGCTTATCTTCTCTCTTCATCAGTCTTTGATTCTGCTCCAAGAGGTGTGAGTGGGATAGGTTGAGAGCTCTAACCTCCGCTGCAAGACGACGTGGACTGGGGTCAGGACTCAGCTAGGGCAGGAGAAAGAATACAAATACGGTCAAACCTATGTATAAAGATCACTCATGGGAATAAATACAATTATTCATCTGTCTCTCGTTCTGCTATAACAGGTGTGAGTGTGAGAGTTTCAGGGCTCTAATCTCTGCTGCAAGAAGATGTGGGCTTGGGTAAGGATGGAGCTAGGATACAGGAAGGATATAAATACTTCTTATTTGGAGGCCTTTTCAACCACAGGAGTTGCATGCAATATACATATAACTACTCTTCGTGTCAGAATTGTTGGATTCTATGACAAAGAATAAACAATACTGTTAATTGCTAATTGCTAACTGGAACTCCATGAATTGACCTTGGAGTGCACACTGGGGCACATGTCACAACTATCTCTCTCTCAATGTGCTATGGATGGAGCCATGGGTGTTTGGAGTGCTGGTAATAACTTTATTTCATTGCATGGAAATCTTTTATTTTTATCTTACCTGTTCTGAGTACTGGGACTGTGATAGGGTCCTGTTTTCTCTCTGCATAGACTCCCTGAATGGCGAGTCGTAGTCACGCGAGGGCGTTCTGAGGGTGGAGCTACGAGTGCTCTCTCCGAGGAAGGAGTGCCTGATGGATGAGAGGTTGGAGACGTCCGAGTGGTTGGCCTCCAAAGTGGCTATCTGCTCCAGGATGGTGGCTTGCTCTGCTTCAATCTCCTCCAGGAGTGTCTGGACTTCCTCATGGAGTGGCTGGAAAATAGAAGGAGAAAAGAAGGAGCTGAACTTCATGATGGCATATCAGGAGTGGGTAGGAATGAAAGAAAATCGGTTTCTACTGTTTCATGTTTTAACCTGGTTTTTTACCACAAAAAGATCTACTAAATTGATAAATCAAAGCAGAATTTACATTGTACTCTAATCCTTTTATTAGATGCCACCTGACCAACAAAAAATCTGTCAAAAAATACCATGCATATAAGAAAGAACCCAGAGGCTGGTATTGATAAAAGCATACAAACTGTAGTCCAGGTTTATGTGAGTAGATTTTAATAGTCCACTGATTCATAGAACAACAAGCGCCCACTTTCTCCTCCCTGAAAAAATTACCATTACTCTGTAACTAAATGAACAAACTAAAATTATGTCAACATGAAATTGTTTTCTCATTTTCATTTCATGACTGTATTCATTTTATTTATCCATTTCATGACAGAATTACAGTCGCTTGTAAAGGATAAAGAAGTCAACACCTAACACTCCAGAAATCAGTGGACTATGTTAAACCGGGTCTACCTTGGTCCAACTTTAAAGAGCTGAGCCAGACTTACATTTCTTGGTTCCATATCGATGCTATCCATCGTGAGGAAGAGAGTGTGCTTAGACTGGTCCAGAAGATCACCTTGCTTCTTCAGAGTGTCTGCTGTGATCTTATCAAGGGGTTTGCCCTCCGTCTCCTTAGATGCCAACACATGAAGCATCTGCATACAAACCAAAAACAGAGACAGAAATACTAAATTGAACTGAATTCGAGCGATCGCCAATAGGGTAAAAATGCCCGGATGCAGGTATCGGGGTGCGTTTGCTATGCAATGTGGGACAGCTTTTGTGACCTAGTTACTTCCGGAATCTGACCGGTCGGTGAATGACCCGGCGGCCGTGCATAACCTCTCAAATCAGCTTTCCAAGATACGGCTTTGTCATTTAAGTCTCGAACCAAGGAGTTATCACAGTTCTGTGATAACTCCTTGCTCGAACAGAGCCGTCCGCAGCGGGCACCCGTCGTCGCTTTCTGCCGGACGCCTCCCGGTCGCAAGGCTCAATAACGCTGTAACATTCAGCGGCTCTCCGTACTAGCAATTCCAATTCGAGTTTGCGTTTTCCGTTGCATGGAATGCCTCTTTCTGTCAGAAAAGCTTTCAGCTGCAGAACGGTCATATTCTTGAAGTCTTGAGAAACGCTCGCCATGACAATTCTACGATTACCTTAACTTTTATTAGATAAGTTTAAAGAAAAATTCCTGAAGTGTGTACCGCGGTTACTGTAACTTAGCATCCGTATACACCGGAAGTACACAGGTCCCGGAAGTTGAATGAGAATTCGCCAAAAACGGTACATCCGGGCATTTTTACCCTATTGGCGATCGCTCGAATTAAAGTGAAATTTTATTATCAATTCATCTCAGCCAGTAGCTGCACTGCAAAAATATATAAAATCAGTGATACAAACATACAAAATATGAAAATGTACATGAACTTCATTCAAAATCATTATAAATGTATAACTTCCCTTACAATGATAATATTTATGATAATAAGGCATGATGGATCAGTGGTAGAGCAGTGGTCTCGTAACCAGGAGGATCAGGTTCGAAACCAAGTCGACGCGCTAGTGCCCTCGGATAGGACATTAATCCTTTTTTACCAAGCCCCTCTAAGAGGACTTCAAGCTCTGTCCCCTGGTAGCTCACTTAAAAGCATACACATGCCTTCTAAGCAGTCACGTAAAATAAACTAACAACCAATATAACATGAATATGATACAAATAACAAATTTATACAGTTTAGCATCTTGTCTACCAAAACAAATCCAAACAGTCCAATCAACATATAAGTCCATTCAGATATCCATGGTCTGTCTTAAAAGTGTATGTGTTTGATATGATGTCTCGATGAAGAATTGACATGTGCATGGGACCCTAATAGATTAAAGGGCAATCCAACCTTGGTAATAAGATGATTTGTGCGAAAGCAGAAAAATAAGAAAAACAGGATAGTGAAAGTCTGAAAGAAATCGGACAAGGACTAAGAAAGTTATGGATGTTTCAAAAATGAGATCACTACGTCTATGCGAATCTCAAATTGGCAATTTGGTGAGTCAGTTGTGACATTTTTGTGGACAACTCTCCCATTTGTCGTACACAAAAATATCATTAATTTGCGATTTTCTTCGAGGCGCTTTTACCCTCAGGGCAGTACTCAAAATATATTGGAGATAGCATATTGTTATAGGTCCTCATGAACGAAAAGATCCTACTGAGTAATGCATTTTGAAAAAAGGTGACATTTTAGTCATTTTGTGTGTTAGAGCGAATTGGGGAGTTGTCCACAGCTACATCACAGTGACATTACCTATTCGGCCAATTTGAAATTCCCATATGCATAGTGATTACAACTTTCAAAAATTCATAACTTTCTTATTGCTTGTCTGATTTCGTTCAAACTTTCACCAATCTGCTTCTCTGATTTTTCCTCTTTCTTTCAGAGCAACTTGCTATTAAGGTTGGATTTCCCTTTAAGTAATGTGCTTGTTAATAACACACACATGGGGGGCATCTACACTGTACTTTGGATGCTCAAGTGCACATGCAGATCATTTATTGGCATGATTTCTGTGAACTTTGTCTTATTTCCTCATAGAGATTCTATGTATAACATGAAAATGATAAATCAATTTATATAGTTTATCATCTACATGTACATGTATGTTTGATATGTCTGCACTTTGCTTCATGGAAGGCAGTAACATCTGTGAATGACTTATTGACACAGAATAGATAACACAGTCAAAGTGGATGTAACTTTGAACATTACATTTTTTTTTTTTTTTTTTTTTTTTTCCCCTCAAATATGAATATTAATTCAATTTGATTGAATAATAATTCAGGTTACTCTATTAATAGCAAGAATACTGTGCGCTTAGAAACACCAGTATAAAGCGCTATATAAATGTTATAATTATTATTATTATTATTATTATTACCATGTAAGAATAGATCATATCAGAATAAGCATTTGAAATTCCTTTGATGAATGAGATGGCATTACTTGCAAGGTAACAAACATGAAAACAAACATTGTTTGATGCTAGTACTTTATTCACTTACATGACAAGTACATAGTCAATTTCTCTCAAAATCAAAATATGATAATTTATATATATTATCAAAAATTTGGTTTAAAGTTACTCTGAAATTATATTTATCTTATCTACATGTATGAAGGAAATCATTTTCAGCTGAGGGGGAAAACATTCCCAGTTAAAAAAATAGGATACATTCTTATTGTGACAGTAAAGCCATTTTTCAAACATTTATAAGGTTCCCTTTTTATTTGAATCATGAAATTAAATTAAATCTACTGCTTTTTACTCACTAACCAATAACTGAATTCCATTTCAAACTAGAGGGGCCGTCAAAGGCGGCAGACCCACGCCTTGGCGGTGCTACAGAGTAGTTGCAATACTATACTATGGGGTCAAAACTGAAATCTACATTGGGTGATTTCACGCTCAGTGCTGGTGTTTGTGGCTAGTGTTTATTTTGCCGCGAAATCATGATCTAACACCGACTATGAAATGAGAAAAAAATCAGTCGGTGTTAGGTGTAGACCTCTGATTTTCTGACGTAGTTCCGGTTGCCGGTGTTTAATTTTTGTCAGATGTTGTCTGCTGAACCGAGCTCGGCATCCGGTGTTTAATTTCATGTACAAAATTCCGTTCACTAACACTATACCCTAGGGATTAAGAAATTTTCATTTCACGTTCGGTGTTGGTGCTGGTGTTGCTACTTGTATGCTAGATATGGGAAATTTTGGGGATCAGCCGTGAGAAATAAAGTCAGTAGGCATCATTCGAAGTGTAATTTTACAGGTGTTATGAGGTAGTATGTTCATATAGGTCTGAAATTAAATCTAGGCCAACATTTAGTCCAACGTTCGATCTAGAGCACACGGAAATTAGGAACTACCTTTGCTTTTAAAGGGGCGGAAGGAGTGAATAAAAAATCCTACCTAGTTTTTTTCCAGATAGATTTGATAAATATGATGTTCGATATTCCGTAGTAAAAGACCCAGAGAATCCACATAATTAACTATGATGAGTTCTAAATCAACAATCACAATACAAAAGTAATGAAACTTCACGGCTAATCTGAGCCGATGCCCGAAATTTGGCCGTTTGCCATGTACGCGCTGGGCCGTCCGATCCGGCGTGCAGATGCATTATATTAGCTACCGCAGCATTTTCTGCTGCAAGTGAGAAACTTGGCGAGAGAAATTAAATCTAAACTTACTGTTCCTGTCAATACTATCCATTTCTGTGAAGTTTCTTACCGGTCTCTAGATCAAACAAGTGAATGAGTAAATTACGCAATGCGTAATAAATGTCCCCGCCGGAAGTGCAGATCTGTGGAAATTAACTAGCCTGAACCTTAAAACTTCAGTGAAAAACTTTAGTGAATAAAATAATAATGTTACTGCATGCAAAAGAAGAGAATACCAACAATGCATGTATACAACTGAAATATAAAACATGAAAACATTATGAACCTTCAGCCATTTTGAATAAATTTGCATAAATTTGCATGAATAATGAATTTCAAAATTCTGTGTAGAAGTTTGGAAGCCCCCACCCAGCCCTATCAGATAAAACAATCGGAATCAAAATCCGATGTGAAATAGAGGAGAAGTAGCATTTTTCGTCAATTTTGAATAAATTTGCATAAATTTGCATAATTAATGAATTTCAAATTCTGTGTAGAAGTTTGGAAGCCCCCACCGAGCCCTATCAGATAAAACAATCAGAATCAAAATCCGATGTGAAATAGAGAAGTAGCATTTTTCGTCAATTTTGAATAAATTTGCATAAATTTGCATAATTAATGAATTTCAAATTCTGTGTAGAAGTTTGGAAGCCCCCACCGAGCCCTATCAGATAAAACAATCAGAATCAAAATCCGATGTGAAATAGAGAAGTAGCATTTTTCATCAATTTTGAATAAATTTGCATAAATTTGCATAATTAATGAATTTCAAAATTCTGCGTAGAAGTTTGGAAGCCCCCACCCAGCCCTATCAGATAAAACAATCGGAATCAAAATCCGATGTGAAATAGAGAAGTAGCATTTTTCGTCAATTTTGAATAAATTTGCATAAATTTGCATAATTAATGAATTTCAAAATTCTGTGTAGAAATTTGGAAGCCCCCACCCAGCCCTATCAGATAAAACAATCGGAATCAAAATCCGATGTGAAATAGAGGAGAAGTAGCATTTTTCGTCAATTTTGAATAAATTTGCATAAATTTGCATAATTAATGAATTTCAAAATTCTGTGTAGAAGTTTGGAAGCCCCCACCCAGCCCTATCAGATAAAACAATCGGAATCAAAATCAGCCAAGAAATGACGGAGAAGTAGCATTTTCTAACGTTTGAGCACACACGGACAGACAGACGGACACACACACACACACACGCACACACGAACGGAGCCCGTTTCATATTCCCCTCGCGAACTTCGTTCGGCAGGGACAATAAGGATTTCTTTTAGAATCACCGGACTACTCGGGCAATTTTTCGATATTCTAGACTAATAATTCAGTAGTTAAAAACAATTTTTTCTTCTTCGTTGAGAATGGTGGTGACGCCATTACCAGTGTTAAGCTATCGCACCTCGACTTGCTTCGTACCGCTTCGTACTTATACGTGCGAAACGGTGATCTTTACATATACTATACTATAGAGTCAAAACTAGAAGGTCACACAGAATTTGCAGGGATCAACCAATCATCACCAAAATTTAATCGATTCTTTCCTGTCACTATCCAAACAATCCCTGAAAATTTGGTGCAAATCCGTTCACCCGTTCTCTAGTTATCTTGTACACAAACAAACAAACAAACAAACAAACAAACAAACAAACAAACAAACAAACATACGGAACCCTTTACATAACCCTGCCGATTTCATCGGCGTGGGTAATGAGAACTCTTTTTTTAATTTTTAAAATCGAGTAAATCATACTGCAAAAGATGATTGTGAGAATGAAAACGGTCCTCCGACATATGCTCCGGGGGTTTATCCCTTTCAAGACAATTGACCACATTTTGTGATTTGGCTCAATAACTTTTGATTCAGAGCTCTAAAAAATATACACCAGATGCATGAGTTTCTTTTTAGAGCAAAAATTTCTGCACACACTATGTCCATTTTTATTGCATGACCCTATTGCATGACCATATTGCATTTGATGTCAGGAATATCAGAAACAAGAATAAGCTTTGAAATCCTGAAATTAGCAACACATGGAGAGATCAAAATCATTTGACACGAATTTGGCAATTTTTTCAACTTTTCAAATAAGTTGCTAACCATGTATATTGTTTCAAGGACACTGGACCTTATTAGAACCATGTAGCACTAAAAGAAAAAATATTATTGTTGCCAATTTGAATAACAAAATGTGATCAACTTAGCCCTTGAATAAATTCCTGTCATGAAAGGGTTAATTTTGTAAAAGATACAGGGTTAGGGTCAGGGTTCGGGTAGCAATAGGGTTTTAGGTTAGGGTTAGGGTTAAGTATAGTGGTTTGGTCAAGGGTTGAATTTAATAAATTGATCTGTGTAAGATATTGACTGCAGAGCAATTTTTGCTGGAGCACGAGTCGTACAACCAATGAAAACATACCACAGCTTTTGCAAAGAGAGCCTTTGGTGTTTTGGCCTTGGCAAGGTTGGAGAGCGCCACCTGGTGTTGACCTTTCTCAAAGAGGGACTCGGCAATCACTACAGCACCCTCATCCAGCAGCTTAGCAACTTGACCATCCTGTAAAATTTTTTTTGGATAATAATGACAAAATAGAGGTACAGGATTATATTTGATTTAATCTAATTTATTGGTTTATGCATCATCTCTTTGAATAAATTTTTACAAACATACATTGTACTAGTTGGTACAATTTTCCATATACATAATTCAAATTAGGCCTGAGTCATCACGGGTTTTTCCAAACCCGGGTTTGACTCGAAAATTTCGGGCGGGGACCGGGTACCCGAACGGGAATTCCCTACAACAGAAAATGTGAGTGTATGTAGTGACGGGAGTCAACAGTCAAGGTAAAATTGCTGAATTAAAATGCAGCATAGAGGACAGTTACTGAATCCAAATCGATAAAACAATGCTTTTCCCGAGAGAAATAACATTTCGGAATAAAAATAAAACATTAAGAAATACAGCCAAAGGTCTCTTTGTTACCTAAAATTGAGGGCTGAAAGAGGAAATCAAGCTTCGTGGTACCGTGCATGCTCAGAAATGAAGTCCGAATGTGAGTCACCTGTGCCCAGTGCGCACGAATACAGCCCTAGACCGTAATACACACAGACGAGGGTCGAATATAACTGATGTGATCGGATCAAAGTAAGCTTGAAAACAACTAAAAATACCACGTAAGCGACAACAAAAATGCAAAATTACCGTAAAATAATTCTTTCCTTTGGCAAAAAACAGTATGGGTATCCATAATATTTCATAGAAAAAAAGATGTTGGAGGATTGCGAGTGCACTTCATATCGAGATTAGGCAGCCACATTTGACATTGTTCTGCTTAGCAAGACCGCAGATGGCAGCAGAGAGGAAAATAAATGTGGGCACTAGATCAGGTGATCGGCCACAACTGTTCCTCTCTACTGCCATCTGCGGTCTTGCTACGCAGAACAGTGTCAAATATGGCTGCCTAATCTCGATATGAAGTGCACTCGTAATCCTCCACCATCTTTTTTTTCTTTGAGATATTATGGATACTCATACTATTTTTTGCCAAAGAAAAGAATTGTTTTACGGTAATTTTGTATTTTTGTTGTCGCATACGTGGTATTTTTGGTTGTTTTCAAGCTTACTTTTGGCACGATCACAGTTATATTCCACCCTCATCTGTGTGTATTACGGTATAAGGCTGTATTCGAGCGCACTGAGCGCCGGTGACTCCCATTCTGACTTCATTTCTGAACGCGCACGGTACCGCCTAGCTTGAATCTTCCTCGCAGCTCTTAATTTTTTAGACTCATGAAAAGACCTATCGTCGTCTGAAATGATTTCCATTTATTACTGCAGCAAATATAATTGGATTAAATTGAAATTCAGTTTGTGAATTGCAAGTTTAAAGTTCTAAATTGCAATATATTAGTGCTAAAATTAGTTTGGAAAAACCCGAAATCCGAAAATGCAAACCCGGGTTTCAGCGTGACGGGTGGGGACCGGTCGGGGAACCGTTTCGACTCGGGCCTAATTCAAATATACAAAAATATATGACAATAAACAATGCATCGAGTATACAGAAAGAAAGAGAGAGAGAGAAGTGAACTTACCTCAATTGGCTTGTGTACATGTGAAAACATTGGTTTCTTTGGATGTAGCACGGCACGGTTACTGGTAAGAGAAAGACAAAGAAAGTCGTATTAACAAGAAAAGTGAAAATATTACCTTCGAAAGTTGAAATGCATCTGCACTATGTGCAATGTTAATGCTAACATCCCCACAACATACACAAGTACATGTACATTCACTAAGCTTCCAACACCACACAAAGAATAATCGAAAAAGGTAAACAGTTCTTAAATATTTCTATTTCTTGGCCTGGTTAAATGACACATGTTCCTGCAACAACTGTTCTAGGATCAAAATCCTACATGTACTCTAACCGAATTCCTAACCTTAACCCTGGACCAAACGCTATACCTCAAGCTAACCCTCACCCTAAACCAAACCTTAAACCCAGTTGCACCCTCAATCTACAGGTTTGATCAATTAAAGCCCGGAGCGATTGCTGCGGGAGTAAATGTCAGGTCATCCTTGGAATACCTGGCCATCATCTTGAGGTGATCTAGTGCAGCTTCCCAGTACAGGACACTCATAGCCTGGTATGCCTCACGGCGATCACGACGATCATTGGGGTCACGAGACTCTTTCTGCAGTTCCCCCACCTTGTTAGGAAAACACAAAGAAGATGCGGTTGACAGTAGTAAAGCTAATGGTAACACCAACTTACATGTACAAGTTCTTGAGATAAAACAGGACATCTTACGTTGCCACAGAGTAAAAGGACAACCGTGATAATCACAAGATTTGTTATCATAAAATACATTTTTCAAAAAATGAACCTGAAGATAATTTTAGCAAGTGTCATGCCATATTTTCACACCCGAGTGCCAAACGGACATAGAAAATCATCAGACAGCAAGAGCAAAAGAGCAAATTTCTCTTTTAAGGCACTAAATGATAATCATTTTGCTTGAAGCGTTCACATAATCATACATGTAATTTTCCACCCATCTGGGAATCACTCAATGTCACTACAGAAGACTTCCTAACATGCTGACATCAGTGTCCAAAATATCTCCACCCGAGGTCAATGGAAAATGCACTGTAAATCAAAATTAATCTGCTTTCATTGGGCTAATTTTCTACAAATAGCTCCAATAAAATAACATGGAAACAAAGAGTCTTTTTTCCATTGCAGATAATTTCATTTTCTTCTAAAATTCTTTTTTCCTGTGTTTCAATCCAAATATACTCTGTCTTAAACATGTTGTTGTTCATAATAATATTTTGGTCTCATCAAAATAAAAATATGAGTGATTTTATGTTACCAATTTGTTTATTCATTTGTGTTGCCTTTCATATAAATCACAGCATAAACATACAAATATATATTTGAAATTTGATATACTGATACTTTAATATTCTATATTTGATTTGATTTGATTTGATTTCCTTATTTAGTACTTTCCCTCACATATTTTCCTTTATCTCTTTTTGTTAATATTAGTAATTGCTTTTGTGCCAAGTATGCTGATTGCTTTTTTCATGTTTCTACTTTTTACCCTTCAGAATATACATGTATATGTATTTTACATGTAAACAAAACAAAGTTCTATTTACATGGACAATACAGGCATTGAATCGAATCAAAAACTAGAAAAGGGGGGTGGGCAGGAGGAGGGAGGGGAACGGAACTTACTCTGGCATTGAATGTTCTTCCTAGCTCCACTAGTAGCTGAGTCTCCATGCCATGATTCTTCTGACATCTCAGTACCTCCAGACCCTTCTTGGCTGTCAGACGAAACTTACCCAGGTCTGCTGGCCTGTCAAATATAGAGAACCGTAAAAACTCTCAGTTACGAAGAACACTGTTACAACAAACTCTAACAAGGTAATTTTGCTGGTCCTACAAGTATATCTTTGTTTTTTTTAGCCCTGATATAACACGGTTTCGATATAACAAGGCAATTTCCTTGGTCCCAAAGAGTTTGTTGTAAAACGATTCCAATGTATTCCAAAACGAATATCTAAAAGATTTGGCTGCGAATATTTTATAATGATTGCGATCTTTTCCATCAAAGACACAATATATTGGTGATTATTTTAATTTTTTTGTATCCAAATTGATTTAAAAACTTATGATTAACGCAATACTTATCCACCTGTTTTTTGTTTGTTTGTTTTTCATAGTTTTCAGCATGCCTGGTGGTGACCACTGCGCTGTGTTTGGATGTGCAAATGACAGGAGGTACATGTACCCTGAAAGGTAAGGTTAAGGGGCAGATTTTTCAGACAACTGTCAAAGAGCACGTCCAGCATATGCAGTTTCATTCCTGCAAGAAACATTTTTGTTCTCCATTGACCCGTCTTTTGAATAGAGAGGGATTCAAAGTGTCGACAACCACCAAAGTCTGCAGCAACCACTTTGCTCATGGCCAGCCATTCCCCGTCGATCCCCATCCTACTCTTTACTTGAACGGATATGGGGAAAGCGATACAGCTCGCAAGATCAGACCACCACCATCAGATTGTCCAGCAACTCCAGAAGCAAAGCCAAAGAGAACGAGAACAGCAAAACGTAGAGCTGTTGACATGCAGGTTGAGCTCTCTGACTTTGAGGACCAAACAACTTATGATCATGCTTACTGTCAACCATCAGTTTAAAAAAAAAGGCATTCACTGAGGAGTGGGTTGGGCATCTAGAAGAGACGGTGGACCAACTAAATGCAAACTGTGATGAACTGAAGCACAAGTGCGATATATCCCTGCATCCCACAAAAGAAAGGCCATTCAGTATTATCATTATCAATTGTATCAAACCTAGTTCCTCATTTTTCACCAATACATGTCCTTATGTTTTTAAGTGCATCATCTTTGCTGTTTGTAGATTTCAGAAATTCCTGACCCTGAATTTAACTCCCGTGAAATAGCCTGGTTAATCCAATTCACCAAAAATTATGTCTGCGAAATATATATACCGTATACAGTACATGTATGTGTATGACAATAAATTTATAGTTTATGTGCACTCGCATAGAATTGGGCTCCCAAAGTTTCATGCAATGACCCTAAGTTCCATGCTTGGGGTTTTGTGTTATCGTCTATTTCCTTCAGACTCCCTAACCATTAACCTACAGAATGCCAGGTAAAGATTTTGAGGTTGATTTCAAAACTACTAGCTGTACTCAAATGATATTTTGAGGTGATTGGTGCCCATTAAGTTTTAAGGATAATACAGATGTCTGGGTATCCATGCATCTGAATACATCGTGGTGACCACCTTTGTGTCCCAAACTTACTTTGCCTTTCCACTGTAGAGTTGGTAGACAGACATGTACCAATCCAGCTGTTCCTCAGAATAACAGTTGACCAATAGGGCAACAGGAATATTCAAACCAGCCAATCCCTGCTGGTGTAGGTTACGCAGCTGGGCTCGAGCGATGAAGATGCTGGCGTAGAGGAATGCCTGACAGAGCAAAGGAGGAGAGAAAGAAAAGGAATAAAGATAAAGAACTTAAGACTTTTATTTCCTTTTCTTTAATAACCTGTGCGCAATATTGACAAGAAAATTTGATAGGACCCCAAGACCTCCACCTAATCGGTGGCCTTGTTAATTTGCATTTCATTAACTGAGTAAGACTGGTGTCCCCCCCCCCCCCCCCCTCCCCTTGATGGCTGGACCCATGCTATGCCACTGACCGCATCAAAAGAATACCTCGTATCCCAGGGGCAGTATTCAATTCAATACTTGAATTAAGTCAGTATTTTACTTAGCATTTACTTTAACTAGGTAAAGGGCTTAACTGTACTCAAATCACATCTAAGTATTTACGTTAGTAAGCTAGCTTTACTTGTGACATCACAAAGCCAATCCAAAATTATGCACAATAAACATGTCACATTTAATGCGCACTTGTATAATTTGCTTGTTCTCTGCTTATTGTGACTTGTGTATGGATGAAGACCACATGTCCACCAATCCAAAATAATTGGATTAAAGATAAAGTTGAGTTCTGGGAGGTGTTTCATAAAGCTGTTCATAAAGTTACGAACGACTTTACGCACGACTGGTACCTGTTCTTGGGTGCTAATCAGATTCTCAATCATTTTGATTCCCATCAGCTAAAGTTGAAATCCGATCTTTGTGGATTAAAATTAAAATGTTAAACAAGCATCCAAATGCAAAATTTATTATTTGTCAAAATTGATTAGGGTTATTGAAAATTCAGTCCCACATGTTAAAACACCAGGGAAAATCTGGGATATCTCATTTAGCACAAGAACATATCGCCAGTCGTGCGTAAAGTCGTTCGTAACTTACGAACAGCTTTATGAAACAGCCCCAGGTCATGCAATTACACTGTGAAAGAAACTGTCTCAAAGCAATGGGAAAGGTTAATCATGTCTAAATGAGAATTAGTGTATACTGTGAGGTTTTGGAATTAGTAAAATGATAAGATATTTTCTCAATCTCGCTGAAAATCACATGCACTGTATACATAAATGGGTTTATGGGACTGCACACACATGTGGCCCGAACACTTCAGCTATTTCTCGTCGTATTTCGAATATGACGGCATTTGAAGAGCAATCCTTTTCAGGGGGCATCTCTGTTACGATGTTTTTCCAAAGTGACATAAAAGAAATGAGAAAGCTCACAAATTATTTTTCACCTTTCCCAGAACTCAACTTTCTCTTAAGCCTGCTGTCTTATACTTCGGGTAAAATATTTAACAAAATGATTCAACTAAATACCAAAAGTTGGCCAAGTATTTCATCTACGCAGAAAACTTGAGTAAAATACTCATATTTCTGACTGAAGTATTGAATTGAATACCAGCCCAGGAGTGAAGCCCCCAAAGAGTAGCCTGGACCCTGCTTACCTCTAGATCAAGGATACACAGGTTATCGACCGAGGTGTTGTCCAAGTTCCTTGTGCTGACCGCCAGACGGTCAAAGGTCACTTCAACGAATGACCCCAGGTCGGGGAGGATGTCGTCTTTGCGTACATCCCACTGAAGTCCCAGCCAAACCAGACGCTGGAGGTTGGTTGTTCCTCCCTCAATGGAAGCTGTGTGTGATAGAACAAAGATCGGTTGTACCGCACTTAAGCCCACTGCACTCTACACGATTGACTACGATCCAATTTTGGAAATAAATCGAAATAGCATTAAATATGGTCATTTTAACAAATAAAATCTACCTGATTCAGATTCTGAACAATAATATGAATACTAAAAATAGGATTTTGGTGCACTGTCATAATTATACATGGAATAAGGGCCAAATCAGTTTAAAATCGTAGACAATCGTAGGACTGCTCTGACGTCACTACGACTCAGAGCTGATTTGCCCTTTCCTAGAAAGCTTGCAATAGACGGTATTTTTGATTTAACTGTCTTTATGACTATTTAGAACCTTATTAAAAAATATTTTACATGTTCAAATGTTTATATCAAATGCTAATACATTTTCTTCCACGATCGGATCACAGACCGATGTGCGGTAAGCTTACTCCAGCGACAATGGTTCCGCGGTCAACAAGAGTCTGCACACACCAAATTCCTAACTTCAACCCAGAGCCAAACATTATACCTAACCCGAAACCTAACCTAAAATCAAATTACAACTGTTACCATAACCCTATATATCTTTTGACAAAATAAAGCTTGCAGCAATTGTCATCAGAGTATATGCCAGAGTACTGATTACAACATTTCCCAATCAACCATCATAGTTACAATGTACCATCCATCAATCTGAACATACCTTTATCACAATCGCAGACAGTGCTAACAATGTCTGAAATCTGTACTGTAATTATTTGTATGAAGACAGAATCCAACCAACCAACAACCAGGAAACATTCATCTGAACGTACCTTTGTCATACTTGAAGACAGTGCTTCCCATATCTAATATTAGAACGTAGTTGTTTATATGAACAAACCCAGCCACCCATCCACCCACCAAACGTCCATCTGAACGTACCTTTGTCACACTTGAAGACAGTGCTAACCATGTCTGGTATCTGAACTGTAGTAGTTTGTATGAACACATCATCCATCATGAGAAAGGATTGCCTAGGATCAGGATTCTGGATACCATAGATCTGCTCAAACAATCTCTGCCGACCCTAAGTGACAAAGAAAATTGGAAACGATTGATTGTGTTGATAGCTAGTGTAATCAAGTAAGTATTTTGAGTTCTAAACAATTGCTGTTTGCAAGGCATATATATTACCCACTCCTTCGAAAAGAGCTTAAAGGACAATAGATGTAGTGATCTCATTTTTCAATCATTCATAACTTCTTATTCTTTGTCCGATTTCTTTCAAACTTTCATCTTATTTTTTTCATTCTCTTATTTTTCTCCTTTCATACTATTCAGCTTTTGACAAAGGTTGGATTGCCCTTTAATAAATTTTGTGGATATATCTGACAGGATCGCCAAATCAAGGCTACCATTCATCTCTGCCTGCCTAAGAGTGCATCCCACAGCAAAATTTCAGGTTTTGTAGCTCATGTATTAGCATTATGCATTGCACACTTGGTTAAGTCAGTACGAGACAGATATTGAACTTGACAAGTCATGTTCATTATCCGATGTGCAGTGCATATAGACATTTTACCTGTTTGGTGCAGAATTTTGTTCGACACGCTTCCAGCCAATCCTCATCATGCTTCTTTACTAGTCCGTTCAGCATGTGACCTGTAGAGATGGTGCACAAATAACGATAGTAATAAGAACCAGAACAACAACAAGAAAACAACAATAAAACTACTACTACTACTACTACTACTCCTACTACCAACAATAACTTTTATAATTTATCAAGTCTTTAAAATGCATCAAAGCTACATTGCATCAAATCTACATTGCATATAATTATATTTTTATACAGTGGTTCATATTAATGAAATACCTACACAATATCCACAAATTATTTTTTATGTTGAGCATTGGAAAAAACATGTTTGCATCTCAAAAACTTACACTAGTGTAAATTGTGTGTTTATCAACTTAACCCTTTCAGGACAGGAATTATTTAAGGGATAAATTGATCACATTTTTTCTTCAAATTGGCAACAATAATATTTTTGTAATGTCTTTGAAAACAATATATAGGGTTAAGAATTTTGTTGAAAAGTTGAAAAAAAAAATGCCAATTTTGATGAAAAATAATGATTTTGAACCTCTCACTGTGTTGCCAATTTAAGGATTTTAAAGCTTATTCTTGTTTTTAAAATTCCTGGCATCAAACGCAATATGGTCATGCAACAAAAATGGACATAGTATGTGCAGAAATTTTTGCTCTTTCTACCCCTGCATCTGGTTATTTTTTAGAGCTCTGAATCAAAAGTTATTGAGCCAAACCACAAAATGTGGTCAATTGTGTCGAAAGGGTTAACTTATACAGAACTTGCAAAGAAAAATAAAAAATATAAGCTCCTTTGCTTCTTTAATATCACCTACAACAGTAAAAGGAAACTAATATTTCTTTTAGTAGAAAAGATCATGTCAAGTCCGACAAATATTTCACTCTGTGACTACTGAATTCTTTTATTCCCATTGGACGGAATTCACAAAGGTGGTTTAGATTTAGACTACGGTTTATGTAGATTTTGTGGTATAAGTATGCTTGATTTAGCGTGTACACTTAAAAAGATCCAATAATGAAGTGCGTGTTTGGCAAAGGGCGCTAAATTCAGGCTAGTTTCTATGGTTTAGACCACGGTTGATTTAAATTAGTTTGAATAAACAGTGAGTTAATTCAAATAAAACGTGGCCTAAACCATAGCAACTAGCATGAAAATAGCGCCCTTTGCAAAACGCGCGCATTCAGTATTGGATCTTAAAGTGTACGCGCTAAATCAAGCGTACTTATACCATGAAATCTGCATGAACTGTGGTCTAAATCTAAACCACCTTTGTGAATTCCCTCCATAGGGTTTACAAAGGGACCAAACGGTTCCCGTAGGCAATGGGTTAATATCTGTGAGGAATATGGTGATCTGACATTTCTCCAGGCGTTATTACATCAAAGATATATGGTGAGGGTCAGTGATGCAATTGAGTATTTAGTTAGGATGAGGTTGAAGGTTAGGGCTTGGTGAGGATGGTATAGTGTTTGGTCCAGGGTTGAAGTTAAAGTGTACCAATCACCTGAAAAAATAATTTGTGTAGAGCTAGAAAGTACAAAATCAACTTCAAAGAACTTTATCTGGCATTCTATAGGTCAACAGTTAAGGAGTATGAAGGAAATAAAGGATAACATGAAGGTGCACAAGCGGAACCGAACTCTGAGTACGATTCAGCGCGACCCCTTATCTTGGCGAGCGTGTACGGGTGCGTTGAGTAGTCTACTCACGAGTCGCTTTTGCTCTTGTAGAGAGTGTAATTAAACTTGCAACATCTCTTTATTGAAGTAATATTTGAAGCCCATATTTTGAACATAGTATAACGACATGGAACCTCTAACATACAGAGCAAAATATTTTTTTGTGATTGGTACCCTTTAAGAATTCCTGTTAGTGTAGAAAACTGACCAAAAAGCAATTGTTGTTGCTGCAGTATGTGTTGAAGGACCAAGAATACAGCCGACTATACTTACAGACTTCACTCAACCTCTCTGCACCAAGTCGTTTGAGCCTACAAGAGAGTGCATCCATGCGTTCCGTTTTCAAGGGTAGCTCTGTGACAGGCCTGAAGGGCTCCACCTGGAGGCTTACCAGGTAGCAGGTTGCGGCCATCTCCACCACATCGGAGAGTGATACTGAACCCTAACAGGAAGGAAATAAAA
The DNA here is from genome assembly GCA_025618425.1 of Heliocidaris tuberculata. NCBI lineage: Eukaryota > Metazoa > Echinodermata > Echinoidea > Camarodonta > Echinometridae > Heliocidaris > Heliocidaris tuberculata. The sequence goes on from CM046850.1 coordinate 9,043,838, forward strand.
ACAGATAACAATGGCAATTCTAAACGTTTAGAGGGCAACAGGAAGAAATACTTCAAATTCATTTCATCCTGGACCACACATTGTCATGGCTACACAGGTAACTTTCATGTGAAACGCGTACATTAGGAGTATTAATTCTTAAAACAACCTTATAAATATAATAGCGAATCCCCCCAAAAAATGAACATCGGTGTGCTGCCTTGCATAAATAAGTGAAAGCAAAGCCAAGTCCAATTTGGCTAACAATGATAAAATGTGAAAATTCCCTCAGACTTTTCCTCTCTCAATATGTACATAGAGAAATATAAATATAGAATGGAAGGTCCAAAATTAGGAAGACATCCCTCCGCCCCCCCCCCCCCCCGGCCTAAAGAACAAGTTATGTTACTTTCTTTCTTAAGAGTTCATTGAAATGAAAATGAAACCAAGTTTTCAAATTTAGATGTATATAAATCTAATCTTTCAAGTATGAAATGCCTGAAAAGACCTTTAAAGTAGATATTCATTGATTTTTAAAACTGACTTAAGTTTCATTATTGCGTAGGTGAAGCTTAGACCGGACAAGTTTGTCAAAATTCGACGCTTGCAAACATTCGAAGTAATGATTATTATCAATTACAAATTGCTAAAATACAGCCCCGACATAGCACCTGAACAGCTCTCCGAAAGTGTGACGTCAAAGGGAGGACGTTAATTGCACAAGCAGACGATGTCCCATAACATCTCACATATTTTCAGTGCCTGTTTTGTCATCTTCTCTTCAGTTATTTCACTTCACTAGCATTAGTCTATTATGTTTAATCCATATATTGCCTCACTCTAAACTCCGTGCATGGGTTTATTTGGATGGAAAATGAAGCGTTACAAGAATAAAGGAATCAGTTGCTTGTAAACAAAATAGACGCCATTGCATTCACAGCTGCATACACCGCTGGACGTTCGGCGTTGAATGAGGGATAAATACCGTCCTTGCAATCATTCAGCGGGCTTTTCAATTTGAAAGTGTGGTTTCTTTGATTGTTCATTAACCCTCATCCTATATATTTACAAACAAAAGATTTCAGTAATCAGAATCTGTTTCATTCCCATTTTAGAATGGTGTGAAATATGGGCATGTTTGAATACACTAAATTCTTTATAATTTGAGAAATAACTGCACTGCACTTATGTTCATTCTTTATGGGACGTCGTCTGCTTGGACAGGATTGTTCCCTTTATTGACGTCACTGAAACATTGTTATTTTTTTGGCGAAGCGCTTGTATATCGCAGATGCTGGGAGGTAGTTTTATTTGTATTATTGTTTAATTACCGGATATGTAGTTGACTTTAAACTGATACGATTGCTATCTGTTAACTTGCCAGTTTCTAGTGATACATTATTTATCATATTTGTGATTTTCTTTGAATGTGTACTTTAATAGCTGCAAACATTAGAAATCACCACCATTATAGGTACAGAAATACTAACCACAACTGCCATCTTGAGATAAAGTGTGGCTAGATGGAAGAAGAGTTGACCTTTGACCTCCTGTACTACGGCATCCCCCTGAGGGCGCTGCAGGGCATTTCCCACAGTCGGCATGAAGTCACTGGTCTGAAGCAGCAACTTGTCCAAACTTAGAATACAAAATGAAACAAAAATGAGTAAATTACAAAGTTATGGTCATGCAGATCATCAAGATCATCAAAATGGAGAATATGTGTCTCTCCGAGTGCACTGTTATCAGCTGAAGTCATAAGGGCATTGAGATTTGGGCCAAAGTCCAAAATATAGTTTAAGTGGATGAAGAAAGCACAGATTTTCATACTGCTTAGAATACACATTAAAGAAACTAGAATATCACTGAAGGTGATTAACACCCCCGCCCCAATGAGTGTACCAAATTTCCTGAGCATTGCTCCAAAAATGAGGAAGTGGTTTGATGTGCAATATTTTCCTGTTTTATTACCATAATATGCCGTTAACATGGCAAGAGTGTTTCCGACACATTCAAAAAATATGTCTTGCACATCTTCATCCCAAGAACAATGTGTGTGGTGAATTTCATGAGCAATTGCTCGAAAAATAAGAAAGTAATTCAATGCGTAAGATTTCAACCTGATTTATATCCATAATATGCCATTACCATGGCAACGCAGTTCCGACGCATTAAAAAAATATGTCTTGCACATCTCTATCCCAAGACAAATGTGTGTGCCAAATTTCATGAGCATTGCTCAAAAAATAAGAAAGCAGTTTAATGCGCAAGATTTCAACCAGATTTATTGCCATAATATGCCGTTACCATGGCAACGGAGTTTCAGACAAATTCCAATAATATGTCTTGCACATCTCCATCCCAAGACCAATGTGTGTGGTGAATTTCATGAGCACTGCTCGAAAAATGAGGAAGTAGTTCCATGCGCAAGATTTGCAACGGACCGACCGACCGACCGCCCACCCGACCACACGCTGATTCCTATATACCCCCCTTCAAACTTCGTTTGGCGGGGGTATAATAAAAAGAGAATAAGAACAGTGAACTCGTAACTGGGAGGACCCAGGTTTTAAACCAAGTCGATGCACGAGTGCCCTTTGGTATTAAAGCATTAAACCTCATTCCAAAGTCCCTGGGGTATGACTAAAAGCTGTAGTTGCCCCCTGGTTGCCTACTTACAAGCATTCACTTGCTTTCGTAGCAGTCAGGTAAAATAAACCATCAAATTAAACCAAACCAAACCAAATTATCATCATTGACCAATGTACAGTCTGAAAATAGTTCAATACAAAGTACATCTTAAGTTCTAGACTTACGCTTGGATCTGTAGGAGGTTGTGACTGGGTGGAGCAGAGCTCTTGGCTAGCCCTAGACCGACCAGGCTGTTGACCGCCAGCAGCAGACGGTTGTAGACCTGGAGCAGGACACTGTCTGGATGACCGCTCCTCTCGCTGAGCATGGTCTGGGATAGAGAGGGTGATAATTTTTTTTTTGGTCTTGAAAAACTTTCAAAAATTTTCATCAAATATCAAACAGCAGCAGATACATGGAGCTGTAGACCTGGAGGAAGACACTGTCTGGCTGACTGTTCATATGGCAAATCATGGTCTGAGATGGGAGCGAACTTTGATCAAATAATAAAACTATTTTTCCATTCTGTCTTGAAAGTTTCAAAAGTGTTGTCAAATATTAAAATGTAATTCAATACAAAGCTTCACTGCTTGAATATTTTTTGTTGACGTTTTTTGTGTTTTTGTACAGCTCCTTCGATGTCTCCACTTGCTTCGAAAATTATTATTCTCTTAGAGTTTGAGCTCATCGAACCATCCCTTTAAAAACTATTTGGTCAAAAAAAAAAATCTATGTTATCAAGGGTCGAATTTTCTTTGGTTGATATAAGGCCTCGATCACACATTATGCGGTAAACCCCTTCAAAAAACAGTAGTACTGGTATCGACACGCCTGATGTCGCCACTATGGCGACAAAAGTACTGGTTTTGGACTTTGCCGACATGTCGACACGCATGTTCCGATGGCGACATAAAATGGGTCTTATATAATTACATGTACCTCGCCGTGGCGTCGTGTGTGCGTACGTGATTAGTTTCACATACGCATTAGCAGCGCGCGCGAGCGACACGATCACTGCGTATCTAGCTGCGACCGGTATACATTACGTACATGTACATGCCTATATATGCGACACTAGCTGACTCGCACCGCATGACTTTCATTAATGCTTGATAAATTGGATCATACAAAACAAATTTTGGGGCAAATAGTTGACAGTGTGCATCTTTGAGAACTGTAAGTGAGTATGACTGCGAGTGTGAGCCCGTGAGGACATAGTGCATGTATTCCATGTAAAGCTCTTGTGAATTTGTGTCGGGTAACTCTGGTTTAATAGTGTACGGTCACTACGGGAGCGACCCGAGTTTAGACTTGTTTGACTCATGTCCAGATGTCGACACATGTCGACATCGGCGTTAATTTTATTGCGACATGGCGACATAGATTTTCCATGCCGACACCAGCACTAAAAAACAGTCATGGCAAAATAAAATGAAACAGGCATAGCGTGCTTCAAATTTTTCATCTGACAAAATACTGATGCTGGCATCTACTTTTTTTACACCCTCTTGCCATTTATTTATGAATTAAAGAGAAGGTGGAGTTCTGGGAAAGGTGACACATAAGTTGTGAGCTTTCTCTTTCCTTTTTTGTCAGTATGGAAGAACATCATAGTAGAAATGTCTCCTGAAAAGGATTGCTCTTGAAATGTCCTCACATTCAAAATATGATGACAAATAGCTGAAGTGTTCAGGCTGAACATTCATGTCATGTGTATGCAGTCCCATATACCCATTTCTGTGTGCAGTGCATGTGCTTTTCAGCAAGATTGGGTCAATTTCTTATCATTTTGATGATTCCAAAACCTCACAGTATACACCAATTTTTATGTAGATGTGATCAATAATTCCCAATTGCTTTGAGAGTTTCTTTCAAAATGTAACTGCATGACCAGAACTCAACTTTATCTTTGAATGGTTTAATTTTGATACAGCAGAGTTTTCGCGGTTGTTTACCTACGTCATGTGTGAACGAGGCCGACAAAAGGTCTGTCAACCACACCACTATAAACAATTACCTTGTAGAACACTGCAGCCTTCTGCCACCATCTTGGATCCAAGTCAAAGCGACATGCATCACCCACAGCGGCACAGTGCTGGTAACCCTCTCTCATCTTTTTTGTCTCTAAGAGAACGTCAATCAGCTTGATGTTCAGGTAGATGTCATTTGAGTTGGAGTGCTAGGGAGCAGAAGGCAACAAGAGAATTTTCTTTTGGGCAAGTCCAAGGTCAGGGTTCCACATTTTTGTAGGGGGTCCGAATCAACATTTTTAGAGTATGTATATTCAAGGCCAATCAGGCTTCTCAGCGGAAAATAATTTACCAATGGTTCAAATTGATAGAAATACAGCTTTACCGTATCCCATGGAGGTAATTTGAGAGGACCAAAGCAATTTTGCAGGTGCAAATTATGCATTGAAACATTTATTGGTCCATACTGAATGAAATATGGCCTTGTGATTCCAGGAAGGTGCATTGGGAGATTGAAAGTTGACATTGACTGATTTATTACCCTTGTCGGTACCCTTGTCGGTACCCTTGTCGGTACCCTTGTTGGGAGGATCTACAGTACATGACTGTACACATGGTTTTTGTTTTCTGAGATTCCTCACCCTTGGTATCAGCACCAAGGGTATTATATACTGGCGAGAAGGCTGAGCCCAATGCTAAAATTTGAAATTCTGAGTGTCCGGACTTGGATTTGGGGCATGAATGTACGGTGGTTGTTTGTGTTGAGGCCTGAAGGTACTTAGTCATTTGGTGTCCCATATGCTACTGGGTATTGTCGAGTCATGAACATAAATCACATCAAATCTGTCATTTTACTTCATATTTTGTCCGGGCCCTGTTTCATAAAACTTGTCATCAATGACAAGTTGCAATAACTGTTATAAGCTACTGAAATCCTTGCATCTGATTGGCTGAGAGCAAATTTGTCGGTAAAAATCACTGACAAGACACTTCATGAAACGCCCCCCTGATCTAAGCTCCAGTAAGGCTATTGAATAAACCAATAATCAGATGTACTAAAATCTTAGATGTAGTCGTAAATAGCTTAGAAAAATTTGCACATTTTTATCCTCAACTCTATGAGGAAATCACAATTAGACAAAACGACACAAACTTTTAGGTATCCCCTTTCTCACAATATTTATCATCTGCACCTCCATGTACAGTGTATATATACTGAAATAAATATAAAATTTTGTTTATTTCCTTTACAGGCATATACCTACAACTAAAGCACTCTAATTGGGACAATACTGCTAGAACAAGGTTACAAAAACTTGTTCATCGTCTGGACTACCCTGTCATGTGACATCCTACCGAGTCACTTCTTACTTGCGCCATCCTTTAAAGATGGAGTAGCAATTAAAACTTCTCACTTTTTCAATACATTCATGTATCTCCTCTATACCACTATAAAAAAACTTTACACCAAGCATAAATAAAACCATCTTTTGTTCAAAATTTTCTGCTTCTCATTTGTTTAACCTTCACCACCCTTTATCCTAAAACAAGGATCAATACACCCATTCATTGTGTGTCTATCTTTGCACTTTGTCATGCACAGCCTTTATACAGCCTTGAATCACGATGACAGTACAATTCCTGATTTGGATGTATAGTAGACAAATATACCATGCACTGAGAGGCTCTAGTTGAAATTATGGATTCCGAGGTGCTATTTCTGTCACCGAGGAATCCATTAATTCACTAGTGGCTCGAAACAGTGCATGATATATTTGTTTTATATCCCTCCAACAAATTTTAAAAAAATAATGATAAAAATGTACTGTGGTTTACACAGTGGTCTATGTGGCCAATACCGATAGCACTTTTCACATGTTATCGATGAAAAACCATTGATCAATTGCATATCTGTGACGTCACGGTATAGCACATTTTTCTTCATCGGCATCAGCATTATCCATTAAATGAGGGATATAATGAAAATTAGACCTAATGGCCCGAATACATGAAGGAGGTTTAACTTAACCCTTAGTCTAAAACATGATTTTTAACCTCCACTGTAGACTAAAATGAGAGTAAATAAGATATAAAAGCATTTTACTGTGTGCCTATTTAACTTGAGGACATGCGCATACTACGCTTATGGAGGTTTAAACCGTGGGTTAAAATAAACCTCTTTCGTGAATTTGGGCCAATGTGCATTTCCATGGCTAAGTACTACTCATATTCTTAGTTTGATAGTTTGCAAAGTACATGTGGGCCCCCAAATTTACATACACCTGGAAGAAAAGTTTACCCTACAGTTTCGCAACTTCACTCATTTCTATTAGGAGTCATATATGTCTCAGAATGAATTTACTTGATGCATATACTAGCAGATCACATGAATCAGCACATGCCTTCCTCTACTCAGAACCGCCAAGCCAGTGCACGGTCACACCCCCGCGCTCGTGTAAACAAACTAATGTGCATAACATGGCAAACAATGCCAATTCTGGTATCGCTCACCACTTCCGTAAGTGCACTGAACAGTACTGTTCATCTTGGTTCAAAGTTCTCAGCCGAGCGAGAAACTTGACACATCTGTGCATGCTCGAAGCCACATACATTCAGCTCACCGACCCTATTCTGTGCAGACAGAAAGAGTTTGTGAGGACACCCGGATTATTTTAGTTCCCGTTATTACAAACCTGTCTGGCCATGAGCCTAATTTCCCGTTATTTTCTGGCAGCCAATCAAAACCTGTTATATTTCGCGCTCTTCAATTTTCCTTTAGTTTCCGGTAACATTGATTTGATTTTGGCTTTCTGTTCATTCTTGTGGTAAACTCTGATGAGTGCAAGACGAAAAGCTTTAGTATGCCACTCTTCAACGCCATTATCCACTTTTGCAGTACCAAACATCTTTTCATATATATGCATCTATATATTAAGCAGAGATTAAACGAATGAAGTTGTGAAAATGTATATTGTTTTTTTTCCATTCCTGCAGAATTTGTTTCCTTTCTTCATTATTATTATTGTTATCATTCATTTATTATCATCATCATTACTATTACGATTATTATTACCATTATTCATTTATCATCATCATCATCATCATCATCATCATCATCATCATCACTACTACTATTACTACTACTGCTATTATTAATTAATCAAGTACAATGTCTTGACTCACCAGTTTGTCTCTGAGGTATTTTTCATATTCTCCAAGATTCTTACTCGAGCGTAGAATGTGTTCCTGGGAAGAAATAGAATAAAAGTAAAACATTATTCCCAATCCAAGCTCCAAGCTACCTACCTTATATTCATCAGTCTGTAATGACAGTAATACACAGCACTTGTAATTTGCAATCTCATCAAATATTCCCCAGTGGAGTGGGATATTTTACAAGCCATCATTTCACAACCATAAATGAATCAGCGAACATGCAAATGAAATTTAAAGAGAAGGTTGAGTTCTGGGAAAGATGACAAATAATTTGTGAGCTTTCTCATTCCTTTGATGTCAGTTTGGAAGAACATTGTGGTAGAAATGTCCCCTGAAAAAGACCCTAGATATAGTTATCATATATTTTCACCACTGCCCTCGAAAAAGACAAACCAAGAAAATGGAAATGAATGAAATTTCCTCAAACTTTGACTGATCTGTTTCTCTCATTTTTCTGCTTTTATTAGAAGGATGGATTTCTCCTTTAAATCCTAGAGAACTTAAGTTACATTTGATTTGGTTGATATGGAAACCAGTTCAGTTCAATGATGATTTTTTTTACATGACAGAGAGATGCCAACCGTTATGGATTCGCCGTATTTGTTCCGGTTTTATTGCGCATGTTACGGTGTTATGGTAAACCACCAAAATGTTACAGAAAACCAAACAAAAATACACATAGGCCCCTGCGCATACATCTACACATTCGCTTACGAGCGTGCTCACTGAATTTCTCTACATTGAATGGGCACGATCGCTGTTCTGCATCGGGGATGCTGCGGCGCCCGTCAGTGCTCCCATTTTGGTGGAATTATGGCATTTCAGGACTCGCATACAACTTTGTACATGAAGTTACTGCATCAGCAGGTACGGGGAGGTTGGTTTTTAGTTTGTTTTTCGCCAATACCATCCCACTCGTTGCTAATGTAAAAATGTATCACAAAACTCCTGATTTCTTGATTTTTAGCGTGTTTTTCGGTGACCCTATTTCTTAGCCCCGGTCTAAAGCCCCACGTGCTTTGGAAAAATTGTGCAAATTCCGCATTTTTGACGATGGAATTTAGCTATTGAGGTGGATTTTTGGAGGTGACTTTGGAACTTACTTTTGGTGAGTGACAATTTCTGTGTGTGTAATGATGTGTTTTGTGTGTGTTTTAGCTACCGGTAAAGAATTTACTGGCATGCAGTCAAATCATGGCAGCGGCCGGATGATGACTGCAATGGATGATGGGCACTTTACTCTAGATCTATGTGTGTAAAAATGCTTCTTCATCGGCGCGTGTTCCGGAGAGAACCTTAAAAATCCGGAAAATCCTCAAAAATATGGTAAATGTTACTGACAGCCATCCTTTGGGGTTGGCATCTCTGATGACATCTCTACAATGGGACAGGCTGCATCAACTTACCCTGGTCTTGTAGATGATGCGATGATTTGGAAAATACTTTTCAGCCCTCTCCACCCAGTATCGGTGTTTCCCTGCTTCATAGTCAACTTCACAGTAGAGTTCAGCAACTGAGGAGAATGAATTTTATAAGATGAAATGAAAACTACTGCAAGACAGATAAGATCAATACCATGGTGGGTAAAATTGAGATTTTTTTTTTGTTAACATAATTTTGTTGTAGATGCTATTAAAACCAAACTGTACGAATTGGTAATCTTTGAAAATCACTAATTAATATGCCTATACAATTTTGATGACATGGGGAATGAATGAACCAAAGAGTACGTAATTTACACACACAAAAACAATGTACAGTCTAGTCTACTTCTCAAGAACCGCTATGTACAATGTGTGCCACCAGTGAAAATGGTGGCACACATTGTACATTGTACATTCTTCTTCATATGAGTACTATTTGATGTTCTATAAAGAAGCAAAGCTTACCATGCACAATTTTCATACATTTTTTTTTCTTCCACTGCTTTTCTTAGTGAGCTTTCCAGTACTAAATTGCCATTCATTCTCATTTAAAAAAAATTATTATCATTATTTTTTGTTACTGTGAAGAACATACCTTTGAGCACCAGTTCCTTCTGGTAGTCATTGAGCTCCAGTGATCGACGGTAGCACTGGATGGCCTTGGCAGGGTTCTTCAAGGACTCATAGATGAAGCCCAGGAGTTTCCAGCCCCTTGGGTCAGCGACCTTGACAGCTGTGTAGCTTTCGGCATAGGGCAGAGCAGACTTGTACTCATGAACCTCACAATATAGGGAGGCGATGTGATAGCCCTTCAGCTGGACCTAAACAGGTTAGAAAGAGTGGTTACTTCTGAAATATCATTCACTTTTGCCTATTCAGAAAATTAATCTTCTACAGCAACAGACCAATTCACTAATGTTTACTATTCAAATTTCAGACAAAAGTTGTCATCCAGGGCCCTTTCTATCAATAACAACTGCCTCATTTCTATGACAAATTCGCTCTCAGCCAATGAGATTCAAGGATTTCAGTAGCTTATAACAGTTATTGTAACTTGTTATTGATAACAAGTTGTTATGAAACGGGGCCCAGAAATACATGTAGCAACAAGTATGTTTGTAAGGTATCTCAAACATGTTAATGCTATTGTATAACAGATTACTTAAGCAGTTAAATGTTAGGCAGTGTATACTGGCACACGTGTGTGGCTTGACCTTATCCTCAAGCCATTGAGGTTTCCACATAAGCCAGTTGAGATCTTATCAACTTGACATTTAGCATTAGGAAAATTTTGTTAAGACTTCTCCACTAGTGCACTACATTGTATAGTTTTAATCATGTTGCACTACTGACAGTGAAGCGCATACATCAATTAGCCACCATTTTTAATTTGCGTTATAAGAGGCGTCATGGTGATCAAAGCATCAAACAAATTTTTGTACCCCTTTTACAAAAAACCCCCAATGCTTTGATTAGTTCATTTTTTGAAAAACTAAACAATAAGTTTGTGATCATGGAGATATCATGAGTACGACCTAGTCAGGAACATGGGCCATTGGGAAAGTGATCTTCCAGGGGCTTTTTAAAACAAAGTGAAGTGGCAGCTATATCAGTGAGACCCATTTAAAAGCGAGGCATCCTAGAAGAGGGATTAAGAACTCAGTGAGGCAAAAATTTGGCTTGGAGAAACTGCCGTTGTTGGTGGTGTTTCTTTTGTCCTTTTCTAAGCTAAGTCTCCAATTTGGGAAACAGTCTCCCATATTGGCTGTGTGCCTCTACTGTCCTGGCTGAAAATACTCACCTCTACTCTAAACTGCGCTTGTATCAAACCATAAGGCAGAGGCTATATTGATTTTCTTAACATAATTTGAACTGAATAATAAAGCACAAAAGCTTAAAGGGGGTACCCAATGCTGAAACAATGTTAGTTCATTTAAAAGATCATGATTTTATTAGAAGAAAATCATCTGCCTTAAATTTTTTTTTAAATTCGTGTTGCCAGAAAATCCCCGAAATATGGTAAGATTTCAGGATATTTTGGCCCCTCAGCTGTGTCCCAATTTCAGCTAGGTAACCACAATGACGTCAAAGTGGTTACCTTGTCGCGCAATTATAGCAAAATGCGCGCAAGGTGTAATGCATTTTGTACAGTCTAGCGCGCAACACATCTGCAATACGCGAACCTGGGTAACCACTTTGACGTCATTGTGGTTACCTAGCTGAAATTGGGACACAGTTGAGGGGCCAAAATATCCTGAAATCTTACCATATTTCGGGGATTTTCTGGCAACACGAATTTAAAAAAAAATTTAAGGCAGATGATTTTCTTCTAATAAAATCATGATCTTTTAAATGAACTAACATTGTTTCAGCATTGGGTACCCCCTTTAAGGTTAAGCAATCGAATCATGGTCAAGTTATGTTACTCTAAACTAACGTTAGATCTCACTGATTCTCTCATTTTCAAATTCAATCACACGTCTTAACCTCGCAAAGTCGCATATGTGTGTGAGTGCCATAGACCTCTACTCTCTAGACTCTTTGGACTCGTATTCTCAAAAGGCGCCTAACTTAAGCCCCTGCCAAAGTATGTAGATTTAAGCCCTCGATATATGGAGAGCCAAATGTCACCGTCTTTTAATCCTACAAATTCATCATAGTTCTAGGACAAAATGCAAATACCAAAACCGACACCATTGAATTGATTTCTAATTAGGGCTGGGACTAAAAACCGGGTACCCGAGTCCCGCCTGAGAGCCTCGGGACCCGGGTCAAAATATTAGATAACCGATACCCGAAAATGAGTATTTAATTATCACCTATGTATGTACACGACAAGGCGGTAGATGAACGTCGAACAGCCATTTACTATTTACATGTAAAAAAAATCTATGTAGCGCTCTAGTGCACCATTGCAGTGATGCGCTTTTGATTCGTTCAACTCACTGTGAAACATAACCTTACACATTCGTATACACAGAGAGCAAAGCTCACTGCCGCTATTCGGAGACTGCTCATTGGTTCATTGAACCCATGACATAATTTGCATTTAGTGCCCTTCCCCCTTCTTTGCAGTGAACGATAAGTCTATGAGCGATTAACGGGCATAAAGTTTACAAACTCATGCATATTCAACAGTCGCTCCACACTCGCACGTGGCATCTTACAACTCGTACACTATTAAACAGGTATTTTTAACATCGACGATCACGATCTGACACTGTCACAATATCCTGAAACTTTAGCAAAGAAGTTACCAATTACTGAAATCAGATTAAGAGTACATGAACGATATATCCAAAATAATATCCTTCATTGTTCATGCGAAAGTGAAAAGCAAGGCTGTGAGAAGCAAAGGATGTCTACAGTGCGCGCGATTAACATTTTCATTCATAAAATTGGGCTTGTGACGTCATTTCATGAGCGGTCCGTTAATAACAAGTCATGACAAGTCATATGCCAGCCAGCCAATGAAGGTATGCGCCTTTTTTTTTCTTTTTTCTTTTTTCCTTTCATATACCGCGGCGGCATTGGGCGGAAAGGCGCTTTGTATAAACAGATCGAATTTTAAAAGGGAACCGCATGTGTGTGTTAAAGGATGAAGTGGCAGTCGGACAGAGAAGAAAATGTTGGCTTGATGATTTTTTTTGATGAATGATGACTTGTTTTATTCTTTAAATGTTAAGTTTATTCATTTTGAAAAGAAATCTACAAAGCGGTTCAACGGATGCTCGTTAAAACGTAAGCTTGCCTTTCCAAATGAGGTTTCATATAATGAAGATTTCGATTTCGGTCTGAGGGTCTTAGTTTTAGCTTAAAGTCATTTCTCAGTCCCCCCATCATTATGGTCTTTATTCTTTTAACAGTATCAACTGAATGGTTTTTCAACCATTACCACTTCCGACTTACGAGAGTCTTTGAGTTCAGGTTAAAACTAATATTAAAAAAAAAACACACAAAAAAAACATGAATACAATTCAATGAATATTAATGAACAGTGGGGGGGGGGGGACAATATATCTCGATAATACATGCAGATGTACACTAGGCTATTCATAGAATTAATGACACTCTGACAGAAAACACAGGTACAGCTCTTGTTTGTTTTGCAAAGTCCCTTGAAAGAACGTATTTACATGTATATTGCACATCGAAAATGTCAAAATGAAAAGTTACGTGTTGACTTCTTGACTGTAGAGCGAGAAAAAAAAAAAAAAACATGTCATGGACACATTTAATATATTTATGTTTCCTTTGTTTCATTTATTTATTATTGTCTCCGATCTCCATCAGGTGGTGGAAGGTGTGGGGCAGTTGAGGGACGGGTTCATAATAAGAGTTATCAACTATATATTGTCTAAAGGCTGGTAGGCTTCACATTTTTAAACACAAATCAGACAAAGGGATTAAGAACTTTCTCTTTAACATTTACTAGTAGTGACATTTATGAGAGAGAGTCAGAGAGAATAATAATTAACCTCCCGCCCCCCCCCCCCAAAAAAATGATCTTGTTTTTCAGTTTCCGTCATAAAACTTGCACTTTCTAAATTCCAAATAACTTGAGAAGCATGATCTGGGCCCCGTTGCATAAAACTTACCATTAATGGTAACTCTGCTATCAATGGTAACTACCATGGTAACATCACTCAACAGCCAATCAAAATCAAGGTTTCCATGGGAGTTACCATTGATGGCAAAATTACCGTTAATGGTAAGTTTTATGCAACGGGGCCCAGATGAGTGTGTGTGTGTGTGTGTATGTATGTGTACTGGCGAAGAGAGAGGACCCGGCATGTATTGATGATTTTATGTGTACTAGTAGTGGTACGTGTGCGTGAATTTCAATAATTGGCGGGTTGATCACACGTTGAGAATGAAACTGTCGGTGAGACGATGACCGCGTGCGTGAGGACTCGCAGTGTGTATAATTAGAGTATGAGGAGTGTAGATACTACAGAAAGCTCGTCATTTTCGCCAGGCAAATCAATACTCCGTGTGAACAGTGAAGTTTGTCTACAAAGTGAGTAAGTGACTCGATCTCTACGATCACGATGTCAAAATTCCCAAGAGCTGCCCGTACAAAATTATTAAGAATCATCATGATCATCGTCTCAAACGAGTTTTTCTTCATAAGATTTCTTTGTATTCCCCTTCCTTTTTTATAAGTACATGTACATTCATGTATTTTGGATAAACATGTGCGAGGGACGGTTGACCGCGCGTGACTACCTAAGGCGCTGGCGCGCTGGCATGATTAAACGGTAGACAATTTCTACAGATTAGATTTAGGCGGCTTATGCCTATCCTGTCTTGCGCCCACGCGATTTCCTCCACCTGTTTTGTTGTTGTTGTTTTTGTTTTTGTTTTTGTTTTTTCCTCGGATGGTTTATTTCAGTTGCCAAACACAAAGGAGTTTTCCCACAGTGTTTGTAGCTTCTTAGGGGTAAATATTGGCTTGTAATTCGTGTTATATCATTTTCGGGTAACCGGGAACCCGCCCGAAAAATAGTCGGGTTCCCGAATTGAAAAAATACCCGAAACTCCCACCCCTATTTCTAATGCTCATTTCATGCCAGAAAATAATTTTATTTCTTTCTTTTATGACATATATGTAGTAATTCATATGGGACTTAGGGGTCAATGAATGGCCTTCCATAAATCAATGGCCTATTAAGTTAAGCCAGGCTTAACTTAGGCCACTTTCGAGAATACGGGCCACATTTTCATCACTCCATTCATTTAAACACTGCTCCTTGAAACTTTGACCCTATGTTCTGGCTTACAAATCAATGAGAAAAGTTGTCATTGTGATCCTTTTTCTTACCGACCACAAGGCACAAACTTGTCCGAAGTTGATGAAAGATGGATGAATCCACTCATAGCGACTTTACTATACTTCGTGTGTAGACTCTAGGCAGTCATACACCTCAACACTTTCAAAACACCACTGCACAAAAGTCACCAACATTCACTCAAAATCGGCATTTAATTTACAAAAACCGACACAAACATATCCATGAAATACAATAAATTCAACTCACCGATGTTGGAAAAGATAATTCTAAAAATCAAATCCATAATTTACTGTCACTTCTGGCGAAACGGGTATTGCAAGTCATTGTGTACATTTCCTGATCGCCGCGAGCGCTGACATCTCCCCCCCCCAAATTTGATCGTGAAAAATTCAGTCCCTATCGCGCACATGTAAAAGTCCCGATTTTCTGTGTGCGCGATCGTAGAGATCGATGAGCACGCGTGATTAGCCTGGAAGGCTCTATGAAGAGTAAAAAAAAAAAAAAAGCTGACGCTACTCTTCATAGAGCCTGGTTTTTAAGCTCGTAGACCTGAAGTGTCCCGTAATGTCGTAATGTATGGTGGATCTGAAAATTGCATGAGTGACTGCAGGTCGATGACATTACGGGACACTTCCGGGTCTTCGAGCACAGTGAATGCTTTTTCGGGGTGTTGTTCGGACAACATTCAACCTACCGGTAACCATTAAAATTAATATTTCACATTTTTTCCCGATATTTTTTAATTCTAGGGTAAAAAAATGGGGTTTTAATATTCTAAAGCTAAGGTGAAGAGGAGATGAGAGAAGCTGGCTCACGGTAAAGGTGATTTTCAGGTTCTTTAGACTCTAAAATGGCTGCTCTATTGCAGAGCGAGATTAAAAAACCAGGCTCTGTGAAGAGTAGCATCAGCTTTTTAAAAAAAACTCTTCAAAGAGCCTTCCAGGCTACGTGCGATACCGAGTTTCTTTGTGGACAAAATTTTATTGGCCGAGTTTAGTCTAAAACATCGGCAGCATGAAAATAACAATGCGATCGCAAAAAAAAAAATTTTGCGGGGATTTCTTAGGTTTTGGACATGATTTTAACTTTGGATTTTGCTGGAAATATCAGAAATGCTTTCTAACGCCTAACGTCCATTTTAAGGTAGGAGTGAGATTTGAGATGCGTCGACTTAGGTGATTTTCGACTTACGCGAAAGTCGAAGAAAATTCAGCTTACGCGTTGTCCCCGGAACCATGCAGCCGCGCCGTTGTCCTCGGCGCGGCTGGTGGCTTGAACAGTGTCATTTAGAACTGTAGTGTAATGACTGTCACTACAGTTCTTATCCCATGCATGCCGTAGTTTTGTTGTGCAGACATCCAGAAAATGAGAACATCCGAGGCCTGAACCTCTTTTTTTAATTTTCAAATTTTTTTTTTCACTTTAGACGATACGGATATCCATTATAAAGAAAATAAAGCAAAATGCGTTAAAACTACATTTTATTTTAAAAAGAGGAAGTATGGTTTCTTAATATCACTCAAATTGTGTACTTTTCGACGGTCTATTTTCGGGTCATCTTGCACGTGAGCGATATGAATTTTTAAAAAGTACATCGAGTCTTCTCACTCTAACGATGCATATTATCCTGACGCTGATAAAATAATTTTATATTTTAAATGATGTTTGAAAATCAGTGTTCATAATAAAGGACTGAAAACGTATTGTGATGGGTCTCTGATAAAGTACAATTTATATAGCTTCTCACGACAAAGCATATCATTCTCTAACGACGCTGATAAAATATTGTTACCTGTTGCATGAATTTAACTCGGCAATTCTGCTTTTTAACATCTCCCGCTAACGATATTCATTGAAATAGGCCTAATGAAACCAAGTTATTTTCTTTGAAGTGGAAAACATACGACGTGCTTTATAAACAATAAATATTCATTTTGTTTTGATTATTATGATGATCCATATCATTCTCTAACGAGGTTGACAAGAATTGTATCAGGGAAAACTGATGACATTTGTGCTCTCGAATCTAAATCGCGAATCACATTTCTTGTCAAGAAGAAGACACTTTACGATGCTCCAGAATAAGTAAAAAAAAAATCTGATTTCTATGACGATGATGTCTAGATTTTCTAATGACACAATGATGTTTGTTAGCTGTCAACATTTAGACAAATTAATTTAAACAAATAAAACAAATGTCGATATATAAATGTCTTTTTAAACGTTTCAAATATTGTACGAAATGTATTTGATTTCAGATAACGCGTATTCTGATTCCAAAATAAATTTCATACCCACGGGAAGTCTCCCTTCTTACTCCCTTCTTTATGTCAAGCTAGCTAAGGAACAATGTTGCCTCTAATTTGTTATTTCGAGCCTAACTTAGTAACACCAAGCAGCCAATAACATCACGAACATGAGCCATCGCCCCCATGATCATCGAACCCCCTTACGCGACATTTTACTTAAATGATATTCAGTTGCTATGTGAATTTAAACCAAATTTGCCAATATTGGACCAATCATAGCGCTGTAGTATTTCCAGCGATTGACCTGCACATGCGCAGAACGTACGCTAGTTTTCGCGCCAAATGTTTACTCATTCAGTTACAATCACTGATCTCTACGTTTTTTTTTGTAGAGATCAGTGGTTGCAATGCGAAGCTCGAATGAACTCAGGCTATATCAGGGGCGGCGCCAGGGTATTTAAATAGGGGGGCAAAATGAGGCGTATAGCAACGTCGCACGTCGAGGGTCTTGAAATAACAAATAGGACTATAACAGTTATGTCATAATTGCATGGCCTAGCCTTCTTTTCTCCATTTCCCCTTCTCTTTCTCCTTTTTTCCCCCTTCTTCCTCTTTTTTTTTGTTGCTCAATTGAAAAATGATAGGGGGGGGGGGGCGGCCACCCCCCTGCCCCCCTGTAGCGCCGCCCCTGGGCTATATAATGGTATATATAATAATCTGACCCAGCAAGCTAGCACATCGGTGTGCTGTAATGACTATATTTCCAACCGGCAATTTCTTAAAAAATTACAGAGTACAAACGAAGTCTCTATTTTGAGATCGAGAGTTGTTGCAAATCTCATACATCAAGCCACTATCTAGAAGGTTTGAAGGGAGATCTTATTGAGGGCCAGGGATAAGGGAGAGAAAGGGGGAAGAGAGCGCGGAGCTTATGAATGTAGAAGCACGCGTTGCGCACCAGCAGGTCTGGAGTCGATAAATAAAATCGATCGGTGTTTGTGATGCTTTTGACAGTGATTGATTACACATTCGACTTGTGCGGTGTGAATTTAATGTTTTTCTTTGGATCGGTTCTGAGAATTTGATCGACATAGGCGATTAATCGACTTACAAACATTGACTTATACATAGAATTAACACACGTAAGTCTATGAGGATAAATTGATACTTTTTTTTTCCGACTTAAGCGACTATTCGACACATGCGACGTCGACTTAAGCGAGGTTGACTGTATTTATCTTTTTACGTCTTATTTTCCCCCCCATACCCACTCATGGGACCATCACTATATGGGGCTGTGTCAATTTCAGCCTGTCACGACCTCTAAGTTGAAGAGGTAAAAACACCAATACAATCGGCAAAATTTTGAGAAAATACTTCCTTCTACATTTTAGAAAGATAGAATATCTAATTTCATGCCAGATCCTTTGATAGGATCTTTATCATCTTGATCAAGTGAAATTTTCAGGCTGTTTTTGGTTGGTGATCTTGCTCCTCTGCCGCACACATATGTGCAAGATATCACACACTTGCTATGGGAGGCAATTGCTCACACTATGAAGGTACAGGGTGCGAGGTTATCTCCAATAACCTCGCATAACTTCCATAAGTGTGAGTGCCCCATACCTTAAATACATGCGATAGAAAATAACCAGTATTTTTGCATTCGTCCAGCGTAGTGGTCAATATGACCACTAAAGTATTATGTGGTGTGGATGAATCACTCAATACACATTCTCAGATATGATTTGTCAATGTCATCACGGTCATGTTTGTTGATGCCCCGTTTTTATTTTCTGTCATTCTGACTTTGCATTTTCCAGATATTGGACACACATTAGATCCGTTAATAAGAATAACAAATCTTAAGTAAAGCTAGAGCTGTAATAATAACTTTCTAATCGTATTAAATTGCAAGATTTATTATATCGACGTATAAGTGACACCATACATGAAATGGGATACATGGGACTGAGTTGTCCAATCACAATAGATAATCACGTTGCGCAATTGCGAGCACAACACAAATACACATACCTCTTGCGGATTTTGGGCTCTCTTCTTCACAGATTCTGCAAATTCATCTGCCTCATGCTTGCTACGATATGTTCTAGACATATCTGTTGATTTGATAACACAATAAAGTGATAAAAATTAGTAAAATGAGACATTTGACAAGAAACGAAAAGCGGATGTGACCTTTTCAAACTGCCGCACTTCTAATTTAAATGTTATGGCGTCTTCAAATGTGCAATACAAAGAGAAAAAAATGTATAAAAAAAAAAGAACAAAAAGAACAAAATAAACGATGGTTTAATACTGACGTATGACCAGGGATATAGGCAGAAATCCAGAGGGGACAGGGGAAGCGTCCCTCATTTGGTAGGTGGGGGGGGGGGGGGGGGAACACAATTTCAAATTGTTCCCTCCCCCACGATTTTAAGTTGTTAGATTATTTTGGAGTAAAAAAGCAACCCCAAAATCTGATGACCTTAAATTTTACAACGGAATCAACATTATAATACTCTCTGGTTACAAAGAATATCTAAACCATCATGAATGTTTGAATACAGGGTACATGTTAATAAGGCGAAGGAACTGACTGTTGAAGGACCTGAGTGGACAATGCATTGTTAGAGGCCAAGTCCACACTATATCAAATTGATTTGAATAAATAGAGAAAATTAAACAAGCATAACAGTGAAAATTTCACTGAAATCGGATGTAAAATAAGAAAGTTAAGGCATTTTGAAGTTTTGCATTATTTTTTGAAACTTGAAACAGTGATATGCATATCATGGGCGGTATGCAAATAAGTGAACCGATGATGTCACACGCTCACTTTTCACTTTTCATATATATATATAGATATATATATATATATATATATATATATGAAAAGTGAGCGTGTGACATCATATAAATATATATATATATATTCAAGCAGAAGTTTGACATTACCTTCAAAACCCCATGTCGCCAGGAAAGGAAGTGCTCATACAACAAGTTCTTACTCGTTATCATATTATTCAAATTAAATCTTTTATACGTCATTCCATTGACCCTTAAGTGTCTGAATGACAAATAATATTACATAATAATATGAGGTTTTGATATTTATCTTGGGGCTCATGTCGCTAAATCGCAGTCAGATACGTTACCCTATTTTGTGATTCTTTAGAGAAGGTCAAAGTAATGCCGCATAGCAGTGTACTTGAACGAGTTTAACAATGTCAACCTCAAGCATAAATGGCATCATGATATATTCATCGAATCTCTTGATACACAAATATATAAAATTCCTACCACTTGAAAAACTACTGTTACGATGAGCTAATATCAGATACGTT
This sequence comes from Heliocidaris tuberculata, assembly GCA_025618425.1. Classification (NCBI taxonomy): domain Eukaryota; kingdom Metazoa; phylum Echinodermata; class Echinoidea; order Camarodonta; family Echinometridae; genus Heliocidaris; species Heliocidaris tuberculata. The sequence continues at coordinate 9,064,452 of CM046850.1, forward strand.
ACTTCAACTTTTGTTTCATTAAGAAATAAGTATGCTTTAAATGAACACAAAGCTCATGTACTTTTGAATACTAATAAGCTAATGTTTAATCACACATCGGAAATTACATAAGCAAATTATTATTTTTGTGAAAACAATGTGAGAAATGAAACGATGAAATTATTAAATGTATCAGGCAGCATGATCAAGGCGGGTCCGCTCGCTATTCATAAGGACCGCTATTCATAAAAAAACCGCTATTCATTTAACACGCGTTATGGATAGCGGTCCTTATGAATAAGTGGTCCTTATGAACGGAGGTCCTCATGAATAGCGAGGTAATTTGTCTATGGTTTGCTTGCTATTCATAAGGACTGCGATTCATACAAAACCGCTTTTCATAAAGACCGCTATTCATACAAAACCGCTATTCATTTAGTCACGTGTTATGGATAGCGGTCCTTATGAATAAGTGGTCCTTATGAATAGCGGTCCTTATGACTAGCAAGGTTACCCCGAAAAAGGCAAGGCGCTTTGGCGAATGGATTTAACTTTTCGGACCCGCGTGCTCTACTTTTGTAAGCATGGCGACTTAATTCCTATGTGCTCTTATTACCAAATACGGTAACCATGGTAACGTATCTCATTAGATCAGATTAGTAATGTATCCGACAAGATATTTATTTCTCATTTTATAGTCCACATCTACAAAATATATGTCTATATATATTATGTAATTATTAATAATGTAAATTTTAACCTCTTCTGCTGACACATTTCCTTTCCTCTCTCTCGATCCCTTCCTCCTTTTTCTTTCTCAATTCTTTTCTGATCAGGGTGGTAACGTATCTTATGAGATAATTATGTATTACTCATTTGTCGTTTACATTTTTCTTGAGACATTATTTATTACAGGAACAATGGGGAAATGGAACTTATGCGTATTATTTTCATAAAAATCTTCTCCAACTTCATTTTGACCGTCTTCCGTAACTGCAAATTTAAGAACTATATCAGACGAAATATTGTAGTTTTGTGTTTTATTGTTAGTATTCATATTTTATATATATCTCGATGTTATAGAAGTATATAATCACTTATCGATGTAAAGATCGTTCTTCACGTTTAGAAGTATGTTGTTTTTACGAATATAGTCATATTTTGATGTTCTACAAGTTAGAATGCATTTATTGGCGCTGGGTCTGTTGCTGTATATGCTAACGGAACTTCCGATGCGTCAAATACGTTACCATATTTGGTAGCGTATTTGACGTTATTCTTTTGACGATATTCTTTGCATCCATAATTTATTTAATCTGGCAGAGATGTTACGTGCCATTTGTGTTTTATCACAAGTGTAATACCTACTGATAACGTTTCATACATAATCAATGAGATTATTGAACTACAAATAGAAACTCAATTTAGGATTACATATTTCAAGAAGAAAAAATATACATATGTTTTTACCTTTTATTTATCCGTCACTTTATAAATCACGATAATTTTTATTACAGAAAAGATAAGGTTGACTCCAAAATGTTTTCATGATGTTTGTAAAGTTCAAGCTTGTAGCTTTACATAAGTGTTGACATTTGAAAGCAAGAATTAAGCAGACTATCAGAGGTTTTCTAAGATACTACCTCTGGTATACGTATCTGAGACGTGGTTTCAAAATGTTAAAAAGGGTCACTGAGTTTGGAAATATTTCTTGAAAAAATGTTGCTAGCCCAAAATCACCCATTGACTCTTTTGTATTCTTAAGGGATTAAAGTTTCTGAATTCATAAGAATTTAATGAAATCTTTGATGTTGAAATTTTGTCATTTGTACAACTCTAATTGCACACTTTTTCGGAGAATGGCTCTTGTATAGGCTGTTGACATATGTAATGTCGTCTGGTCTATAGCCATGCAGTGTTGCCGCAACATTCAGGGAAGCTTTGCGACCAAGCGGGAACCCCCAATCCATCGCCTTGTACGTCTATATTTATGGGTACATACCCCCAAATAAGAGTATTTTGCATTTTTCAGAATAAAAACTTTTAATTCTAGTGACGCCTTTTATTATTAGATCGAGGTCGCGTATTGTGGAACTTTATATTTTACCTTAATTGACACAAGCAAATAAAAGTCTGGTCTCAGCTCAATCCACACCTTTTCTCTATTACCTTGAAGGGGTTATAGTTTTTTGTGTTTTTTTTTTCGTTTGGCCATTTTCGGCATTTAAGCAGGGACGATCCCCTTGAATTATCTACGGTGCATTTTATAGTTTAGTTCCTATCTCTTGTAAACGGACAATGGCCTGCTTACAGGGGGGCGTTTCATGAAAGGACTTGTCAGATATTTTATCCGACAAATTTGCTCTCAGCCAATCAGATGCAAGGATTTCAGTAGCTTATAACAGTTGTCGGATAAAATATCCGACAACTTCCTTTCATGAAACGCTCCCCAGATCTGCAATAATTGAAAGGGGAACTAACCCTTCATGGAAACTTTTGAGTATAGAAGCAGAACATTTTAGAGAAGCAGAATAGTGAAAGTTTCAGAAAATCGGACAAAGAATAAGTAACTTATGGATGTTTGACAGTTGAGAATTGAGATCACTAATGAAATGAGGAATCGGCAATACGGTCAAGACGTACATACACCACGACATACCTGCCAAATAGTATGGCAATTTATACACCGAAGAAGAAGAAGAAGAAGAAGAAGAAGAAGAAGAAGAAGAAGAAGAAGAAGAAGAAGAAGAAGAAGAAGAAGAAGAAGAAGAAGAAGAAGAAGAAGAAGAAGAAGAAGAAGAAGAAGAAGAAGAAGAAGAAGAAGAAGAAGAAGAAGAAGAAGAAGAAGAAGAAGAAGAAGAAGAAGAAGAAGAAGAAGAAGAAGAAGAAGAAGAAGAAGAAGAAGAAGAAGAAGAAGAAGAAGAAGAAGAAGAAGAAGAAGAAGAAGAAGAAGAAGAAGAAGAAGAAGAAGAAGAAGAAGAAGAAGAAGAAGAAGAAGAACCCCTTTGTGAACTATTATAATATCATTGACTTAACATTATCTAAAACAGAGATGTAGTGAAAACTTTGCTTATATCTCTAGATCTACTGAAGAGAATCACCAATTTACTTCAAGACATTACCAATACGATCTTGTGTAATGTCTGAGAAAGAAATCGTATGCATTTGGTGTTTTTGAATTCCCCCTATCGTATTATAATTATCTTTAATTTCCCCCTAAAAAGTCGGGATGAATAGGAACAGATTATCATGCAGTTAAGAACTATATTTTCTGAGGCCAAAACTTACCTAAAGCACATGAATACATACGTAACTCAAACACACAGAAAATGATATCGAAGATGTAAAACTGAGGCCGGGTGTGAATAACAGTTACGCCTGCAACCGAACATCATCTGCAATACAGTCACCTGCAGGCGCCTAAACAATTCTGACACTCCACATTGCACAGTGTCAGAGGATAGTTTATGAAATCACGTATTAAATGAAAAAGAAAGAAGAAAAAAAAAATGCAGACATGTTCCGGATGATTATCAATTATTATGGACGAATTCAAATATTATTATGAATAATTTATTGATACCCCTCGGCGACAACCTCCCAAACAGCTGTTGTGTACTGCCATGATTATAAATGTATACATAAAAATGATATATACCGTCATTAAAGTACATCTGTTTTATTATTTTGTTTCCTAATACTTTTTGTAATGAAGCATTTCTAAAACTATCATTTTAATTACATATACGAAACACATGTTCGTGTCTGTGATAATTTCAAAGATGGGCCTTTTTAATAAAAATTAATGATAATATGTTTAAGTGTTTCTGCGAGCATTGCCTTTTAAATTACCGATATATTAAATCCCAATACCCCTCTCCCAAATATAGGGTCTCGTGAGACAAGTAATCATCTATTTAAAGTTCAAAATTCCTACTTTATTCCTATTCACCTCAACGTCGGGGTAAATAGGAAATTAGTTAGGAACAGTTGTAAAAATTGTATATATATGAACTAAATAAAGTATTCACATATATAATTTCTCTTTTATGTCAATGGAAAGCGAGTGAACATTTAATGGCACCAATGCAGCGATGTAATGGAGAAGGTGAAGAGCAGAATAATTATGTCAAAACTGTTCCTATTTTATTTGTCCCGTTCTACGGGTACACATTTCTAGTGCGTACTGGCAAGACAGGGATAAACCCAGTCATAGGATTTAGATGGTATCTATTAAATATAAAAACATATTCAGAGGACCCGTTTCTGACTTTGATAATGTAAAGATAGATTCTCCATAAAAGATTACATGCGTTCATCCTCTTTTTCTATCATTCTAATGCATTTTTGTTTTCTGTCATCTTCTCTTTCTATCTTTCTTTATATAATTCATTTTTTCTCTTTCTATCTTTCCTTGTTTTTCTTTCTTTCCTTGTTTTTCCATATTTTTCTTCTTTCATATTTTATTCTCTCATTAACTTTATATTTCTTTATCTTTCTTAATGTATGTTCTCTTTCCGTCTTTCCTGCTATTCTTTGTGTTTTATACTTCTCTATTCATCCTCTCTTTCATTTGTCCTGTTTCTTTTCATTCTTTCCTTCCTTCATCTTTTCTTCTGTCAATACTATCGTTTCCAATGCATCTCTATATTTTTTCTTTCTCTTATTTTATTTTCTTTCCTTATTCCATTCTTTGTTTTGATAGATCTTTAATCTTCTCTTTCTGTCTTTTCTTATGTAATTATATATGTCTTTATTCTCTATCGGTTTTTTCTTTATATCTTTTCTTTGTTTTGATCTTTCTTTCATCTTCTCTTCCTCTCTTTCCTCATAATATTTTTTTTCAATGTCTCTATCATCTTCTGTTGCTGTCTTTCCTTATATGTTATTCTTTGTATTTATCCTTCTGTCAACTTCCCTTTCTTTTTTTCTTTATATTTTCTCTATTCTTTCCTTCTTTCATCTTTTCATTTTTCCTTTCTTATGTATATTGTATATTTCCTTGTTATTCTTTGTTTTGATCTTCCTTTCTCTTCGATTCCTTCATCTTTCCCTTATGTTATTCTGTGTTTATTTCTATATCATTTTCCTTCTTTATTTCCATATATTATTCGTTCTTTTGATCTTCTCTTCTCTTCTCTCTCTATCTTTTCCTTTGTCAATCTTTGTTTTTATTTTTTATCATTTTTTCTTCTTAATTTCCTTTGTTATTCATTGTTTTGTTCGTCCTTTTATCTTCTCTTTTTGTCTTTCGTTATGTTATTCTTTGTTTCTATTCTCATTTTCTCTTCTTTTTTTCTTCTTTTTGCATTTATTGTTCTCCTTCTCTCAACTTTTCTTTTACCCTACCCTTTGTGTTTTCTTATTTTCTCCATTTGTTTCTTTGCTTTACTTGTTCTATCATCTTCTGTTCTTTATCTTTCTGATTCTGTCATCTTCTTCTCTTTCCTTCTTTACTTATATTTGTTTGCATTGTATACTCCATATTTCTCCTTTTCTTATTATTCTTTATGTTTTTCTTTGATTTTTCATCTGTAATCTTCTTTTAGAAGGGCCCAGTATTATTGCACGTAACCGGAAGCCTGCTACTTTCAGCGCATAATTTTTACAATGACGTCATATAATCATGATTGAGATCTCTGTAACAGTTGCGTTCATGCAGTTTCAGCGACCGTGATTCTGGCAGAAACGTGTTACAAAACCTTTTTCTGCGTTTCACTTTGGCGATCTAAAACACGTTTATTTTCATGACGAACGAAAAATTGCACGAACGCAACCGTGTTTTAAACTAAATGTCTTTCAAAACCGTGATTCTGGGGCAAAAAATGTTCGCATGAACGCTCGTGGCGTATCTACGTGATCTAGGGACTGTGGCGCCTGGGGCAAACAATGAGGCTGAATGAAACTGAACATGATAGCGAGCAAAACAACGAGAATTGCAACGAGAAACGCTATATCTTATATGGGGGGGGGGGGGGGCATGGGGGTGTGAAATTACGATATATTGGAGAGACAATGCGAGGAAGCAAAGCGACCGAGCCATAGCAAATTTTTGCATTTTAAACCACCGAAAACTTTATTTCTAATCATGCATTTTATTCGGATTAGGGGTGCATTATCCTTATAATGATCATAACTTTTCTTCATTTTCTCCTCTTTTCTCTCTTTTGCGTTTTTTGCGCCCCCATCAAGTGCTGCCCAGGGTACGTGTCCCTGCCTCCATAGATACGCCACTGCAGTGGTGGATTTAGGGGGGGCACATCCGGCCCGTGCCCCCCCCCCTTTTGGAAGAAAAGTATGCACTGTGCCCCCCCTTTAGAACCCAAAACCCTTTTTTTCTCTTCTTTTTTTTTTGTTGCTTGTCAGAGAATTATTGATGGACATTGAACCCCCATAACACCATCCCCCCGAGTGAATTTTGGAGGGCCATACAGACATACATACAGATTTCAGATTTTCAGATTTCAGATTTAGATTTTGTTTCATTACATTTTCATTTTTCAAAGTATATAACAATAAGTATTATGAAACTGACAATATTCAAAATAATTGACAACACAACTTAGTGCATAAACATTTTTCGATCATTACAAGCAAAACAAAGTGCATTAAAGTTGAGTTGTGAGAGAAAAAAAAAGTAACATCAATGAAGACTACGTAAGATTAATTTTATGAAAATGAGAATGAAAACAGAGTCCAGCTTAGAAGCAGAGCTTGTAGAAGCGCTGGTCCCTGGCAAAAAGATAAAGCATGAATACAGTACATAAAAAGAACTAGACTGGGCAATCATGCATAAAATGCCCAATAAAAGGGAAAAAAGAAGAAGACAGATACATGGCCATGGAAAGCAAACAAATTATAGACATAACACACTTGCTATCGAAGAGAAAGCACTGAGAAATATTGTAAACACAAAAAGCTGGAAATAGTAATAGGAAAATAGTAACGTTTTAAAGAAGTAAACTTTACAAAAGACGGAACAAGAATGACAAAGTGACAGGTGGGGGTTAGGACGGGAGGGTGGGAAAGGGACAAGATCTTTAAGGTTTCATTTCGTCTATAGATTTTGCTACACAGGTAAACAACAATCGTCATCAGGATCACTGAGGGATCAGTGTTTATAAAAAGCAATTAGTGATTTTTTCAATTTACGTTTGAGCGTACTTAAACTTATACTGTCTCGTATATTTAAAGGGAGGGAATTCCAAAATTTAGGAGCAGTAAATGAAAAAGTATTCTGGGTTAAAGTGATACAGATTTATTTGTCTAGTGGGATAATGAGTAGTAGTGGTGGTACATAATAACTAAAATGACAATAAAATAAATAACAATAACAATGATAATAGTAATAATGATGATGATAATAACAACAACAACAATACTACTACTACTACTACTACTACTACTACTACTACTACTACTACTACTACTACTACTACTAATGATGATAATAATAATAATAATAATAATAATAACAATGATAATATCCTCAATGAATGAAACATTTGTACATTATCAGTACATGTATTGAGCTGCATTCGAAAACACTGTCCTAAATTGACAAAAACATGCGCACTGAAGTTGATTCTTGTTTTCGGAATAGTGTGATATTAATGACAGTTGGATTTACAAAGTACTTTTCATGAGGATGCAAGGAAACAGACTGTGCACAGTTGAAGTTACTTATAGCACCATTTCAAATATGTAAGCTTGCAATGAAACCAATGACTTTATCTTCTCTCAATCTTTACAAGTAAAAGGATTTGAATAGACCTTGCAATGAAGAAGTTTGATTAAAAAGAAGGTAAATGCTTTCAGGAATTGGATTTAGTCCCTTTTGGAATTAAACTCTTCATCATCATGATGATTTATTCAACTCTGTTCCAACTTGGAAAAAGTCTTTTTCAAATCCCAAGGGCAAATATGTTGTGAACAATGCGAATAAAAATGTACATTGGTAACATTTTACTCTCATGTCACATACAAGTAACTATGTAAGTACATGTGCACATTAAATTTTGCAAACGTTGCGATAGCTTTACGAAAGTTGGAGGCTCATAATTTTATTGAATGATAAACTATATTATTAGATAAATACATTAAAATTTGCAAACATTTTTGACAGCTATACACAAGTTAAAGACATGCATACTAATATTAGTAGGAAAATACATTGAAATTGTCAAACATTACAAACGCTATTCATATTAAAGGCTAAAATTTTATTATTATTATTATTATTATTATTATTATTATTATTATTATTATTATTATTATTATTATTATTATTATCATTATGATTGTGTATTGGATTGAATCCTATAATAATATTAGTAGATAACAGTACATTGAAATTTGCAATCATTTCGAAGTGAAAGGCTATTATTAGAAACCGCATGGTATACATTGAATGCTATACTAATATATCAGTAGACAAAAATATGGTTACACTCTTCTACAATTCACGTCTCCATACAGACATACACTATTTTCCAAACATCGTGTATATATATTTTTTTTTTTACTATCATCTCGATTTTAAGATGGAAGTTCAAATTCATTCGCGATATTTTGACCGTAGGGCAAATTAGTCTTGGACTTTAGAAGTTGTCTCAGAATCTCCACTGGGGGAAAAAAATTCTGTACTTATTGTTCCATCATGCCACGAACTTCACCGACGCTTCGAGCCTGTGAAAATAAAGTAGAATATTACAAAATCGTATAGTTGTCATCAAACCTACACTTATAACAACAAAATTATTCATACCCTTACCAAGTTTTGATTTTTTTTGAAATTTTGTTTTGTGAAAATTGACTTGTTACTTGAGCATGAGACAAACAGTTGTAAGAATAATTACACAAGGCAACTGACAAAATTTAATGGTTCAGGGGTATTTTATTCACTATTTATTTTTGACGAAAGATGGCGGGTGGTCTAGAACTATTCATATTGTTTCTTGAATAGTTTCAAAACATGTACAGAATCTTATAGGAATGTCTAAAACATGTGCATTTTCAAAAGAAAAAAAAATGCCTCAATCAATACCATGTCTGGACCAGGGTGCAGTGGCGGATTGTGCCCCCGCTATTTGCGATTGTGCCCCCCTTTTCGACAAGAAAACCCTTTTTTTTAAAATTTGCTTGTCAGAGAATTATGGAGGGGAACTGGACCCCATAACCCCCCCCCCCCCCCCCCCCACTGAGCGACTTTTGGAGGGCTGGCGAAATTTTTTTTTTTTGGTCGCCACCCCCCCACTGAGCGACTTTTCGAAGGCTGGCGAGACCCAAAAAATATGGGTCTCCCTCCAAGCAGTTTCCCAAAGTTGACAGTCCTGCATTTGTGTGCCCCCCCCCCTTATACTTTTTTTTGTTAACTGTATATATTCATCACAACCAAAACAACAACCAAAACTGTAAAACCAGGTACCTACAACCAAAATTATTGCTACTATAATTATTATAATTTTAAAAAAGTGTTCTGTTCGTGATTTTCCGCAACATGACTTATACTCATACGTGAATAAATTATTTCATAAAACGCAACCCTACTCCCTGTGAAGACCCGAAAAGCAAAATACACATAATAAATAAATCAATTTAATAGGGCTGGACCTATAGCTTCGATGGCAACGCCATCCCCAGGTCAATTCACTTCTTCTCGCCCTTGTAACACACATGTGGTCATTCAACCTGCAATACATTCCTATATATGTGCCAATAGGGAGAAGTATCGCTCTTCTAAGAAATATATATATATATATATATATATATATATATATATATATATATATATATATTTCTTTCTTTTTATGTTTAGCAGTGGCAAATATAGAAAGGACACAAAATTCTAGATGCGTTGTTCTTGTGTTTAGCGCTGCTACAGAGTCTGAATATAACCGCACGGCATGTATAAAGGGTACCAATCACCAAAAGTAATTTTGCTCTGTATGTTAGAGGATGTATGTCGTTATATTATATTCAAAATATGGGCTTCAAATATTAATTCTATAAAGAGATATTGCAATTTTAATTACACTCTCTATAAGCGTAAAAGGGACTCGTGAGTAGACTACTCGACGCACCCGTAAGCGCTCGCCAAGGTAAAGGCTCGCGCGGAACCAAACTCTGAGTTCGGTTCCGCGCGAGTATTTTCATGTTATCCTTTATTTCCTTTATATACTCATTAACTGTTGACCTATAGAATACCAGACAAAGTTCTTTGAGGTTGATTTTATACTTTCTAGCTGTACACAAATTATTTTTTTCAGGTGATTGGTACACTTTAATAGTGTAACCTACATACTTATACGCCCTCTATGATCTTTATCCCATCTTTGTTTTCTTCTGGGTAGAGAGTGACTGGCCTTCGAATGTCACCTTTTCCCCGAAAAGATAGTTCACTTCATCCCTTCATGAGAATTTTTACAACAAACCCATCTCCTTTTGTTAGAGTTTGCTCTCTTTTTGCTTTTTACGAAGTCGATAATAATAATATACATGTACATAATTATAATATGGTCTTTAAAAAGAAAGAAAAAATTAAACCAAGGGTATAGCTTCATCAGATTATTACTGCTCCTCCTGGGGCCCGTTGCACAAAACTTGCGTTCAATCGCAACTCCTGAAAATCAAACGCAAGTCCTTAATGCGCACTTCTGATTGGCTGAAAATAAAGTTGCGCTTGATTTTCCTGAGTTGCGTTCAAACGCAAGTTTTGTGCAACGGGCCCCTGAGGGCTCTCTAATTATTATTACCCCAGTATTGCCAGATGTCCATTTCATACATGTGGGTAGAGAGTGATAAATGTGGGTAAAACACCTTGTCCAAGGATGTAAGCACCGAGCAAGGATCGAACCCGGGACCACTCGTATGAGAGTCAAGAGCCTTCACCAATACACCAGTGCTGACATTACCTTGAAGTGCATCCTGAAATTAACCCAGTGACTACTGGATTCTTTAACTCCCATAGGCTTAATCCAGGAGCCACCCGGTTCCCGTAGTCTATGGGTTAAGTTGATTTTATTAAAAGCGGGAAAATGAGAGAAGCAGATTAGTGAAAGTGTGAGGAACATCCGATAAAGAGTGAGAAAGTTTTTTTATTTAAATTGTTATAACTGTCAAAGTAAAAAAACGCGAATCGACAACTTTGTGACATACCTATTAATGATCTTTCCCATTCGCTTTGTACTGAATTTTTAAATTGTCTTTTTCATGGTTGTTGATGAAGAAATAGATCTTTTGCATCAAGGGTTGTGTCAAAATATGTGTCCAGTATTAAATCTAGAGGGCATAAATATGATGAAATATTTTATTCGAAAAAATTAAGTTCATGAAACATTAAGTACAGAACAAAAATTTAATAGGGAAGGTGCTCAAAAGATACGTCACTGAGTTGCCAATTCGAGTTTGATCAATCACAACTTCAAAGATTCATATAACTTTGATATCTTTTATCAGATTTTCCTCAACTTGTCACTTATCTGCTTTTCTCATTTATTTTAATGCTTGATGTCAACTTGATGCCATCGTGTACAATCCATTTAATGAAATAACGAGTCAACTAGGAAGCTGGTATTTTGGTATACAAACCTTGTCTAGATCCAATTTGGTTTGTTCTTCAAGCTTTCTGATGTCGTCCATCGTCATTCCATGACATTTGTCCAGACTGCAGATCAGGGTGCGGTAGAAGTTCCGATAAATTCGAGTGTTGGCCTGAAAAGTGAGGTCACGGGGAGATTTTTGGAATTAAAAGAGTAAAATCCTAACAGCACATGAGGTATTATTTCACTACGCCGATTGATTGCTTGATTCATTAGAAAGAATCAAAACAAACAGTGAACATATAGGCCCACAAAAGATTATAATGTCGGCTTCAATCGAGGTGTCGCGCTGATGTTCTCTGTACGCAATCAAGGCTATGTAGAATCTTACGCCATTGCTCAGTCGATTTTCAGGCATCGCATCCCTGCTTATAAATGGGTTGTTTCTCGGCGTAGTACCTGCATGCCTTGAATGGCGCCATAGAAATAACGCCTCGTCCGCACGGCAAGTGGCGTTATTGCCCGTTGTTGCACAGAAGGCGGAATTTTGATGCATTATTACATACGCTAATAAAGCCTATGAAAGCAATTCAGGAAAGCGGAATTAGGCCTAATTCGAGGTAATGTTTGAACAGTTTATTCTGCATTCACTCTCCTGCGGTAAATCAAATCCGTTCGAGTCAAGTCGCTAATTTAAAGCCCGACTCACACGCCCGGGGAGGGGGGGGGGGGGTACTTCCATATACGCTATACGCGGATGTGCCGCCCAAATGGGTCACTTTTTCACAAGAAATCCCTGAACATTAACATGGGTCCCGTTTTCTACAAAAAAATCCCTGAATATACATGTGTTCACATTTTCAACAAAATCCCTAAATATGGGTAGTATCCCGAAATCCTGTGCCTCGTGTATTTTTCAATCCATTAATTGAGGTTTTTAGGAAAGAAAGAAAACTTACAGAAAATCTGAAATCTCCGTTCAAAGTCTCCAGTACGTAAACTGCACGCATATACGTGTCCCCGACGAGCCTGGCCTGATCGTCTGCGCAGTGAAAAACCCGCGAAAATTTTACACTGTCAGGGTCCAGTTTTATACGACAAATTCCTAAACATGGGTCTACGTTGGTTAGGGGTTCAAGGTCCGGGCCTCACACCCCCGTCAAAAAAAAATCCGAGAACCCCCCCCCCCCCCCCGGGCTCACACGAGGGGTTATATGCTGATGTAAGGACCATGGTTAGGACCGCGTCGGTGACTGGTACGCTCTTTTGCGCGTCATTTAAGAGTGATATCGTTTAAAAAGTTATTGCAAAATGCTTGGGGCAAACAATACTTTTAAAAGCTGGCGTCAGTGGCGGATCCAAGGGGGGGGGGGCCGGGCCCCTGGGGACAAAAAGGGGCTCAAAAATTGCTGAGGACCTTTTTTTTTTTTTTTTTTTTTTTTTTTTTGCTTGTCAGAGATTTTTTGAGTTAAGAAGGGGCCCCAAAATGCTGAGGAACTTTTTTTTTTTTTTTTTTTTTTTGGCTTATCAGAAAATTTTGTGAATGTTGAGCCCCCTCCCTCAAAATATCCTGGATCCGCCACTGGCTGGCGTATGGGTTAGTTGCCTTCAAAGGCTCGATTAGCGCGAGTATAATGACGGAACTGGAAAGACCCCTCGGGTGAGCAACAACCTCCTACTTTGGGTGATAGCGGCAAATCGATATCGCTCCTGACTGCCAATGGAATGTTTCATTTAGATATCCTACCTTTTGTATTCTACTCTGCACTGTATCTTGGAGCCCAAACCATTTGAATTCAACCTCGGTGAACATGTAGACTGTTAAAAACTTCGTTTCGGTGTCCTGAAGAAAGGGAATAAAAAGAAACTACTGAGATTAATATAATTAGGAGAGAGAGAGAGAGGGGGGGGGGGGAGGAGAGGGAGAAAGGGGGGAGGGAGAGAAAGAGAGGAGGGGGTGAAGGAGAGAGGAAGCAAAGAAAGAAGAAAACAGACGAAACTTAAAGGAAAGAGAAAGGAAACGGAAAGAGGAAATAATGGGAAATAGAGAAGGCAAAAGAGGGTTCTGAGTGTGAGAATATTACGAATAAGAATAAAAAGAAAGAGGAGAAAAGGAAGAAGAAAATATAAAAAAAGATGATAAAATTAGGAGAATATGGAGAAGGAGAATAAGAAGAAGGAGAATAAGAAGAAGGAGAATAAGAAGAAGGAGAATAAGAAGAAGGAGAATAAGAAGAAGGAGAATAAGAAAAAGGAGAAGGGAACATTATGAACAGAGGAGGAAGAAGACGAATAGAAGGAAGAGAAGAAAAAAAGGAGGAGAAGATGATAAAAAAGAGAAAGAAGAAGACGAAATAAAAAACAACAAACAAACAAACAATAGAAGTAGAATAGAGTCCTTACCTTCCAGTCGGCGTTCAGAGGTCCACGATTGGTTTTCTCTAGCCGGACCTTAGACGGGTCCGTATCTTCTTTATAATCCTGTAAAACGAAAGTAGCAACGATGTTGCGATTGTATAATCTGCATTATATTCCACCCTGTCTCCCAAATCCCAAATGCACCCTATATGGGTATATATATATAAAGAAATGTCACTATGAGACGGTCGTAGCTTTTATTGTCCTCCTTTATTTGTCAAGCTTTCGATCAATGATCTTCATCAGGACTGTATAAAAACACAAAATGCATGTCTGACATTTACATCGGAATATACATTTCAATTTCAAATTCTTACAATTTCAATTTCTTACAATTGTTAAGTACTAATCATTATAATTCATTATAATTCTAATTATTCTAATAATAATAATGATAATATATATATATATATATATATGCATAATACATATATAAATCTTATATTTAACAATATTTAAAAAAATATTGCGAAGCAGAACTCTGACTTTACTACAGTTATATATAAATATATATATATAAATACATGTATATATATATATATATATATATAAATACATGTATATATATATATATATATATATATATATATATATATATATATATATATATATATATATATAAATATATGTATATACATCGGATTTAAATTAACTGAATTCTTATTAAATGTTTATGGAATTCTTTTCCGTTTACCGCTGAAGACACAGGATCATTTACGATGTCGAGTTCAATTAATACTCTCTTCGATAGTTTCTCTTCATCGAGCCCGAACACCTTCAAACAAAATAAAGAGAAAACATGAGGTACATGAACTCAGACTCCAGAAATAGGTGAGAAAGGTGGGTAATGCACGATGGCGACGGTTTGTTATTACTTCATTATTTTCTACATTAGCCATGCACTATCCACCTATAGGTGTATAATTATAGTAAATGGGTACCTGGTAGGAATTTATTCCTCGAACGCAGAGCTATACATACAGAGAGTCGCGACACTGGAGGTCGCTTCTGACGACTGGTCAGCCATTTCATGGAGCTTCAAACAGTTCCCTCCTATAGAAAATGTACGTGAAAGAGAAATATTGGGAGCTCCATGATCCGTCATATTTTAAACATATACCGCGTACGCGTTAGCCTTTTGACAAGGCCTCGCGTCTATTCCACGCCGCGCACGACTTAGACGAGACTAGCTGTTGATACGGTGACTTGGCCAGATTCCGAGGAACGTGCGAGCGAGCGGCGAAGCCGCGAGGCCTTTTCGATATTGTTTTTTTTTCTCCTCTCGGCTTCCTCGCTAGCTCATGAATCATGCATAGCTGTATGCAAATATACCAGCTGGGGCTCAATAGACCAATCAAAACCTACGGCTTCGTTGGCGATTCGTTCATTCTTGACACAGGTGAGTACTAGTGAAAGAATTGTTTTTGTTTGTTTTAGTGACGGAGTTAATAATTAAATAATGGACGTAAAATGAAGAAAAACGTTTTTGAATGTAAAGTACGCTTAATAACTTGACTTATCAGCTTAGGAATTACAAGAAATATAGAGGGATAATTTATTAAACACCCATGTCAAAGTCTCAACTTGGTTCTTCATGAGAGACACAAGCGGGGATATGATGACCACAATGCTGCGGCTTTCCGCGGTACCAGAGGATGGGCCCACGTTCCCCTCGGCCGCCGCGGGGGGAGGCGATGAGAAGTCGGTGGTTAGCAGCTCTGCAGCAGCTCGCCCACACTGCGCCTGTGTTCGCGTTCGGAGATGGTCTTTGCACAAAGGTATATCCTGAAAGATGGCACTTTTACCGTAGCCAGTCGGTAGGCTGACGAATGTATCTTGTCCTCGAAGCACTGAAAATAATGCCTTCAATTGCAAATCCTTGAATCCTGTGATATTCAGCTTCTGAGCTGCAAAAACGGTACTATTTAGTAGGATATCTTCTATGAAGTCGTCCCGAGAATCACTGGGGCAAGCCGCCATGTTGACTGAACTCATTTGCGTCCGTGTGTATTTTTGCATGGACCTACTACGTAGTAGGTCCATGATTTTTGTGTGTGTGTGTATTTGGGTTTTTACAGACGTTATCAATCAGATATGATTATTTACGTCTGGGGACCGACCTTTAACGTCACCATCCGAAAGACGTGACTCAGTCTCGAACCTTGGTCCGCTGAATCAGTTTATAACTTCCACTGTTAGCTGGATTACAGGCGCACGCCACAACGCCTAGTTTGCATACTGAATATATGCTGACGTCATAGGAACAATTCGATTGCTGATTGGCTGCTACCATTTTGGTAGGGAATTTGCCCCCCAAACAATGGCTATAATAAGAAATCCAAACCAATATCGAAAAGGCCTCGCGGCTTCGCCGCTCGTTCGCGCGTTCACTCGGGTTTTAGTGAATAGTCTCATTTCAGCCGCGCAAAATTGTCGGACATAGACCTAAGCCACGAGGCCTTGTCAAAAGGCTACTTACGCGTAGGCTTATTATGCGCGTGTCACAACTCTCTCTTTCAACGCGCTCTGCTCGAATGCTTTCAGCGCCTCAAGGCCACCGCACACCTTACGATCGGTCTGCGATCCGATTTCAGAAGAAAATGTAATATCATTTGACAAATCATTTAAAAAGGAAAAATATTTTTGATTGAGAGTCTGAATAGTAATACAGATAGTAAAATCGATTATACGGCCTTTGCCGAGTTTTCTAGTGGGTGGAATGGCCAAATCGGCTCCGAGTCGTAGTGACGTCACAAAATCGTACGACTGCCTACGATTTGAAACTAATTTTTCCCTTATTCCCTGTAGAAAACTGACAGCTCAGCAAAAGCCTTCGTTTATTATTCATATTACTTTTCAGAACCTGAATAGGGTAGATTTCATTTGTTAAAATACCAATATTTAATGCCACAGCGATTTATTTCAGAAATCGGATCGCAGACCGATCGTAAGGTGTGCGGTGGCCTTTAGGGCAGCTGGGCTGAAGCCGGGGTAATAATAGTACTTTGTAGGCGCCTTGAGCATCCCCTGGGACGGATATGTGCGCAATATAAATGTAGCTATTATTATTATATTTTATTATCATTGTTATAATTATAATTATCTTTATTATCATTCTTATTATCATTAGTAATAGTAGTATTAATATTATTATCATTATTATTATCATTATTTATATTATCATTATTATTATTATCATTATTGATATAAAACCAGAGTTTGAAACAAGGTACATTTAAGCAGACAATGAAACTGCATGTTTATTTTCATTGACTGATTAAAAGCTACAAAAGTTAATGTGGACAACGTTTAATTTGCCAAATTTCACGACGCATACATAAAAGAGTTAAATGATTGTCCTTTCTTGCAGAAGATAGTGTAGAATTGTTTTGAACATAATATATGAAAGTAATCCAAAGGTTTGTATAATACTCCCAAGTAACGTTCTTTAGAAAATAATTGTACTAGTCGAATATACCTAGGTTAATCTATTTCTAACGATTTAAGCATTGGTTAAACCGGGTAATGTTTAGTACGGGTAAAACAATTTTATTCTAAAAGAAACTGCCTGGAAGTTATTCTGATGGTCGAATTACGTAGTACATGAGAACAGTTGTGTAACATGAGGTTTTGGAATCATCACAAAGATAAGAGACTGACTCGATCTTGCTAAAATTCACAAAACAGCGAAAAGCACAGCACACCAGTGCCGTCACGAGCTTTTTTCAAGGGGGGGGGGGTGCCTTTCGGAAAAAAAAAAGACAAAACTTACCAACTCCAATGTCAGGCAGTGGTGCTGGTGGCGCAGATATGAGCTGTTCGACACTACACAATAGTGCATATAGCCGGCCGGCCGGCTTATTTGACGCCCCCCCCCCAAAAAAAATCCTTTTCTTTTTTTTTTGTCTGGAGGGGGATGCGTTCGCACCCTCCGCACCCCCTGGCGACGCCCATGCACACAGATATGGATTCATGAAACTACACACAAATGTGGCCGAAATTTTGGTCAAAGATCGTGTAAGGAAAAAAGTTACAGTCTTATTTAGCATATGAGAGCATTACAAAGCAGTCCTGTTCGTGGGACATGGATACTATAATATCTTCTTCCACACAGGAATAAAGAAGAATGAGAAAGCCTACAAATTATTTGTCACCATTACCAGAACTAAACCTTCTGTTTAAAGGAAACCGTTGAAATTCGGAACAAAAAACTGTTTTCTTATGCTTTCACAAAATTAATCAGTATAAACTTACGTTATCATGGGTTCCTTTGTCATTTTCCACGAACATCGTTTGCACATCGAGGTGGAAATTATTTTTCATGTAATCTGGATTCTGTTCGAAGAATAAAGCAAAATGAAACAAGCCCGAAACACACACACACACGCACACAAACCCGGGCAGAAGCCATGAAGTCCCCCCAAAACATGAGTTTTCATGAGTATTTTTAGGTGAAAAAAATAAGCATCTATATACCTTTGATAAAGTTAAATAAACTGGTAAGGATTCAGGTGTGAAACTCCCGGAGTATACTTCAGCTTGTATTGTTTAGTAAAGCAATTTCATGCCTTGACCACCCGTAAACTAACGGATGGAGTCACGGAGACAAAGTCCTCGAAAACTCTGAAGATAAGTAAATAAACAGGCTTTGATCAATTTAGTTAGGCAAGACACCATTAAAGTGAGGTATTTGACTCATTTTTTTTTCAGAATTCATTTTATATTTGTTTATTTATTTACTCATTCATTTATTATTAAATTGGTCGAGTGACGCCCCTGGTTCCCCTGCTACTTAAAATGACAATACAACAACAAGATCAGTCCTTAAGTGGTATGGGAGGTAGGTTAGCCTGAAAGTAATCTCTCAGCAAAATATCATAGCTGATATATTGATTATTGACTAAACAATGGAGCCACATCATATACTTCATTCAGACACAACTTCGGAAAACCGTGCACAGGTAAATACGCCGAAAACGGCAGTGTTTACAAAAGGCATGGGGAAAATCTTGCAAAGTCAACATGCTGTTGATGTAAAAAAAAAACCCCCAAAACCCCCCAAAAAACAAACAAACAAAAACCAAAAAACAAAAAAACAAAACAAAACAAAACAAAACAAACAAACAAAAATAATGCTGTGTCTCAATTGTCTTCAAAGTCCTTGAATAATTCGTCGTATAAAATAACTTTCAAATGACAAACATTTTAAATAGCTATATCCACAGCATTATTTAAAAAAAATACATATCAGCAACAATAATACAAGTCATAAAAAATTACAAATCAAAGTATCAGATGCTAACCCATGACCCACTGCACTGCTGACCCCACATTTGAAATATTTATGCCCATATTAAAGGGAAAGTCCTCCCTAATATTAAGTTGATTTAAATAAAATAAGAAAAATGAGAGAAACAGATTAGTGAAAGTTTAAGCAAGATCCCACAAGAAATAAGAAAGTTATGAATTTTTGAAGTGGTAATCAATCAAACACAAATTGGCAACTCCGTGACATATCTTGCGAGCTCCTCTCCCATTTTCTCAGTACAGAAAAATCTCATAAATTTTCATTTTCTAAATTTTTGATGAAGGAATTGATTTGTTTCATACATGTTTTGTGTGAAAACATATGAGCAATGATTTTATCTAAGCTGCATGTACGAATATTTTCTTTAGAGAAAATGGAAGGATTTTTGGGTATACAGGGCAAATGGGAGAGGAGCTCGCAAGATACGTCACGGAGTTGCCAATTTGTGTTTGATTGATTTTAACTTAAAATATTCATAACTAGTTATATTTCATCGTATCTTGCTCAAACCTTCACAGATCTGTTTCTTTAATTTTTCTGCTTCTTTTAAAATCAACTTGTGATCAGGGTGGACTTTCCTTTTAAATAAAGGTTTAACTTAGTCAACTGATTTATGGAGAGCTATGTGTTCACCTCTTTATTCGATACAAATCACTTTACTTACAAAATGATGAAGTAATCAAGTGATAATAAGAAAATGAAATATTTATTTCACAGTGACATGATTTTTGTTTGTTGATTTATTTACAGAATAAATCAAATGGTAATTTTTTACATTTGGCGCTTCATAAATCAATGTACTAGCCAGTTAGTCGGGGTTTAACCACTACCTAAAGTAGAGGTCGGAGATCAGTGGGTTTAACCCTTTCGAGACAATCGACCACATTTTGGGGTTTGGCTCAATAACTGTTGATTCAGAGCCGTAAAAATAATACCAGATGCATGAGTAGAAAGAGCAAAAAATTCTGCACACACTGTGTCCATTTTTGTTGCATGACCATATGTTGATGCTAGGAATGTTAAAAAGGAGAATAAGTCTTAAAATGCTTAAATTGGCAACAAACTGAGAGGTTCAAAATCATTGTTTTTTTGTCAAAATTTACAAATCTTTCAACTTTTCGACAAATTTCATAACAATGTTTATTGTTTTCATTACACTTTATTAGAACCATGTAGCACTAAAAGAAAAATATTATTGTTTCTAATTCGAAGAACAAAATGTGATCAATTTAGCCCTGAAATAATTCCTGTCCTAAAAGGTTGAACCTGACCTAAAGTTAGTACGCTTCTATGAATACCAACCAAAAATTTTACTAGTATTTACCGAGTAAACTGTCTTGATTTGCGGATAGTTGTTCCAGGTTTTGGCACTGATTTCCAGCGAGCCTTTCGGTGCAAGCATCCTTATTGTCCTGGGAACTTTCCTAGAACAATATCAAAATAGGAAACGAACATCGCTTTAAGAAAAACAAAAACAAAAGAGCAACAACAAAAAACAAACCCCAAAACATTCCTTTTTTCAGATCGTTACTTCAGTTTCAATTCAATCTTTATTTATTATCCAATTTAAGAAAAATACAAACATTGAAATATATATACTGGGCGTTAAAAAAAAAAGGAAACCCAACTTTGAAAATTTTCTGTCAATGCACTATGCATTTACCGGCGTTGAATTTCATATAATATGAAAGAATAATTCATTTGCTTTCCAATCATGCCAATGGTAACTTGTTTAGGTTTCCAGGGTCGCGCATTGTCTTCAAAATTAAATGCAAAATTCTTGTTGGTTCACTTTCTTGTAAAACACAATAGGCATGGTTTTGTTTAAATGTCTTTGTTAACTAGCTTGGTTGCTCTTCATGTTAGTAAGCAAATCTCATAATGAAAGGGATCTACCTTTTTGCACTTATACTTTTTTTGCTTGTCAGAGAATTATGGAGTAAAACATGTGATAACACCCCCCCCCCCCCCCCGCACTGAGCAAGTTTTTGAGGGCTGGCGAGAAGAAAAAATACGGGTCTCCCTATTTCTGAGGGCTGGAGGAAAAAAAATTGTCACACCACCCCCACTGAGCGAGTTTTGGAGGGCTGGCGAGAAGAAAAAAAAATACGGGTCTCCCTCCAAGCAGACATTTGACAACATTTGCCCCCCTTGTAAAAAATCCTGGGTACGCCACTGTAGACAAGTTACCATTGGAAAGAATATGAATTACTCTTTCATATGATATGAATTTCATTGTCGGTAGACATATAGTTCATTTATAGGAATTTTTCAAAGTTGGGTTTCCTTTTTTTTCAACTCCCAGTATATACAAATCAGATTTTAAAGTAAGCTACAATGTATATGAATTCATACGAAATAATGAGAAGAACAAAACGGAGCATCACTGAAAGCCTATTGGGGCTTGATAAGTTGATGGTCCCGAAAATCGGCAAATATGGTGTAGAATATCATAACTATAATTACGGCGGCAGAGACAAAGTAAGGAAATCCACATATATTTTTTTTGGTAGTAACTCAATCTTTTAAACTACTAATTAAGAAATAACTAGGGCAAAGAATTCGACACAACACTTCCAAAACGACCGCGAATCGATTTTTAGAAATGACTGAAGTTAATTTCCATTCATGATATTTCATTACATCAGAGGCGGCTGAACGTCGGGCTCGGGGCTTGGACAGTGGAAGTGAGGGGGGGGGGGGTGGGACCTTTTGTCCGACAAACGAAAGGTGCCCCCCTACTCAGAGGCGTCAATTCCTTCGAAATAGACAAAGCATTGGAGGGGCAGGGCATTGTTCACAAATAATGCATGCTCCTCCAATGCTTTATATATATCGAACGAATCGACGCTTCTACCCCTACTTCCATTGTCTGAGCCTGACGTTCCGCCGCCTCTGCATTACATTAAAAGCATCATAATCATAAACTTGATAGTTCAAATGTTGTTGTTGTTGTGTTTTGGGTTCCTGTTATCCCTAGAACGTCCTTTACATTTCTTATCAGACCATTCCCTACATGTTTTTATACTGTGGACAATAAATTCCAAGTTTAAGTTCAAGGTCAGATCTAGTGCTGTCGAATTTATCACTAGTCTGTGATAATGTGATTTGATTTGGCATAATACTTCTCTACATGAACCGCTGTGCATTGTCGTACTCGTAAAGTCATAAAGTTACTTTCAGTCAATTTTTCCAGACAATGGAACATTCCATGATCTAAACAGCTGTTATACTAAAACAATAGCCTCCAACATGAGGAATCTGACAGATTTGGACATCCTTGATTTGATTTGACTTGATTTATTACCATCAACAACATTTAAGTACAATACACCTTTTTTTATACAATGATGTTTACATATAAAGGAAGAAAAGCATTGGTTGGTAAAGGGGACCAGATAATAGCACATGTGCTAGTCGAGCCTGACCCACAACAAGAAAAACAAACAAACAAGTATTTCGGTAAAGTTCAATTATTACCAAAATTAACAATAATTAACTATTTGCATGAACGTTTTCATTTATGATTTACTCAGCAAGTGTGTCGTAACAGAATTCCGAAACTTACTTTTAGACCTGGTTAATCTGATTTTAAAAGGTAATCTATTCCAAAATTCACTACCAATGAAAGACAATGAAAATTGACCTTGCGTCGTTCTGAATTTTGGTAGACGCAATTGTCCACTTTCCTTTTGCCTTGTGGAGCACCTATGCTGTATAATGTCACAGTAATTTACTAAAGTATAAGGCAAGTTGTTATTATACAAATCAAACATGAAAGTAGAAATTGACAAATCATGCAAATCATATACATTAAGGATTCGCAAACTTTGGAACAATGGAGTCGTATGAGTTCTCCATTCACTGAATGTTATGGCGCGGACCGCCATTTTCTGTGAATACAATATGCTTCTAAGGCTAGTCTTATAAGTGCTTCCCCACACTTCTATTCCGTAAGTAATGTGTGGTTGTATAAAGGCTTTATATAGCAGTATTAAAGTGCGCCTGGGTACAAAATGTCGCAACCTAAATAACACTCCAACTTTCTTTCTTATGCACTGATTTACAAAACGAATGTGCTTATTCCAAGACAGATGTTTATCAATGTTGATTCCAGCAAAAGTCGCAACATCAACTTCTTTGATTTCCTCACCAGCTATTTTCAGTTTACCATTCATACCTATTTTTTCCCTCTTGCTACTTATTAGCATGAAATTAGTTTTCATCGAGTTTATTGTAAGTTTATTGGCTATGCACCAGTTTCGTATCTTCTGTATGTTATTATTCACTTCATCTGCATTAATTTTGACCTGGTCAGCTGGAAAAGTATATGGAAAAGGTTCGAATCGTCGCAAACAACCGAAAATTGAAATACTCAGTTACTGAAGGCAAATCATTTAGATCAAAAATAAAGTTGGCCCTAGAACTGATCCTTGTGGAACATCACATTTTATCTCCTGCTTTTTGGATAATGTTTGACCACACTGAACAAACTGAAATCTGTTACTAAGACCCCGTTTACAGTGGGCGAAAGGCCGGCCTCGGGCCAGCCCGAGGCCGGCCTAAATTTTGATGTAAACGCACGAACATCGAAATGCGGTACCAAAAGCGGTACCAAAATTGCGGTACCGAGACTACCTCCAGGAGGTAGTCTCGGGCCGGCCCGAGGCCCGCCTTTTGTTGATTTAAACGCAAGCGGACCCAAATGCGCGGCCAAACCCAAACCCACTCAGCTGGTCGCGCTGACGTCACTCGCACCAGTTATACTGTAATTACTGTGTCAATGACGGTCTAGCAAGTGACGTGATGTGGTTTTGTCATTGAATTGAAACAATTCTCCAGTAAATTTCATTGGAGGCAGGTAAGAGCAGATCTACATATATTCGACCTTTTTTCCATTCTTTTAACGATTAAAAAAAAAAAGATTTGTTTACATGTAGAGCGGCCACTCCGACGAAAAAAGAACATGCGAAAGGAAACTTCACTCCCGGGCCGCCTCGACAAGGCAGTGTAAACGCAAGAAAATGCGGGGCCGAGTACTGCAATGTAGGCGGGCCTCGGGCGGGCTTCGGGCCGGCCCGCCACTGTAAACGGGGTCTAAGATACTAAGATCCTCTATAAATTTTACACAGCTGGTAAATGTGCATGATCTATACAAGATAGGTATCAGTTCACTGATTGTAAACAGTGGCGTAGACCCCACCCCTCCTATCGAATGGAAAAAAAAAAATAAATGAATAAAATAAAAAAATAAGAAAGGAAAAAAAAAGAAGGAAAGAGCAAAGATGAGATAGAAAAAACCCCCCAACCCGAATGCAATCAGAGAAGAAGAAGATGATATTACAAGCCCCTCTCCAGTGGCGTACCCAGAATTTTTTAAAGGGAGGATGCCTTTTTGCTCCAAAATTCTCTGACAAGCAACAAAAAAAAAAAAGAAAAAAAAAAAAGGTTATCAGCATCTTGGGGTTAAAGACAAACTTTTGTTTCATTTTTGGACACCTAAAACACTGCTAAAGGGGATGTTTGAACATCTACAACACCAAAAACACCCCCGTCGGTACGCCTATGCCCCTCTCACATCATCCACTCACTCAATGTCCTTGTTCTCATTCATTTCATCAACGTAGTAAGACCGCCCTCTTCCCTCATGACGACAGTGCCCCCCTCCTAAATGATTGAAACCACGCCACGCCACTGGTTGGATTAGATTTATTTGGAAGTTATAAAATTCTGCACTTACGATGCCAAGTGCAGTATCTTATGGTAATACTGGCCCTTTTCTCCGCTGTCTTTTTCGTAAGGTTCATTAGCTACTATCTCTATTCCTTCTCCACCACCGGTCTCCTCGAGGTAAGTAGTACACAAAGTGTAGAGCAACGCGATTTCAAGCTTTATGAGAGAAAAAACAACAACAACAACAACACACAAATGGAATCAAAAGATATTGTGTTAATAATAAGAAAGATGGCATATAGCAAATAGTAAATTCTAAATTGATAATTGCATATTAGTATGCTATAAATACAGTTCATTATACAGAATAGCGCCAACTCGATAAGATGAGAAGTCATTTTGCAGTCACTATTTCGGGTGGGGGCGGGGGGCACTTTTTCCCCTAAGGTTTTAAATTCGAAATGTTTTAGAATAACGAAATCACAAATTTTCCATACCAGGAAGTTCATAATTTCGAAAATTACATAGGGTTCATAATTCAAGAAAGTAAAAAAAATAGGGTCCGTGATTCCGAAAATAAAATAGGGTTCATATTAATATTTTCACCGGAGCAAATGTCAGAGCGAATACAAACGATATTAATAATGACAACAAGAGGATGATCGAAATGAAATTTCAGTTTAGAAAAAAAAAAAATCTTCTACTCACCTCCTCAAGAGATATATATGGAAGAACAATACGGCTGTAAACAAAAGAAAGAAATAACACCCTGGTTATTACGCTAATCATAAACATAATAAGCTAAGGAGATATAAGAGTAATGATAATAATGAATAATGATAATGAGGATGAGGATGATGATGATGATGATTATGATGATGATAATGATGATGATGATGATAATAACCTCACCTTGGTCGAGTGAGACATTGACGATGTAGATAAATGCCTTGCCAAAGGATGTTAGTGCCGGGACAGGGATTCGAACCCCGAACCATTCGATCAACGATCCAGTGATTTATCCACTACTATATAGACAACGACAGCTCTATTGAACATATCACTTTGTGGTGTAGTGGTTAAGTCACCGGACTACGGAACACATGGTAAGGGGTTCACATCCTAGCCACGGCACTAATGTCCTTTGAATTGGCAAGGCATTAATAGACATTTCACACTCTCCACCCACGTGAAGTAGGCCTAAATGGGTACTCATAATGCAGAAATTCCTTGAATGCTTGAGCAGGTTGTCAGGGTAGCCTGGGTAAAGCCAGGGTAATAATAGTATTCATTGCTATGTATCCCCAGGAAAAAGCGCATTAGAAACTGTTAGTGGATTAGTCTAGTGGATATGTCATCGGACTAAAGATCATAAGGCACGGGGTTCGAATCCCAGCCCAGCACTAACGTCCTTTGCCAAGACAGTAATCGACATTTGCCACTCTCGACCCAGGTGAAGTAATTGGGTACCGGTAGAAATTTATTCCTTGAAGCTCCAGCGCCTTCATTACGTCAGGGCAGCTGGGCTGAGCCGGGGTAATAATCCAAAGTTCTTTGGGAGCGCATAGAAACATTGATAAAAATGTATTATGCGCTATACACGAACCTGATTATTACAATTATAATTATTATTATTACTTTTACAATCAGTTCGTAAATATACTGGTAATTTGTTTCGATGACATCATAATGTTGCTGTACTCAAAGTATGATCAATTTATAGGCGTAATTGGCGGTAGTGGAATACCTCGTGTGCATCGGTACGGCGACAGGAAAGGCGCCCGGGGGGGGGGGGCACTCGAATTACATTTTGACGGGGGTGTGCCTCACGAATCCCCGAAAAGGGGGTCTAAGGAACTGACTTCAAGGTGTAAAATACGGGGTCCTGGGAACTATGATCTATTGGGCAGAGTGAAAAACAGGGTCTAGGGAACTACAAAACTAACCGGCAGAGTGAAAATAGGGGGTCTTGTAGCGCTAGGAGCTAGCTAGCTGGAGCAGTTTTCAAGGCTCGCGCGACGAAAGGGCCTAGGGCGCGAGACCAGGTCGAGCGACCACTGCCTCCGCCACGCTCCCGGCCGCATGCGCACGGATATGTTTCATAACGGGGGTCTTCAGAGCGGGGCTGAGCGGCTCCTGAGCGGAACTGAGTATCTAGAGAACGGAAATCGGGGTCTGAAAAAGGGGGTCATCAAAGCGGCACGTCCCCGTACCACCAATATACGTGAGTGCCCCCCCCCCCCCGGGGAAAGGCGGCGCCGAAGATTGTACCTTGTGAGACACCCTGAAGAATACAAACGCTGAATTATGTCCTTGAAAATTTTTACCAGTATTCTTAACCTAATCCACGTCGCGCCGCTATTGGAAATGATATATTCTTTCTTTCGATACTCTCCACTTTGTTGAAGTGTGGAAAACAGCTATATAGATCACCGCACCAAATGAAAAGAAGTTACGGAGCAAGGACACGCTTGATATAATACGCACACAATGGGCCGAAACTTCTGAAAAACAGACATATATATTTGGATATCTAAAGATCTCAGGGCACTCTTTCTCACCTGAAGAGGCCTATGTCTCTAAATTGTTTACCCTCACTATTCATAAGTCGGTCCCCTGCAATCAACAAACTGAAAGAATGCATTTCCAGATACAAAACAAGAACAACAACGACAAGAACATGCTCGAAATGAAATACATACCGTAAACGGCCGGGATATAGCTAGGGATAAAACCGAGTGTGACAACATCCCCCCTATAAATGTTGCAGAATTAACAAATTTTGTTTCTTTTAATAGTTAAGAGGAAAACTACAAGGGCCTGCTTCATTATAGTGTAAACAAAATGTGATGCCAAAAATATATTTTCAATTTTGTCCTATTCAAACCGTTTTACATTAATTTAACTTTGGGAGCAATTGAGAGAAGGGGAGTGGAGAGAAACATGAAACATGAAAGAAAACGTTTTTCCGGCTAAAAAGTATATGTGATTGGAAATACCTTAAGAGTGAATTCATATGGAGCCATCTGACCAAAACAATAAAAGAAATCGTCAAAATCTGATATACACACAACTGTGGGGAAAATGTTTGTTATAACGTTAGTAGGCCTATCTATGCTACATGTGTTTCATTTTGATTAATTTTGTTTTCACTATCAAGTTTTTTTTTCTAATCTAGATTACAAGGTTTATTCGAAAAGCAACACGTCAAGAGAGCCAGATGATCTAACTGAATACAACAGAGATACAAAGTAACTTGGCAAGTGCAAGGCATTCTGTCCCATACAGTAACCGACTAGGCCTACATCAAACATGTCAAAGATTTTACTTTAAATGATTATATTGATTTGAGCATCCCTACGCTATAGCTTTGATCAGGTAAAATATGAAGGAAAACGATACTTTCTGTGCTTATAATACGTCTATGTGCTAATAACCAAAACTGTTCATTGCCCCGCGATAAATAGTATGGGACACAAAATAACTGAATACCTTGGAATTGCTACAACAATTATTAAAAGTTCCTTCCTTGTGGTTATTCAATGTAATACGTACTATTCCATATACTCTGGGGCTGAAGCTGCCATCTTGCTGTGCTTTTTTAACCTTTCCTCTGAACTTCTCCAAAATACGATGCGTGATAGCCAGGCGATGCTTACCCGAACGAACCTAGTCCTGCTGCAGTATGATCTACTAAAAACTAACCCGAACGAACCGAGTCATCCAAGTGATCTATATTATAGTTAAAACGGTGCGATAGCATACCCTGTAAGCTCTGATGGATTATGACAATGGCTTTTCGCCCACGCAACCACAAAGTACTACCCAAGTACCTACCCTTAATTTTATTCATGTTAATTCGATCGCAAAGATTCTTCCAAAATCGACCTAAAGCAATTTCAATAGCCTTGTGCATTACATTTTGAAATTAGTGAACATTACAAGGATATCACGTAATCCGAACATGATTTCCACAATAGGCTGTACAATATAGGGTATTGAAATTGCTCTCGAATTGATTTCTTGTAAGTCTTTGCGATCGTGTTTGTTGACAACCAATTCCTAATCTATGAGGTCGAGAGAAAGCTTTTCTTTGGTGCACTTGCATGTGGCATATATTCTACCTCAAAACCAACAGACGGACCACGAAAGAGAGACATATTTAAAGAATCTCAGTTTCCATATAATATCACTATGATAACATAAATGTTTTACTGTGATATATAATCACATCATTATGATACATGTTAAAAGAGTATAATGAATAAGATTCCTATATTTATCGAAATTCCAATGAAAAGAAATTGCGCTTAATTCTACGTTATGAATTAACACCACCATTCCTTTATCCCATATTCTTTATACACTGTACAATTTAGTATCATATTACAGTGTAATAAGTGTATGTAGTTTTGAATTGAAAATCGTCTCTGTTGTAGAGGAGCCAGGCCCGTCACGCACACTAATCTGCAATTTTCTGGTACAATTTTCAACTTTTATTACATTACGTTTCATTTCTGTAAGACCTCTTTACATGTTGTAATTAGATATGATATGTAAACTTGTTGGTATTTCCATTCCAGCCAGAGGTAAAAGGCCACCGCACACCTTACGATTGGTCTGCGATCCGATTTGTGAAATAAATCGCTATGGCATTAAATACTGGCATTCTAACAAATGAAATCTACCCTATTCAGGTTCTGAAAAGTAATATGAATACTAAACATATAGGGTTTGGGTGAGCTGTCAGCTTTCTACAGGGAATAAGGGCAAACTTCGTTTCAAATCATAGGCAGTCGCACGATATTTGTGACGTCACTACGACTCGGAGCCGTTTTGGCCATTCCACCGACTAGAAAACTTGGCAAAGGCCGTATTATCGATTTTACTGTCTGTATGATTATTCATCAGACCCTCAATCAAAAATATTTTTCATTTTTAAATGATTTGTCAAATGATATTATATTTTCTTCTGAAATTGGATCGCAGACTGATCGTAAAGTGTGCAGTGGCCTTAACTGGCTGAAATTGCTGAAGTCTGAACAGTGTGGAATAATGCAGGACATTTTCGAAATCAGAGCCCCAATATGTTACGTAATCATTAATTGATGTGTCTTTTTACCCTTACATCCACTGTCCATTTCAGATCTTGGCTACATCAGTGTATTATTCAGTCCACCATTCAAAAAGCTATACTGCATGTGCCAATTGATGGCAGAGGAACACAAGTTCAAATTTCCCATAGCAGGGGGTTCAAAATTCCGAAAATGAAATAGGGTTCATAATTCAGAACATTTGATGCATTACTCCGAAGGTTCGTAATTCCACAAATGAAAAAAAGGTTCTGAATTCTGAAGGTTCGTACTTCCGAAAATGCAGTAGAGCCCTACATAACGAACCGTCGGAGTAAAGAACCCATGAACCTTCGGTAAAACGACATGTAAACCGAACACAACATGCATAAGTCAATCAAAGACTACGTAAGGGCAGAGATTGTAGTAAAACTACTACTACTAAGTTACCTTGATAAAATATTTGATTCATGATTTTTTTTACAATTCCTACCTGCAGTCATGCATGGAGTCGATGTTATGTAACAAACACAATACATGTGTTCTGTGTTCACTCATATGACTAAATGAGAGGTGGAATTTGTTAACAATCTTTTCATCAAAAGTTGACAGTACTCTAGATGGATCCCGTGTGTTAAATTTAATTTAGAAAAGAAGAGACAAAAGGAAAGAAAGTAATGCAATGAGGATTTATGATAGTTTTCCAACAATTTCTCTCTTCCTTCCTCTTTCTTCTTCCGAGGGAGTATCCCTCTCTCCCTTGCTCTCTATCCCTCCTATCACTCTTCCTTTCCATTTATGTACATATCTCCTCTCCTCTCTCTCTCTATCTCTCTTCTCTCTCCATCTCTCTGTCTGCTTACGCGGAATTGTCCCTGTCTCATGTGCTCTCCCTTCCTCCCTGCCATCATTCTTTCTTTCTCTTTCTGCACATATCTCCTATTCCCTCTCCCCCTCTCTCTCCCTTTTCGTCTCCCTCACACCTCTCTCTCCCTCTCTCTGTCTTTCTGCCTACGTGGGATTGTCCCTGTCTCAAGTGCTCTCCCTTCCTCCCTGCCACCACTCTTCCTTTCTCTTTCTGCACATATCTCATATCCTTCCTCTCTCTCCTTTTCCGTCTCCGTCGCCCCTCTCTCTCCCTCCCTCTGTCTTTCTGCTTATTTGTGAGTGTTCCCCTATCTCTTGCTTTCCCTCCCTCCCATCACTCCTTTCTCTTTCTGCACATATCTCATCTCCTCTCTCTTTCTCTCCCCTTTCTCCATCTCTCTCCCTCTGTCTCATGTGCTCTCCCTTCCTCCCTGCCATCACTCTTTTCTCTTTCTGCACATATTATCTCCTCTCTCCCCTCTCACTCTTTGCCCCTTCTTTCTTTCCCTCTCCATCCATCTCACTCCTGTCTTTCTGCCTGTTTGAGCCCCCCCTCTCATGCTCTCCCTTCTATTCCTCTTCCTTTCTCATTCTGCACATATCTCATCTCCTCTATTTCTCCCCCTCTCTGTCTTTCGCCTCCGTGTCATTGTCCCTCCTGCTCTCCATTTCTCCCTTCCTCTTATCACTCTTCTTTCTCTTTCTGTACATAATTATCTCCAATCCTCTCTTTAAAAAAAAAAAAAAAATCTGTCTCCCTCCCCCTCCCCATTTCCCTCCCATCTCATCTCTCTCTCTATTTCTCTCTCAATCAGTCTCCCTCTCTCTGTCTCTTTGCCTCGTCTCTCATGCTCTCCCTTCCAACGCTATCTCCCCTCTATTTCTTTCTCTCTTAAACTGAGCTCTTTGATCTCTCTTCAAAAGGACTTCATAAATTTCATAATTCCATTGTTTTCTATTTGTTTTAATTCAATAAGATACATGGACATGAAAAATGCACAATGTAACAAAAAATTAGAATTAATTGAATTAACTGAATGCAAAGCCCCAGTCCATTTTACACTCTCAGCTGCAAATGTTAAATCATCATTGTGACGATATACCTGACATTTGCTCCGGCGACAATTGTTTTGGGCTTTATTTCTTCAAAGACAAAGTGTTGCTATTGGGTTTGAAAGAGAAGGGTGAGTTCTGCTGGGAAAGGTGAAAATGATTTGAGAGCTTTCTCATTCCTTTCATGTCAGTTTGGAAGAACATCATAGTACTAGACATGTCCCCTGAAAAGAATTGCTCTTCAAGTGCCCTCATATTCGAAATAGGACAAGAAATGGCGAAAGTGTTCGGGCCAAACATTCATGCCACGTGTGTGTGTGTGCAGTCCCATGTGCCCATTTTTGTACACAGTACATGTGCTTGTCAGTGAGATTCGGTCAATTTCTTATCATTTTGATGATTCAAAAACCTCAAAGTATACGCCAATTCTTATGTAGAAGTGATCAACCTTTCCCAATTGATTTGAGACATTTATAATAAATAAAGTTGCAACAATGTTACTTACTATTCAAAGGGGGAGCAATCACAAAAAATGTTTTTATGTGGATTCCTTAACTGCCATTCTGGCATCCTGTGACATCAGCTTTAAAGGGGGAAAGTCCACCCTGGTATTAAGTTGATTTGAATAAAAGAAGAAAAATAAGAGAAACAGATCGGTGAAACTTTGAGAAAAATCCGATAAGAAATAAGAAAATTATGAATTTTTGAAGTTGTACCCAATCAAACACAAATTGGCAACTCAGTGACATATCCTGCGAGCTCCTCTCACATTTGCTCAGTACAGAAAATTTCATAAATTTTTATTTTCTTAGTTATTGATGAAGCAATACATTTGTTTCATGCAAGTTTTGCATAGAAACATATGAGCAATGATTACATCTAAGGTGCATGTATGATTGAATATTTTCTTTAGAGAAAATGGAAATTAATCATTTTTGGGGTACAGGGCAAATGGGAGAGGAGCTTGGAAGATACGTCATGGAGTTGCCAATTTGTGTCTGATTCATTACAACTTTAAAAATTCATAGCTTTCTTATTTCTTATTGTATTTTGCTCAAACCTTCACTGATCTGTTTCTTTAATTTTTCTGCTCCTTTTAAAACCAACTTGTAATCAGGGTGGACTTCCCCTTTAAAATAGTACTTCTGTGGACAGGTATTGCAAATTTTACTAATAAAATTGCACTCAAATAAAGGTATAAGTGACATGTGTGTAAACTCGTCGATGCACTGCCATTAGGATTTGCCTTGCTTGAAAGTGAACTTCAAATAATTTCCCTTTAATTGTTAACGATTTGAAAGTCTCCTTTAGATTTACATAAGTCCACATTCGATATATTTTTTTTCTTCTCAAAAACGATTTTGGTGATCTTTCCCCTTCAAAGATTCTTAGATGAGGTATTGAATCATAAATACAAAATATTCATTTCACAAGTACCGTGTAAGCTAGTAAAAATAGACGACTTTCCGGTAGATGCCAACTTACCCGAAAGTTGGTATTCCACGAGTGACTGGAATTTCAAGTGCAGTACCTTCATGTTTGTTGATAACAAAGGGGCTATGCATAGTTGCAATATGTTGCTTTCAATTCTGCAAAAACTATTGTAGTTTCTAGGTTGAATGAGTTTTCTACCACTCTCA
Organism: Heliocidaris tuberculata; assembly: GCA_025618425.1. Taxonomy (NCBI): domain Eukaryota; kingdom Metazoa; phylum Echinodermata; class Echinoidea; order Camarodonta; family Echinometridae; genus Heliocidaris; species Heliocidaris tuberculata. The sequence goes on from CM046850.1 coordinate 9,098,002, forward strand.
ATAAATATATGTTTGATTGTATGGAACAATCAAGACAGCACTCGGTCAAAACGAACCCCCCCCCCCCCCAAGCCCTTAGGGGCAAAGGAGAAGGTAATCCTCTTTCTAGTATATATATATATATATATATATATATATATAATAAAAAAACTGTCATCATTTACAAATATGTTGTAGGAATTCAAAATTTTAAGAATTATAAAATTCACAGGCCAAGATCATTTCTACATGGGTAATATTGCATTCCATGCCATCCATGGGTACATAAAAAAGTGCATTAGACATAGATATATGTACGTTATAAAAATGTAAAAGTATACAGTTCCTTTAAAGACGAATACAAATTATTTGGGGAAATAAAACAGCATTGAAAATACAAACCAACATATACTGAAAAAATTTGAAACATTTGTGTGCAAGAAACTTTCATACATTTCACAAGAGGTTCAGATTCTCAAATGAGTCATACTGCAAAATAAATGAATCATAACACAGAGATTTTGCTAATTCCAAATGTGTTTCATGCCATCAAAATGGCCATCGTTACCAAAGGTTTTTGGTTTTGTAGTATGCAAGAGGATATCTTGAGAATAAATCCAACTCATCTATCGTGGCAAAGTTTGGGTGATTTTAGATGCAACTTACAGGCGAATTTGCCATTTGGAGATCTTTACGATCATTTGATGGACTGAAGTTCCCAGGCTACATTACAGTTACATAGGAATCCGTTACACACCAAGCTGTGTACCTCTGTTATTCATGTACATACATGTATGGCTAGAGAACCTATGTCTGCGGAGGTCCTTTGCTATTACGTGTAACTGTGTGATTCTGATAAGACAAAACACGCAACAATCAACAACCTTCGCCTTTATCACAACGACAGATATTCATGCAAAATTGATTGAAATAATATTGAGAAAAGGCCTTGTCTCAGCAATTTCATTTACAAGCCTTGAACTGTATGTTTTTCATGTTGAAAATCCCAAACTGTGCATAAATTGAATGAATGCGCATATACGAGACTCTCTAGTTTTTGCAATGTAAAAATGACACGGCTGCCATTCCTTGAAAAAATGGAAGTGTTCTTGCTCAAATTTTTTGGGGAATTTTGGCACATTTTCTCTTTAGTTTAAAAGGAATAATATCAAATCAAGTATCAGAGGAATTAAAAAGAAAATCCTTGTTAAATTTCAAGTTAAATCTCAGGTACGTAGACACAGGGCTCCCCACCATACATGAATACAGTCCCTTTCAAAGGAACAAGTAAATACAATCAAACCTGCTTTAGGGACCACCTGTCTATAAAGACCACAATTTTGATTTCCCTGGAAAAGTGTTTCTCATTCAAACGTGTATTAAAGGAACCTGTGCATAAAGACCACCTGCTCATAAAGACCACTCTTCTTGTCTCCCTTGAGCGATCTTTACAGACAGGTTTACAAAATTCAAGGATGCAGATTCACTAGAGACGACTTACATTTCAGTGAACTACAAAAACACTACAGAGCTCACCAAAGAGCCACATAAAATTGGACACCTAGAACCCAGTCGGTCTCTCATATTGCACGCCTAATGCTCCCCATTCATTCACTCCTGGAGTAGTACTGTAGTTGCCATGGTAACATCGTTGTTTGACATGCTCAGAGCTTGCATCACAGCTCCTCGGTTGAATCCCATATCAACAAGCTGCTGGATCTGAGGATGAGAAATAGTTTTGACTAAGACATTTAGATAGAGTGTCAAATTCTGATTAACATGGAGTGTCATCACTCAATAAAATATCTTGCTTTTGAAAAGCGGTGTCGTGCCAGGGATTGAACCCTTTACCTTCAAATTCAAGTATTGAAAAAATTGACATTCTATTAGATGTGCTGTATGGTGGTGATGAATTGAATAAAGGACATTGGGTAATGACCGAGTTACAGTCAATCAAAAAGAAATACAGTAGAACATCTATTGAGACTAAAGGCCAGTCCAGACTGAAATAGAAAACCACCTTTTAAAAAAAAAACAGTTCAGCAAAAATTAAAATGGGGGGCAGGGGGTCACAAAGATAGGCCTTATTCACTGATTTATGCATTGTAGCATACTGTGAAGTACACTAATATATCATTTCATTTTGCTGTGACAATATATTCTTTTATAGTAGTTTTTTGCTTCATGTCTGAAGGGGCCTTAAGGTAGCTTAGCGAAATGAAGTGGCAGGAAGAGACATGTCAGGAACCCAGAACGCTCAATCATTTGTTTTATTTATTTATTCATGCATGTTCATAATGTCATAATACAGATACAGCAGATACAAAATAGAGTACACAGAGTCCGAGTATACATATGAACACACAAAGGTGCTGCAACATAAGCTTAAAAAGCTTGAGTAGTTGTAACACCTAGGCATAGGCCTACATTAATCATATCTCATGGATTAGTTCTTTCAGTTAAAGAGAGAGAAAGAGAGAGAAGTTTATTTACACTACATACAAAGGGAAAGCAGAAGCAGAAAAGAGGAATCAGAAATGTGAAGGGGTGCCCTCATGTTGACCAATGATATATCAAGTGAATCAATTAGTGAAACTCATACTTTTATGGCATTGAGGGAGATCGATATCATTAGAACATGCAGCTAGTAAATATCTCTACTACCTTGAATAGGCTTTTCCACAATATGTCATTCAAATACGTCAAATTACAACTTTTCATTCAATGATATCACCAACTATTATGCCTTTTGTATTCTGGACGAGTCTCTTTAATAATAATAATAATAATAATACATAACATTTATATTGCGCTTAATACAATGTTTCTAAGCGCCGAAGTAGTATTATTACCCTGGCTTTAGCCCAGCTGCCCTGTAAGGCGCTGAAAGCATTCAAGGAATAAATTCCTACCAGGTACCCATTTACTACACCTGGGTGGAGAGTGGCAAATGTAGATTAATGTCTTGCCAAAGGACATTAATGCCGCGGCGGGACTCGAACCGCGAACCATGAGATCCACAGTCCGGTGACGTATCCACTAAACCACGACACCTCTTTGTGCCACTATATTTTGCTAAGTGCCCTGAAGCTAAAATTCACCTTGTCTTCTTCTGCATCAGAGCTGGATATAGAGCCCCCATAAGCCCCGCTGGTACTGGGTTGATCAGAGATATCCTGGAACACAGGCGGTGGTGGGGGTGACGGAGAAGGGGGGCTGGTAACAGGCGGGGTTGAGCCGTTTGCTGGTGGGAACGTGACCCCTGTGTCAGGTATACGAAGAAAAAAATGTATAGCTAGATTCACGGTTCCCTATCCTCTGTCCCTCTCTTCTCTTCTTTTTTTCTCTCATGTTTTCCTCTCTAATCTCATCTCTCTCCCCCCTCTTTCTTCTGTTTCCCTTTCTTTCCGTCTCAACCCCATTCTCCAGATCCCCCACCTTATTTCGTTTTGGCAAAATATCTCCCTATTTCTCTCTCTCCCTCTATCTCTCTCTCTCTCTCTCTCTCAATCTTTATTTCCCACTCTTACTCTTTATTTCCCACGCACACTCTCTCAAACACACACGCTCTCTCTCTCTTATCACTTTTTTTTCTCTCTCTCTACCTTTTCTTATTCTTACCCTTACTTTCTGTATCGATTGACAGGTACAAAAATTGAATAAGTGAAGGTCACGAATCTCACCTCCATTGTGATCACCATTCCTCACACTGTTCTGCTGACGAGGACTGCTGCTGCCTTCCTGTCGTCTCAAAGGAAATGTCTGGAGACAAAATATAATCAGTATATGATAATGAAGATGATGATAATGACTACTTGTAAAGTGGCAGCACACCATCCTATCCGTAATGCCATGGTCACAACTAGCCATGCACCTCTCTGCATCTGGTCTACGATGGATTCTACAGGAAATCCCTGCTTTGGACACACATGTTTGCACGTATTTTGCAGGCATGCAGTACAATGCAAGCGCCTGTGGGATCTTGTTGGACATATCCAACAATTTCTGCATGTGGCTACGTTTTTGATGAACGCAGGTGAAAGGCAGGGCCATCGTAATTCTTGCAAACATCGCACAAAATTCTTGCAAAACATCACGTGGGCTACTTGCGGTGGTCTTACAGAGCCATGTGGTACAGTACACCGCCATACAGAGCCATAACATATCGCATGGCAGTTGCATGGCACCTATACAGGGGTTGTATGTGCAAGCCGCGCATGAAGGATCGTAAGAAGGAGGTACGAATGGCAGGAGTTCGCCTACAACCCGACTGTAGCTGCAGACACACATTTGCAAAAAGACACACAGTTAGTTGTGACCCTAGCATATGAAAATACCATAAATGTAGATTCTAAATTGTTAATTCCAGATGCCTGTACATGACTCACTTGTCTGATGGGTCTCCTGATAGCGTTTTGTCTCTGGATGGTCCTAAACCTCTGAGCCTGTGCCAATAGCATCCTCTGTTCCAACAACTCCATCCTCTGCTGCCTCTGGATCTCCAGCGTTGCACCCATGGGAAAGGCGCCCTCGTTTGGCGGCCGTGAAGACAGCAGCCAACCAAACACGCTGTGGCAGAATGATGACATGGCCTTGGGAACCGTCGCCCATGATTTGACGTAGAAGAAGTTGAGACGGTAGAGAACACCTGCTGTGATCCCATACGCGATAGCAAGAGGTGTTGTGTGCGTGAGAGTTGTCAACTGAATAATTTAAAATGATACAATTAAAAACAAAAAGGGCAAGTCCAAAGTATTTGGTCATTTTTCATCCCATACATTTCCAATACCATGGAATACGGAACAAAATAAACAGTATTTTTATTAAATTAATTTTCCTTGATATTTTGCCTAATCCAAGCTATAGTGGGCTTATCAACTCAACGCAATCATCAGGTACCGGTAAACTCAAAACTTTGATGTAGTTGGTAACGTATGGGACAAAATACCATGGATATGCCCCCAAACCCTAAATTTGCATGTAATCCATGAATATTATAAGATCATCCAATTTTATATCTTTAATACTTGTTGTGTCCAGTAATATATCTGGGGATCAGGTATAGGAAAATATTTTCTGGAGAAAAATGGAAATTGATGAAATTATGTTTTAAAAACATATGGAGAATGGCTCACAAGGGAAATAGTAGAGTTGCAAACTGTAACAATTTTATATCCTTTATTTATTTGATTTTCCTCAAACAGCGATCACAACTTCATAAATTTCATATCCTTTATCACCTCATCATCAAGCTTGGACTGCTTTTTGGTTTCATTTTCTGCTTTCATCTTCATTTTCTGCTTTTATCAAAGTCATTTTGATACTAGGGTGGAAGTCCCCTTCAATTTCCTTCTCCAATTAAAAAAAAGAAAGAAGCAAAATACACCAGGGCCCTGTTTCATAAAACATATCATCCGCAATAAGTGCCATATTTCTATACAAATTTGCTCACAGCCAATCAAATGCAACAATTTCAGCAGCTTATATCAATTACTGTAACTTGTTATTGATGACAAGTTTGATGAAACAGGGCCCATGTAGACCCATGTAGACATAATTATAAGACGACTTACATAGATACCTAAGATGTATGATACCCATTTTCCTGCGACGACATCGGCAAGAAAGTGACTTTGTGTTGAAACATTGGGAATGTCCAAAAAGAATGGTACAAACATGGAAAATATGATGCTTTGCCTGAGTAATGAAATAAACACAAGAAAAAACAAAATTGAAATCTTATTTCAAATGCCTGGAAAAAATGATGTCGGTAACGGAAGGACATTTTGATTTTTCAAAACATCCTTCCGTTATCGAACACATCAATATGCAAATTTCATTACTGTTTGGCAATAACAGAATTTTTTTTTGAAAATCAAAGGCAGTTGATCTAATCTTACATCTCTGATGTTTGAAATGTTCTACCATTACAAAAAAAAATTGTAGTTATGGTTTCAAGTTGGTAAAATGTGTCTCTGAATGTCCTTCCATTACCATGGAATTGCCCAAAAGTTAAAATTCACTGCTACATGTATGCTCAAGTAGTGAAATATTAAATTACACCTAAAAAAATGACTACATGTCATGTAATAAGAAAAGTGTCAAATTGATACAGAGGATCCTCCATGAAATGTCCTCTACAGAATTGTTAGTCCTGAGCAAAAGATAATTTCAACTTTCAGCCACTTCAATTTTTTCACATGCATTCTAAAGCCTACATGTAGATTTTCACTATTTTAAAGTTGTACTACATGTATTTTTATAATCTACTTATTTCTAATACATTACATATTCATAGTTTATTTCTTCATAAATACAGGAAAATACAGGAAATACTGGAAATGATTATTAGACCAGGCTATATTACGCATACAAACTAACATAAATAATTTGTCCGTAATTCCTTGAAGAATAACTTATCACAACAATTCCACTTTTTGTGATATTTAATTTCCTTCTTATCACAAAATGACATTATCAGTAACCTTCCTTGGACTAATAACTTTTCCATGGCTGTACAACACATATTTCTTGAATAATATTGTTAGAAAACTTACGGTCCACACAACGTATGAGGCAAGACTTTGTACTCAAGTGCCTCTAATGTGAAGATAGTGGCCACCTCAGCTCCAATACAAAAAAGACTATTGGCTAAAAGGAATGACTGAAATTAGAAAGAAAAAAAAATAGTATTACAGATAAAAGTTGAGCTCTGGTCATGCAATTACATTGTGAAATAAACTGTCTGGAAGCAATTAGGATTACAACATTAAAATGCAGTACATAAGACTACACAAGCACATAATTTGGCATGACAGTTAGGTCCAAACTTTTCAGCTATTTCTCATCATATTTCGAATATGAGGGCACTTGAAGAGCAATCTTTTCAGGGGACATTACAGATATGATATTCTCCAACATTCTCCTACATAAAAGAATGAGAAAGCTCACACATTATTTTTCACCTTGACCAGATAGTCTGGGAGCCTGTCCCGAAATACTAGTCACCCCATTTTACCCATAAGATTTGACCCCATAAAGTTACTTAGACCATCTGAGTCACTGACAAAAAGGTTGTCAGCCTGACCGTAGCCGCCGGGTTAAGCCCCCAGAGCCCCCAAAAGGGACCTCAAAGTCGGGTCGATTTCACCCCATCTCACCCATGCACCAAACTTTGTCAGTAGGAAGTAGTATGACTGGACATTACAAAACATAAAAAACTGACGAAAATTTCCGTCGGGATGGGGTGTCAGACAGCCCCTAAAAATTGGGGTAAATTTTTCCCCTTAAAGCCCAGAGACCAAATTTTGTCAGAAGGAAGAGCTATGGATGTACATTCCAAAAATATAAAAACTGACAAAATTGTCCATTGGGAAGAGGGTGTCAGACCCCCTGAAATGAAAACCCCAAAGTGCCCTTTGACAATGCTTTGCCCCCCAAAATGCTCTGTATGGAAAGAAAAACCATTTTCTTACGTTCTGACTATGATAATTCAAAAGCGTTTCATTCAATTCACTTGAAATTTTCATAACATAATTTTGAGTATAATAATCTTCTTGAGGTGCAATTTGGTGTTAATTGGTATTTTGGTTAATAAGTAATTACATTGTGAAAAATGTATTGCTTTCTCAAAAGTAGCCAAAAAATATTGTCAGGATTATGTAAACACACCCATTGTCTATCTTCACCTGTTTTACAAGGCATAATAGAAGAGTTTTTCAGGTATCTGTGGTATGTGACTGCCAGGCTGAAATGTACTTTTCATGTGTTAATTGCACAGATACCAAGCAAGCTTCTCTATTATGCCTTGTCAGATGGTCAATGGCTGTGTTTACATAATCCTGACAATATTTTTTGGCTACTTTTGAGAAAGCAATACTTTTTTCACAATTTCACAATAAGAATGCAATCTTTTTTTTAATACAACAAAAATAACTGTCTTATATATAAAACGCAAGCTACATTAATTGCATGTACGCATTTAATGATTCATCAACTTTTCATTAAATATTTTACACAGTGAGTTGTTAACGTTCATAGGTGGTGATTCTCCTACACAGGGGACATCCATTTAACATCCCATCAGAGGGATGGAGTTTTTTTTTCCAATGGGGCCCCTATGGAACAGAGGAGGTGCATGTGTTCCATTAAAAAAAAAAAAATTGTTTCTGTAAAAAAGACTGTAACAGAGAGATGCCTGAAGTTTGAAAGGTTAACTAGCTGCATTCATGAAAGGTTAAGATTACAATCTTTCATTGATATAATGATCTGCAGAGAATACCAAATGAAGTGTCTACATGTACAGAAAGACAACACTAATAATTTGAAATCCCTCAAAGTAGAAATCATGAAATCATGCCTATATCCAGAGAAACGTAATCATGTACCTGCTACATCCATTCACAAGGCATACAGTTTTTGAAGGCTAAAGGTTTGGTCAGACCACATCAATAACGATAAAAGTGGTCAGACCTTACAGATAAAAATTGTTGGTTCTGTCGATCAATCACCATGGAAACAGCCTCTATCCCACCTTCTGCCACTACATCACATCGAAGGAGTGCAATTATTGGCTCATTATCATTGAGGTACTAAGTACTACAACAATTTCCAATTCATTTTCCACATAAACAACAGGGTAGGGATTTGGGAATGATCTCTCGTGAAAGTTATTTTTATCGTTATTGGTGAGGTCTGACTAGACCTTTAATGAAATATCTTCTTCTTCCTTTTTCCCCTGATTCAAATGATTTCAGGCTTTGCAGTTTGCATCACATAATCATATTCTATTTCTACGAAGATCATATATCATGTGGCCAATCCATTTTGGAACCTTGGCTATAACAAAGGTCACTGACCTCTGAACCAGGCTCCAGGGATCATGGTTGACCTCTGAACTTTTACTCTCAACCCAGATATCTTGGATGATTGCAATTGATGCAAGCACAACAGATATATAGGTTTTGTGAATAAAAAGTAAGTGGAACATTTATTACTGAATGGAAAAGCCTGTAGCCCACAATAGCAAATCATTACTAAACATCCACAATCCAATAATATATATTACATTACGCCACACAGGGACACCAATACTTACAGTGAATTTTGCTGACCCATATCGCCTCTCCAATACTCTGAAGTGATAGACCAGTGAAGCTCCAAGGAGCAGCGAATGGATTTCATGAAATGCCAATTTGCAGGTTACCAGACGCCATAACTAAAAGACAGAGGAAGACAATCAGAAAGGGGACTTTAATAGCATCTTCCTCAGTGGAATAAAGTCAAAGCAATAGTCATTGTATAAGGAAATAAGTGGCTTTATTTCAAGAAACATTAGAGATCAAGATTGATAATGAAATTGAACTGTGAGCACATATCACACTGCATACTGGTATATTGATTGGGTACACACGGGGGGGGGGGGGGGGTACCATACTTTTTACTTGCAGATTACTATGGATATCCATCACTACTACTCTGCATTTCTGATAAGTATTTTTTGTTAATGTAGTATCATAACCTCTGAGATTATTAATATGTTTTAAATACTTCCCCCTTTCTTTCTTTCTTTCTTTAATCTTTAATTTATTTCACACGTGGAAGATTACCATGTAATAACTACAAATTACTTATTTCTTATTTCTTATGGAAAGGATGTCTAGGTATTTTATTAATTTCGATCATTATACGGTTGGTTCATATGTTTTGTTTTGTCCCTTCATGTTTTTGTTTGCATTTTGTTGCTCTGTTTTAAAATATTGTCTAATATTGTCTATCATTTCACATTTATGTATTATGTTGTAAAATATCTATATGTGTTTTTGTCCAAGGCCCTAAAGAATAACAGTGTTTAACCACTGACTAGATTACCCTTGGTAAATAAGACAAATAAAAAAAAAAAATATATGCACATTCTTATAAAAAAAAATAAAAAATTTCAAATTCAATACACGGCTGCTGTCACAATCCATAAAATTAACCCTTTGACTACTAGTACTGCATTATCTTATTCCTCAAGGTTTTAATACAGGAATCAACCAGTTCCTGTAGGTAATGGGCTTACATCAAAGTATAAATGCATTTTGATAGAATTAGATGATAGTATGAAATACTTAGTTTTATAGGAAGAAAACAGAAAAGAGAATATTCAGAATTTCCATCAAATTCATCCACGTTAAAGAGATGATGACCACAGCATGTGATTTTTAAAAATAACTTCTCCTTCAAGCACCTAGGTCTGTTCCATTTCAACCTGTTGGCTACTGAATTCTATTATTCCCATAGGCTTAATACAGGAGCCACCCAGTTCAAGTAGGCAATGGGTTAAGATAAGTACATGTAAGAGTCAAGAAAAAGACCAAGCTACCATGAGAGGGGTTTGATAAAATATCAAGCACATGCTTGATGATGAAAACAAATTCTGTCTATTGAAGCAAGTAACTGCTAGTCATGGGGAAGCATTTGCCTGCACTGCCTGCAAAAAAAAAATGTTGTTCCTCATGTTTGCTAGCATTTGCTAGGCTTTTGCTCGATTTATACACATGTAGATACGGCCCATTGCCAATTGTTCAACATACCTCTTGGCCAGCAAGCAGATAGTCATTGGAGTAGACAAAGTAGTTCTGGTATTTTGGACCAAGTAAAACCAGAGAGCTGGAGATTGCGCTGCCAAGGATAAGGAGAGCTTTGCTGACAGGGGTCTTATCTGCGTTGAAAGAAAACAAGAATAGTTGATTATCACACTTTTCAACAACGGCATCAGGTACCATTCAACAATTAACCTTGATATAACTTGAAAAAGCCATGCTTTGGGTGGAAATTTATGGCACTTGCAAGATCATATAGTGCAGAATCAACTTGTTACTTTTGAGCCTCTGTGAAGCATGAGCAAATGAAATTTTATAAAAAATGAATAGACTACTTTTGAAATTAACCCAGTAGCATTTGTATGTGGAGAAAATATCTAATACATGTATCAAATTAGTCTATACAGAACCTCCTCTTCCTCATTTTCTAAAAATCCAGACAAGAAAGCAGGATTCTATTTTACTTGGCCTTAATTAATGGAAACAAGATTCAATTATCACTCACTGAACCATCGCTATGTGGGGCTGCGTCAGTTTGGGCGGCAGTCAATTTGAAGAGGTAATAACACCAATATAATCAGCAAAATTTTGAGAAAATACTTCCTTCCACATTTTAGGAAGATAGAATATCTGATTTCATACCAGATTCTTCAATAGGATCTTTATCATCTTGATCAAGTGAAATTTTCAGGCTGTTTTTGGCCAGCGATCTTGCTCCTTTTCAGCACACACGTGCTGAAAAGACAGCTACGAACGGGCCTCGCACACATTCTGACCGGGCGTATTCGGCATACAGTGCCGAAGACGGCCGGTCAGAATGCGTGCGAGGCCCGCTTGTAGCAGTCTTGTCTAACGTATGGTGGATCTGAAAATCGCGTGACTGTAGGTCGAGCTGGAGGACATAACCCAGAAATTACGGGACACTTCAGGGTCTACGAGCGCAGCGAAGGCTTTTTCAGGGACTTCGGACAATATTGAACCTACCGTTTGACATTAAAATTAATATTTTACATTTTGTGTTCAATGTTTTTTAATTCTAGAGTAAACAATGGGGTTTTAATACTCTAAAGCTATGGTGAAGAGGAGATGAGAGAAGCTGGCTCATGGTAAAGGTGATTTTCAAGAGGTTCTTTAGATTCTAAAATGGCTATATTGCTGAGTGAGATTAAGTACCAGCATGACCCACTCACATATATGCCAGGTTTTTGTACATAACTCTAGTCCCGTAACCCGAACCCATTGCGGTACGGGTTAACCTGCCGGGATGCTCCCGATCGCGGGTTGCGGGCCGAGCCGAGCTCATTCTCCAACCCGCAGACCGTAGTATGAAAGAAAAGGGAGAAGAAAGTTACGAAACACACACAAAAATATTCCCAAACACACACACTAAAAAGGTAAAAGAAATGGAGTTGGGACCGTGTTTCTTACGTGACGGATTCTTTTAGAGATATTGATATTTCCTAAAAATTTGCCAGCGTATTTTTGTCTTCTGAACAACGAAGTGAGACTGAGACAGTTCGGCAAAATACTTGCTGCATATATCCGCAAATTGCTAGCGGCCAGCGCCGGCGGTCGACTAGTCTAGTTCTGGACGTTTGTAATTAAACTGGGAGAGTGAATCAGAGGACTTCGCGCCGTCTCCCTTCCACCTCCCTGGTTATACGCTGGGTGCACGTACATGGGGTTTTACGGACAAAATAATTACAAACGTCCAGAACTAGACTAGCGGTCGACCGACTACATCGCTAGTGCCTATTATTAAAGCTCGCCCTTGCAGCTAGCGTTTGATTTATATGATGAGTCACGTGGTCAGTGGCTGTCTCTCTCTCTCACACACTCAGAGCCGACTTGGCTAAGTTGGCTAGCCCAATTACGATCCAACTATAAATATGATGATCACAGATCGCAATCATCTTGAATCTTGTCATATTATGATCAATAATTAAATCATCGGCAGAAAATAAAATTGATGGAGATAATCTGAACGTCTGATTGAAAATTATCATGTTTGTATTTCGTTAAAAAAAAGAAATATCATAGAAGTTTATTAAAATAAAGACATTGACAAGAAAATGTTAGTAAAGCACAGACGAACATGTTCCAGTCGTTCGTAAAAGTCATTTGTACTTAATATGAACAACTTTATATGGGTGTTGCAAGAAACTTAAATTTGCAATCGATTGCAAATTTCAATCACAAATTTCCAACTGGTAGATCAATTTTAACTGTTGCAGATAAGTTTTTTCCTTTATGTTTTTAGAAGTTAGAAGCAGACCCGAGGAATCCATTGCAATTAATACAAATGTACAATAAATTGAAAGTCTTTATGATTTATTTGAAGATGTAAAATTGGCTTGCGATTGATTGCAAGTTTCTTGCAACATCCCCCTCTGAAACACCTCTCTCGTGATCGTTCGATGATTTCGATCGAATGTGCCAAAAACAGAAATCCCATTGTGCACAATGTTTTGTTTCTGTTTCTGATTTCTGTTTCTTCACATGTGAAGCGCTTGTCACATGTCGACAGTGTGTGTACGTACTACGCACGACGCGCAGAGTACAGTACGGTATACGGTACGGCCGCGCCCGGGTGTGTTTTTCAAGTTCAACTTCGTGTTTTGATTTTGTAACGTCAACTCTCAACTAAGAAGTTTGGAAAGAAAAGCTAAAACATAATATGGAAATAATATGGAGATACACAAATATCAAAAGATTTTTTAAAGTAGCATGATGATGATCCAGGTATTTATTTCTGTCGTGATTCTTTTGTAGACGGGGTAGAATTTTCAAATATTGTGAATCGCCGTGACTGAACTGGATCTGGACAACACCAGCACCACTTCCGTTCTGGCTAGATACGGCGGGCGCGCGCGGCGCGGCGACATGCCCCGAGCCAGTGAGCATTCATGCAACGGGCGTACGATCACGAGTCGGCCGTATGGTTTCTTCCAGATCCAGTTCGTCGATCGACAGAGCGATCCTCCTCGCATGAATTCTGTCGCAATGTGTTGTCTGCTGGAATAATTTAACTCGACAGATTACCAACAAACAAACGAATAAAAATCAAATGGTTTGTAGCCTTTGTCAATCGTACGGATAGACAATCACACCAAGTAACCAGATCTCACTAAATTGCAGCAATAATATTTTTTTTAAGGTAAATTGACTTGCGGGTTTAAAACCGGCGGGTCAGCGGGTCCCGCCTGCAAATCATCGGATTTTACGGGACGGTACGGGTCGGGTTTTCACTTGCGGGTTACAACACTAGACCAGACTCTATGAAGAGTAGCTTTAGCTTTTTTTTGTTTTTACTCCTCAAAGAGCCTTCCAGGCTACGTAGCGAGAACCAGTCCTCGCTACCGTAAACGCGAGGAGCGAGAAAAAGCCTTCTTTTGGGCTACATGCGGTAAATTTTCAATACAACCACTAAAGTTATTACTTGGTGGCGCTAATGCACTTTCGTATCCAGCCTGCATCTATCCTACATACACGTAACACACCTCAAATATCATGAATATGAATATTGCTTTATTCCGTTCCAAATAATGAAAACCCTCTAGATCTATAGACAGATAGAATATGTTTAAAGAAGGTTTTCATTACTTAGATTTAGAACGGAATAAAGCAATATTAGAGGTGTGCTCCAGCATATTGCTGTGTACACTTTCTAAAACTGCAACTGGGGATGCGGGCTGGATATGAAAGTGCATTAGCGCTTTACTTAAATACTTGGTGTGGGAGTTGCCAATTTGTGTTTGATTATTGTTAGGTCTACAACTTCAAACATTCATAATTTTGTTATCGTATTTTGCTGAAACCTTCACCAATCTTTTTCTTTAATTTTTCTGCTTGTTTAAAACTTGCAATCAAGGTGGACTTTCCCTTTAACAGCATTACCAAATTAATTCTAGACTAACGTTACTAGATCTACCCTACACGGTTTACACTGGTGTGGGGCCGACTCATGACGACATGTCATTCATTTGTGCCACCGAACTGAAAAGTAATGTGTAGAGTTACACTCACAAAATCCTGATGGACTGTATGGCTGAGACATCTTCTCCAGTGTGATTTTGTTGAAATACGTAAAGGAGGATCTGGTTTTGCGAGATACACACAGTGTCAACGCTGTAATTTTTTACATGTTTCATGAGTGAGCAGTGACGTATTCTTTCAAGGAACGTATGTGTACTGCGCATGCGCGCGATTGTATGGGAATTTCCCATTTCCTGGCCCTCTTGCATAAAAAGTTGCGATTAAACTGGGCGTTGTGGCGTGCGCCTGTAATCCAGCTAACAGTGGAAGTTATAAACTGATTCAGCGGACCCAGGTTCGAAACTGAGTCACGTCTTTCGGATGGTGACGTTAAACGTCGGTCCCCAGACGTAAATAATCATATCTGATTGATACACGTCTGTAAAAAACCAATTACACACACACGCAACTCAAAAAATTAAACGCAACTCGATTTTCAACCAATCAGGATCGCGTATTTGGGACTTGCGTTTACTTTTTTGAGTTGCGTATGAGGAATTTGCCATGGCATGCACGGAGAGGGGGTGGGGGGGGGGGTAGCCCCATAGCTCCATGCCCCCCAAAAGGATAGAAAGAAAATAGAAAAAAAAATCCTTTCTGCCCCAGTTTTTTTGTGATGATTCAAATGATTCTATCAAATATAACGTAAAATAACGTAAAGTCACAATATTTCGGTAGGGCCTATACTGAGCCTGATCGGTTAAGAGTAGGCATTTTGTCTGTCTGTGACATTAAATATTTTATGGATTATAATTTTAGTAGGCGACCATGGCAACCAAATTTTATCAAATTTCAATTCCTTCATTGATGCCCTTTACAATGAAATATAAAATTACTCTCTTGAATCAAGTATTTATTTTCTACAGGCCTCCAAACTTTAAAAATTTGTCAAATGTCCGTCCGTGACTAACCGATCATGGCTCTACTATATAGGCTATAATTATAGCCTTATTATTTTCGGCTTTTATTTTGGGGATTAGAGGTGTTAGAGTAGAGGTGTTGTGGTCTAGTGGATAAGTCACCGGACTGCAGATCCCACCACGGCACTAAGTCCTTTGGCAACTCTAATCTACATTTGCCACTCTTCACCCAGGTGTATGGGTACCTGATATACTTGAGCGCTAGTTACTTTGGCGGCTCGGCTATAACCAGGGTAATAATGTCTAAGCGCAATGATCAGCGTCACTTCGGATATGACGGATATGAGCGCTATACAAGTGGCCATTATTATTATTATTATTATTATCATTTCAAATAAGACATGCATTTCATCAATTAAAATTGAAAACAGCTATCGAAAACTGCCATCGAGATTCGAATTTCAAACAAAGATAAACCGTTTTCTATTTTACTCCCTTCTCTAATATGGTGAAAAAAAAACCCTCGAGAAATTTAGCAAGGCATTTCTGTCAAATGTTGGACCTTTGCAAATGCTATTTCATACACTTTACCCTATATTGGGGGCGTAATATTTAACAAGAGGCTGATGAAACTTAAGTGATAGCGGGCAAAGCAACAATAATTACATTTTTTATCTTTCAAATTTTGAATCCTTAATTTAAAAACGCTATTTATAAACTTTATTCTATATTGGGGCGCACGGGCGTCGCTAGAACATTTTGAAGGGGGGGGGGGGGGGGGTTGACACCCAAATTTGCCGACAAATTTTTAGGGTGTGATACCCAACTTTGCCGACAAAAATGCTGCACCCTAATCCTTCTCCCCCCACAAATAATAATAAAAGAAAATCGCAGACGTAGAGGTCTTGATCATAAGGGCCCATTTTCGCAAGGAGGAGGCTGACGCCTTTTGCCCGAATACCAACTTTTAAATTTCTAAATTTTTGCGAGCGAGCAAATTTTTTTGAACTTTTCGTAGTGGAAATATACAGAGGGTTACATACAGAAGTTATTTTACATAATTACCTGGGAACCTCGCTGCCCAAATATGTGGATATTCTGGCACCTCGCTGCCCGAAGATGAAGTGGTGGTTTCCCAAATATATGAACTTTGAAAATGCTCGGGGGGGGGGGGGGGGGGGGGCTGCAGGCCATTGCCGAAGTAGGACGCCTTTTGCCCAAATATCTACTTTTAAATTTCAGACTTTTTGTGAGCGAGCAAATTAAAAAAAAAACTTTTCGTAGTGAAAATGTACAGAAGTTACTTACACAAGTTATATAAATATCTGGGAACCTTTCTTCCCCAATATGTGGATATTCTAGCACCTCGCTGCCCGAATATGACTATCGGAACTTTGAAAATCCTAGGGGGGGGGGCGGCTGTAGCCCATTGCTGAAGGGAGGGGACGCCATTTGCCCGAAGATTAACATCCCAATGCTTTTGCGAGCGAACGAAGCGAGCGAGCAAAATTTTTTCCATTTTTTCCTTTTTTTTTCTTTCCTTCCCTTTTCCTTTCCTTTTCAGTTTTTGTTTTCCTTTCCTTTCCTTTTCAGTTTTTGTTTTCCTTTCCTTTCCCTTTTCTTTTTTCTTTTCTTTCTTTTTATCCTTTCTCCTTTCTCCTTTTCCTTTTCTCTTTCCTCTTCCCTCTCTCTTCCCTCCTTTTTTTTTGCCGACCGAGGTGGCGCATTTGCCGACAACAATTTTGAGTGGGGGGGGGGGGGGTGACACCCCCCCCGCTAGCGATGCCCCTGTTGGGGCGCGAAATTACGAGATCTGGAGCAACATATGCGAGGAACCAAAGAGATCGAGCTTCAGAAAATGTTCGCATTTTAAACCGTCCAAAAATGTATTTCTAATGCATTTACCCTGTGGAATCGGGGCTCATAATCCTTAATGATCATAATTAAAAAAAAAAAAAAAAAAAATCCCCTCCTTTTCTTTCTCTCTTTTGCCCTTTTTACGCCCCCTTCAAGTGCTGCCCGGTGCATGTGCCCACAGCCCCCCGTAGATACGCCACGGCTTCTAAGGATCTTCCCTTAAACAAACTTTTTTGAATGCATGCAAGGGCATAATGATTCACCACAAACTTCTTCAAAATGAGGGGATACTTCCGTCTAATGTTCCCTATGTAGCCCTCTTTGCCATTGGCCTCACAGTATATTTGTTTAAAAATTCATTACTGAACGAAAAGATATACCTGCTATAGACAATGTTTTTGGCCCCCTCCAAAACCTGTTCCGCTTTGGTGTTCACAGCATTTTACTTTAAATAGAGGCCTGATTTACGATTAAAACTTATGAAAGCTTACCATAATTCCGGTCACAAAGCCCCATCGCCATGGTATGCTGTCGTCAATTTTCAGCGAATTTGTTTTCCAAATGTTTACAAACAACTGTTTAACCCTTTCAAGACAATTGACCACATTTGGTGGTGGGGCTCAATAACTTTTGATTCAGAGCCCTGAAAAATATACTAGATACATGAGTAGAAAGAGCAAAAACTTCTGCACACACTGTGTCCATTTTTGTTACATGACAATATTGCGTTTGATCCCAGGAATTTTAAAAAGGAGAATAAGATTTAAAATCCTTAAATTGGCAACACATTGAGAGGTTCAAAATCCTTGTTTTTTTATCAAAATTGGCAACTTTTTCAACTTTTCGCCAATTCTTTTAACCATGTATATTGTTTTCAAAGACATTACCCCTTATTACAATCTTGTAGTACTAAAAGAAGAATATTATTGTTGCCAATTTGAAGAACAAAATGTGATCAATTTAGCCCTGAAATAATTCCTGTCCTGAAAGGGTTAAACAATGCTGCGCCCCTCTACATGTCCTATCAAAAGTGAGGAAACATGAACGAAACAGGAAATTTATAATAGAAATGTCAAAGTTTTTCCCTTGAAGGCACCTTTTCCCTCCGATGATGACTTCCAAGGAAATTCATCAAGAGATATTGATTATACGTACTCCCTTGATCGAACAGATTAATATTTATGTATATAGAAACGTTTCAGAGCTCAAGAAAAATATCGATTTTTACTTCTCTACTCAATCTGTTTAAGACTTTCTTGGTTAAACCGCCCTCACCGACGAAAGAGGTATTTTTCGACATAGTATTATTATTGGGCGTATTCTACATACACTAGAGTCTGATACGAAAATTATTTATAATCGACAAGCGCCTAGAATAATTTCACTTAAGTCCTGTGTGATAATGAACGTTGATAAGTCTTTGGGATAGTCACGTTGTTTTTGGTAACTTCCAGTTGAAAAAAAAAAAAAAAATGTGCATCAAACTAGCAGTGTTCAACGAAACCTATCAGTCGAATATACACAATAACAATCATTTTTCTTTGCTTCTGTGAATAATTGATAATAAGTGGTTTTAATCTAGCACTTTACCAGGCAGTTACAAGCAACTGACCAAAGCACATTCAGTTATTGATACCCCGGTCACTGGATTCCACTATAAAATACGATTATGCATGCAGGGGCGTCGATTATGGGGTGGCAGTTGCCCCCCCCCCCAAGAAAATATTGGGAGGGCAAACATATCGTTTTGCCCTCCCCCCTCGGAATAAATCCGAAAGTGTAGAAGCCTTTTGCCCGAATATCAACTTTTCAGTTTCTAAATTTTTGCGAGCGAGCGAAGCGAGCGAGCAATTTTTTAAAGTTTTCGTAGTGAAAATGTACAGAAGTTACTTTCAGAAGTTACATAATTATCTGGGAACCTTGCTGCCCAAATATGTGGATATGCTTTCTCCTCGCTGCCCGAATATGAAGCGGTGGTTGCCCGAATATCGGAACTTTTCCGAAGGGGGCGCCTTTTGCCCTAATATCAACTTTTCAG
Source organism: Heliocidaris tuberculata (assembly GCA_025618425.1). Classification (NCBI taxonomy): domain Eukaryota; kingdom Metazoa; phylum Echinodermata; class Echinoidea; order Camarodonta; family Echinometridae; genus Heliocidaris; species Heliocidaris tuberculata. The sequence continues at coordinate 9,117,357 of CM046850.1, forward strand.
TTTCTAAATTTTTGCGAGCGAGCGAAGAGAGCGAGCAATTTTTATAAGTTTTCGTAGTGAAAATGTACAGAAGTTACATTCAGAAGTTACATTATTATCTGAGAATCTCGCACCTCATTTTGCTGCCGAATATGAAGTGGTGGTTGTCCGAATATCGGAACTTTGAAAATCCTCGGGGGGGGGGGGGGGGCTACAGCCTATTGCCGAAGGGGGACGCCTTTTGCCCAAATATTCACTTTCCAGCGAAGCGAGCGAGCAACAAAATTGTCATATTTGTCCTTCTTTTTCTTTCTTCCCCTTTTCCTTTCCTTCTTTATCACTTTCTTGAGGATATTATTCTTAAGATTTGCGATTGGATGAACAAGTTTTCGGTATATATACTGTTCTTCGGTTTATGTGATAATGCGTTTCATAATAATGGAAAAAACGCAAAGTCACTTGTTCTTCGTGTTCTTCCATTAAGCTGGTGATAAGCCTACGATCAGCCTATAATCATGACATTTACCACCCTCCCACCTCCTCTCTTCTTTTCTCTTCTCTTTTTCTTCTCCCTCTCCATTTTTTTTTTTTTTTTTTTTTTTTTTTTTAAGGCTGAAAAGTTGTACGGTCAATTCCGTACCATCCGTAGCGGCTCCGACGGGCCTGTTCCAAACAATGAAATACGGAAGGTATTACACGATCAGACTTCAGTCCTCTAATTTTCCCTGCTTCATGTAACCGTGGAGAAGCTGGTAATTAAGTGGCGTTACAAAATCACGAAGGGTACTATTAGGCGGTCTTGCCCCCCCATCCGAAAATCGGATCGACGCCCCTGTCTGCATGCCTATTACAGTGCACACTCTCCACCCCACTTGGAAGTGTTCCAGCTAGTCGCCTTTTGACAGGCGTGCCCTGGCTTATCCCATTACAATGACATTCGCTTCCTATACCAGGTACCCATTTAACACCTGGGTGGACAGGAACATTGTAGGCAAAATGCTTTACTCAAGGACATAAGTGCCGTGCTGGGGCTCGAACCCATGACCTTTGCATCCACAGTCAAGTGATTACTGAACCACTTGACTACGACACCTGTCCCTTCCCTTGGTGAATTCATTGGGTTAATCATCGAAACTGAAATAGCCCAATGGCCAACGGCAGAAGGTCCGTTTGTTTGGGCTACTTTAAAAATGTGTATTATATGTTTGGTGCACCTGATCAATAAAACTAATTGCGATAAAAACACGGCTATTATGAAATTACGTAGACATGGTAGAGATTGACTTAAATGCAAACCCCTTTACAGAACTAGATAATGGCTAAGAGTGCATTTTGGTACATGAAGAGAGGGGTGATATTAGAGGAGCAAAACGAAGACAGGACAAGTAAAAGACTGGTTAGATATCACCGATAAAGAAAACGATAACTATAACTATAACTATAACTATAATCATAACTATAACTATAACTATAACTATATCTATTACTATATCTATAATTATAACTAAAATGATAATTATAATTATTGCCATTATTAACTATAACGATAACTATCAATATAACTATAACTATAACTACAGAACTAAATATAATATTTACTATACAATCGTTCCAAAGTCGGTCTGCAGAAGTTTATGTGGAAAAGGTATTTGATATCGATGTTGCAGGTCCAGCCTGGTTGATTTATGCTAATAAGCCTTTACGTTCACTTCAGGCGACCAATTTCTATAATTATAATTATCGTTATTTTTGAATGAACAACTCTATATACCCTTTTTTCATTTGACAGACCAAGGAAGAAAGTAATAGAACATGGTATGCTTACCCAGGGGCGGATCCAGGATTTCGTATAAGGGGGGGGGGGGCACACAAATGCAGGATTGTCAACTTTGGGAAACTGCTTGGAGGGAGACCCATATTTTTTTGGTCTCTCGCCAGCCCTCCAAAAGTCGCTCAGTGGGGGGGGGGGGGGGTAATGGGGTCCAGTTCTCCTCAATAATTCTCTGACAAGCAAAAAAAAAAAAAAAAAAAAAAAAAAAAAAAAAAAAAAAAAAAAAAAGGTTTTCGGGTCTCTGGATCCGCCACTGTGCTTACCACACTTTCTCCTTCGAATAATCATGTCAAAATTGAAAAAAAAAAAAAAAAGAAGTTATAATACCTTATGAAGCTTGGTAGAGTATTCTTGGCCTTATCATTTAAAGTTTGGAATTCAAATACCGATTCCTGTAAAAAGGAGAATATGCCCGCATTTCATACATACTGTAGGCCTATCCTGTTGTTCTATTGGCATTTTCTTTACTTATTTACATATTCTTATTTTTGAAATACGATTAGCCTACTCGTGCTCGATCGTCATGGGTGAATGAAATAGTCCGTCTCATTTTGCACTCGACGACCATAGATCATGCAGATCTGCAGTGTGGAGCTGTTCCTAACATTTTATTCTATTCACATTCACGAATGAAGTTATCCTAGCACTGAAACGTATTCCGAGTTTTCAAATTTACTTGCGAGATGAACATTTTTATTATCAGATTGTTAAAAAGCGTCGAAAAACTCTGGGACGTCTTCAAAAGCAGACTTTGTGACAGCATCATGTTAGCGATTTATTGTAGCCCCTACATCTGATAATTGTTCTGTAAGCGAAATGGTATGTATACTTGAAATTTTCTTCAGTCATTGCAATTGTAATTTATTTCACGGAGAATATTTGACAAAAGGAGTCGTTTGATATGCCAGATGGACCAACCCCAATGGCTTCTTACATGTATGATGTTCAGTTGTGTCCTGGAAATGTATCACTTTCTATTTCTATTTTAAACCAGAATAGGTATCAGAGAAGAGAAGGAAAATAAGATTTAAAGGGTAATCCAACATTTATAATAATTTGATTCGTGTGAAAGCAGAAACATTACATAGAAGCAGATTGGTGAATGTTTAAACAAAATCGGACAAGCAATAATAAAGTTGTGATTTTTCAAAAAGTTGTAATCACTATACATAATATGGGAATTTTAAATTTTAAACCATATTGCCAATTTGAGATTCGCATAGATGCAGTGATCTCACTTTTCAAACATTCATGACTTTCTTATTCTTTGTCAGATTTCTTTCAAACTTTCACCCTTCCTTTAAAAAATTTTTTTTTTGCTCTCTCACAAAGCACGTTTCTAGTTTTTACAAAGGTTGGATTATCCTTGAGTACCGTACCTATATTCACTGACGTATCGTTTGGCGCTTGTTAAAACTCTGTTTCACAGGCTCGAATAATGCTGGTAATAACGCAATCAAAAGGGCGCTTCTTGTGCAACGGGCATTAATTAGAGAGGCTCACACGAGGCATCATTTGCTGACGTTAGGACCGCGTCAGTGACTTGTACCGTCTTTGTACGTCATGAAAGAGTGATATCGTTTAAAAAGTGGTTGCAAAATGAACAGGGCAAACAATACCTTTAAAAACAGGCGTATGGATTAATTGCCTTCACAGGCTAAATTAGCGACGCATTAGAAATGACGCCTTGCTTGAGCCGGGCATTAGGCATGTATTTCATGGAGAATAATGGACAAAGATCAGACCAATACGGATGGATTTAGGCTGATTTTTTCCCCAGAAGATGTTGGAATTTCATTTCTACTTGAAAGATAAAGGTAAGTTCCGGTCATACGATTAAACCGTGAAAGAAACAGTTTGGAACAAATTGGGAAAAGTTGATTATATAGTAAATAAGAATCGGTGTATACTGTGAGGTTCTGGAACAACCAAATATACGAAATTGACTCTTTCTGAACGTCACATGCACTGCGCACAGGATGTGTATTTGAGACTACCCAACTTTTCAGCTGGTTCATGTCATAAATTATGTCGAATATGAGGGCATTTGAAGAGTAATCCTTTTCAGGGAATATTTCTTCTGTGATACTCTTCCAAACTGACATAAAAAAGAATGATCTAAAGCTCCCAACTTATTTTTCACCTTAACCAGAACTCAACCTTCTCTTTAAATAAAAAGGGGTATCGGAGTGAAAGGAGGAGGTCTCTGTTTTACAGGGGCCGCGGAGCGTTTTTGAAAAGTGAGGGGGGGGGGGCTGATCTGATTTCACTCATTAATGCACCGGTGTAAATTCAGTTTAGGCAGTGGGGGATATGATCACAAAATTGAGGGGAAATTCCCGAAGTTTAGGAGCACCAATAAGGGCTATTTCTGGGAAAAAAATGGGGCACCTACAACAGGAAAAATATACAATCTCTAAACATTGTCATATATACCCTACATTGTGATTACATTTATAAGGATTTCAATTGGGTTTCTCTCTTACATGCTCTAATATAATTTACTTAAGCATCAAAGTTTGCAGTTGGGTTTGATGACCTACATATTAATGTGCGAGCGAGCGAAGCGAGCAAGCAATTTTTAAAGATCTGTGAGGCTGCATGGTGATCAACAACATCTTAAAAAGAGAAAGAAAAAAGTTATGAAAGGTGTTTAAACACAGTCTCGGCATGTGAGACTGAAAAGACCTCTAATAAGTAACATAACTATATCAAATATAAATATGAGCGAGCGTAGCCAGCAAGCCTTGATGAAATTAAAGTAAAGTTGCTCTAAATCGCTATAAATTACGGGCACAAATTATGGAGCAAGAAAAAAGGGGCCCTTATCAAGAACGATAATGGCACTTATCAAAAAAGAAAAGGAGCAGGAGTATGTCATATTTATATTTTTTTAAAGAGCAATTATCAGAGGATGAAACATGTGGTATTTGTCGCACATGAATATTGGCACTTTTTACCAGAGGTAAAAAGGGCACTTATGAGAATGGAAAGGGGATGGTTTTTTTTTTTTTTTTTTGTAAAGGAAGAGGGACTCTTATCAGAAGGAATTGTACTTCTTAGAAAGAAAAGGAGCCCGTTTGAAAATGAATTAAGGAAAACTTATCAGAGGTGTAAAGGGGCACTCATCAGAGATGTCAAGTGTCATTTAACAGAAGGCGGAAGGGGCACTTGTCGAATTAGAACGGGCACCTCTCACATTTGAATAGAGGATATGGCCACAGGTAAAGATGCACTTATCAGACGGAAAGGGGGTAATTCTTGTGTCTGAAAAGTGAGAGTGGAAAAAAGGCAGGTACTGAAAGAGATTAATAAGTACATTTGATGCAAATGATTTAAAAGGGAATTGTCGAAGGAAAGATTTTATTAGGAGTTTTATGAGAGATGAAAAGGGAAGAGGCTCGTTTATAGAAATAAAATAAAGGGAGCACTTATCAGAAAGAATAGGGGCAATTATAAGATTGGAAAAGGGGAACGTATTATAATATAAAGGATACTTATAATTGGGGAAGGGGCGCTTCTTACTAAGGAAAAGGGACAGTTGTCAATGAAGAAGGGGCACCTCCCAGATTTTTATAGGCCTCTGGCAATTATCAATGGTAATAAAATCAAAATTTTAAGATTTGTGGAACGGGCAGGAATATAAAGGAAAGGGAGCACTTATCTAATGTAATCTATGTAAAAGGGGGAATTTCTAGGATATCCAAATTTCTGAAACACTGGGGACACTGTACCCCCTCCCCCACCCCACAGCGCCTGATTTTAAATAATCCTAACATTTCTCTAAAGAGTTGATGCGTCATTCTGAATCCTGAAAGAAGACTCATGAACATATAGAAGATGTGATAGATAGACTGTCATTTTAGAGAATGCTGTACAGTCCCGAGAAGTCACGTGAAAATATTTGAGCTTGTTTTCTACAGTTTGTTTATAATACCATGCTTTATTAAACCCAGATTTTGCATTAACTGTGCATTAAAGAGGCGGGGATGTATTGCCCATTTGTACCAATGGAAAACATGTCAGTAATGGACATGGATGAGAGATATATAAAATCGGAAATATCGGGACATTCAAATCATATCTTTAGCATTTTATCTGCATTTTATAGGAATTCTCACTACAATAACAGTCTTTTATATTAATTTTTGTCAATCTTATCAATTACTAGAAATGATTTCTTCCTTGAAAATTAGTTTTTTTGGGTTTTTTTTCGTGCCTACTCAAAAAAGTGAGGGGGGGGGCTGCAGCCCCCAGCCCCCCGGTTCTGCGGCCCATGTTTTAAGTGCCCATCCCTAATTAATGGCGTGGTGTTTGGGCCTGTTGGAGTTGCATGGTTTGTGTGTAGGATAATGCTCAATGATGTGGGGGTCTCGTCAATGATCAATAATTCTCTTCGATCTGCCTTCTTACATACCCCAAGCCTGCCATCACACTGATGAGTTCACCAATACGGCAGACATGGTGATGCAAACATCTGGAGAGAGAGAGAGAGAGAGAGAGAGAGATTGATCCAATTCCGCAGGAGGGGGGGGGGGGGTGCCCCCACTTTTCAAGTTCCCCAAAAGTGTCCTTTTATTTCAATCTGAAAAATTGCCCCTTTTCTCTCTGATAAGTGCCCTTTTTACTATAGGTTTTCCCGGCCTATTTCGCACTTTTGTCTGTCACTTTGATAGAACGTTCATTCAATTAGCAAAACATCGTTTACCACATCTTCTGTCATTGGAAAGTGTATTGAAATCATTCAATTTAGCGTTTCGTACAAGGGACTTTGCTTTTGTATCATTCAAATTCATTTCCGTGCATTCAAATTAGCACGTATGTTTAAATCATTCAAATTCATCGGCAACTGCCGAAAGGACACGTCGGGGATTCAAATTCGGAAAAAGTTCATTCAATTTAACACGCGAGTTATTAAACCCCTTGCTTTGTTTATAATTTCCCCTAAATAAGGTGGATTTCGAATTTAATTTCCTTCTTGAGTCCATAATATAGAAGACCTTATCATGCTTATTGTCCTGTAGACTACTTGTAAATTTTAAAGGATGGATTGTATTCTGTAGATTTCCCCCAAAACATGCAAGTTGGAGAATATACCTGAGGGGTTAATTTGAAAATATAGGCCTACTTTGAACAAGAAAAATCATGCACCTAAGCATAGGCGACAAATCTACCCCGAGGAAGGAGTAGACAACAAAATGTAAGAAAACCAGCATTTCCTTGTTGTTTTTTTTTTTCTCCTCTAACTATATAGGGTAACTTTTAAAACCCTTGTTTATATCTACTTTGAAGATGAGTTTACTTTTTCTTCATCATCTCCTGCGTGAAATAGTGGTAAAAGAGCTTTTATTGGCCGCCTTGTCTTCTGTTCTAAAATTTAGTGCGTCCTCAATTATAAAGAAAATAATTACCTTTGTAAGTTCTTCCTCGCAACCTACAGTTGTTTCATGTTTTTGTATATACACCCACGATCACGCGACTAAAATGAATAGACCTTTATTCGCTCCAACGATGGGATCTTTAAAATTCGCCATTACCAAAAATATGTAGAACCTATCTTGAATGGCAAATAATCATGTCAAACACATAATACAAGAAAATAGAAAAATATCACAAATAATGCTGGGAGAAAATTGTTAAATTGAATGCTCAACACGCTAAATTGGATGCTCCAAAATGAATTCGAATGCAGGAACGGATTTGTTGCGTGATCAGGTGACCATGCGATTCTAAATTGAATGAAAGCTTTATGAATTACGTGCCTGATCTATGAATTTAAATGAAAAGAGTGTTAATTTGACTGCCTGAAATGCGAATTTTATATGCTTCCCAGATGAATTCGAATGCACAGATCATGAATTTGAACCGTCGAATAGCATGGCATGGTGAAAATCGTTTAAATTGAATGCTCGTGAAATGCATTGGACTGACAAAGTTGCGAAATTGGCCGGGAAAATCTATACTAAAAGTGCCACTTTTCATTTTTGATAAGTGCCCTTTCTCATTCTGATATGTGCGCTTTTTTCTTTTTCTGATAAGTGCCCCTCTCCACATCTAATAAGTGCCCTTTCCTCTTCTGAATAGTGCCCCTTTTACCTATATTTCCAATTTGTTTCTTACAAAAAGAGCCATATGAAGAATCAGTGTGGCTTCAAGTAGTAACAGGTATCCATAATACTGCAACTACAATATAAGGCAGTGCAGGTGGAGGCAAGAGGGGCACAGTGCCCACCCCCGCAAGAGCTTTCTCATCCTGCTCGTGCCCACAATTTACACCAAGTAAGGGCAATATTTTCTGAAAAATTCCCCCAAATCGCCCTCTCCCCCCGAATTAATTTGCTGTTGTCATTTTCATTATATCGCTGTAAATAATGCACAACCCAAGGACTTTAGCATTAAAAAATGTGATTTTTTTTTTGCTCGCTCGCTTCGCTCGTTCGCACATAAATCATTAGACCATTAGTCACAATTGCTAATTGGGGGAGCTGAGCATGCAGAAGCAGTGTCTAGATCACGATAAAATGAAGAAGATGATGCTTGATAATGTATTGATTAGACTGTAAGGTAATACCATTGTCACAAATTGCTCCATTTTTTTCACTTTATGTTTATCCCTTGCAGATGCCCCTTTTTTCTAAAAAGTGCCCTATCTCATAATATTGCCCCCCCCCAAAAAAAAATCATGATTGATCAAATAAAGTCCAAAGATCAGTATTGTATGGAAGCAGAAACAAGAACAAACAGCCTCTCGGACAACAATCATTTAGACTTTAATCCAAAAGAAAATGGAGAATGAACGGAAAACTACAATGAGTAGCTGCCTTGTGCTACAAATTGATTATTGCAGATCGTTTGAGCTGTCATGTACAGTTCATGAATTCACTTAGACCATATAATCATGGAGCATACTTTGGTAAAAAAAAAAAAAAAAAAAAAAAAAAAAAAAACCTCATTAACCAGAGGGTGGAAGGTGCTAGTCTTGACGATAGAGATTATAAATACATCGTTCTTCACTGTCTTGTGAACAGGATTATGACTTAAGATTGTTTAGATTTCGAGAGGAGAGGAGATACAAGACACGAAAACGTAACGTAATGAAATGATACAATATAGCTACGCTTTTGGTAGAAACTACTCCTTTAATTTCTTTCAAACTGGTGAAAGATGCATCAAATATTTTGCTATGAGAAAAAAGAACAATTATTCAATTCACAAATTAAGCCGTTTTCGGAATGACAAAAGAGGGAGAAGCAGAGGGAACGAGAGATGATGAGAGTGAGTTAGAGAGAGAGAGAGAGAGAGAGGGGGGGGGGGGAGAGGAGATAAAAGGTCAGGTTGAGGATGAATGAGCGAAAAAGGAATTACACAACAAAGAGATGTAGAACTAGAAAAGGAAGGATCCCGACACAAATGACTTTAGAAATGGGAAAATAGAGAAATAGAGAAAGAGAGACTGGGGGGGGGGGGGGGGGGGGGGGAGGAGGAGAGAGAGAGAGAGAGAGAGAGAGAGAGAGAGAGAGAGAGAGAGAGAATTCACATGTATACGATAACACGATAAAGGAGAATGAGAGAAGAGAGTGTGAAAGGGCGTACATACGTCGCGTACGTGTAATGGCATCCGCTCGATATGACATAGCAAGAGATAGAGAGGGAGAGTTCCCTAATAAACAAACTCGATACTGAATCATTACTCACTCTCTCTAACTCTACCTCCCTCCCAACCGTCAACAAGCTTGCTATGCACGTCAGAAAATCAAGGAATGCACAGTGGTCTAAAGCTAACGATGATACACGGAGTCGACTGATTCTCTTGCCTCTCATCACGAAAAACCGACCCAGGTAGAGGGAGAGATAAAGATAAAGAGAGAGTGGTGGACAGAGGCGGAATAAGAGAAAGAGAAGTGCAAAACTGGAGAAGAGAACCTCTGTTTCATTTTGCTCCTGCTCACCGTTTTGCAGTCTTGTCGTTCACGGAGCATCAATCGACAGCAACCACTTGCTTTCTTAAAGTCTTCTCATCACCTGCCCTGGTGCTTGGCTCGAATTTCCCCGGGAATTCGCGAGGACCTAGCGTACGGTGCTAAGAGATAGAGGAAGAGATAGATAGAGAGAAAGAGAGATATAGAAAGAGAGACACCGAGAGGGATAATTCGTTAGCGAGCTCAAGACTTTGAGGCCGTCATCTTCATCGTCTTCATCATCATCATCATCATCGTGAGCAAGCACGTCCGCCACCAACTAGCTGGTAGTGGAGTCTGAATGCAATTATCAACAGTGGACCTATGAATTTTTAATTTTCTACAGATTATTTTTTTTTTACCTTTCTACTAACTCTTTGAATACTGAATTGAGCATTTCTTCATTTGTTTTTATACGATTTCCCTGTCTTCCCACTCTATACTTACTTGTGGATTGTATATTTGCATTGACGAACAAAGGCATGTTTTCCTGCCTCTAAATTGTCTTCAATATCCAGTTCTTTTAACCTAAGTAGAGAACACCTGAAAGCTTTTCTTCGGTCTACATTTGTCGCAATCGATTTTACACTAGACGTTGTCATGTTCGTATGAGAACCGACAAGCATACAACATATACGGCAAGTAATTCTTTCTTCTGAGCTCTGAGATAAATTAGTGTCTATTGATTGGCGCCCTTTTTTGTCGTCTTCCTTCAAGTGTGGATGGTACATTACTTCATTTTCTGCATCTCACATCTTCGTTTTCGAATGCACTGAAGAAGGAGAAGAAAAATTCTCTTCACAACAAACCATTAAGAGTTCAAATTCAAGTACTGCAGGAAGCGTACCTTCAGCCTAATTTTCAAAGGTAAGTACCAGAGTTCCTTATTAAATTTGCATTGTTGGGATTCAAATACAAAAAAAAAGAGACTGGCGAAAGAAACATGATACAACAACATTTAGCTTGGGCATCTCAAAGATGCCATTTACAAGCTTTCAAATGTCTCGGAATTCGTATACAGATGTGAATTTACATGGAAAGAAGAGGGGAGAAGAAAAAATGGGATGCAATTGCAAGGTGTGTAAGATATAGTCGGCGAAAAGGGAGACGACGCGTAGAAACACATACACGCAAATATACACACGCAAATATACACACCCACACTTACTCTCGCGCACACTTCTTTGAGCAGCCGGTAATTGGAGCGACATTGGAGCGCGTTTTTCCCGGCGTAGCTCTCGTGCCGAATGCATGTTGCTGTTAATTAATTTACAAAGCAACGGACTTCGAACTCTGGGAACGTTTTTTTCTTCTTTCTTTCCCTTTTACCGATATGCCAAAGTTTTACTGCCATGCTTGCAAGCAAATGTTTTCAGTTCTCGGATAAAAATCCTAATTTTTTTTCGATTCTTCCAAATAATATGAATAGCCATTATGACTATCTTGTGATGGTAAGTGATTTTAAAGTTACTGTTAAACATTTTAAAACTATTGTAAAAAATAAAATCAGTCCAAAGTTTAGCGGTAGCAATTTAATCCTAAACAACTCCAAATTTGTTTTCTTTCTAAAAAGAATCTTTTTGACAATCACGCCCATTTTTGTCTATGCACGCTTGCCCAAATACGATTATGAATCAAAGAACACAAGAGAGAAAAACTATCTTTTAACAAACTAAAGTGATAAATCTTTTGTTGAGCTTTATTTTTTGGTATTTTATGTTAGGCAAACATAATTTCCCTTTTCACTTGAAATATTTGATATAAGTACTACATTTAAGCAAGAGAAATATGAAGGGACTATTGATTGCCTAATTGACTGGAAGGGCTATTAACTGCAACCTAATAATAATAAAATAAATTCTTATTTTAACTATACAAATAGATCGAGAGAGAGAGAGAGAGAGAGAGAGAGAGAGAGAGATAATTGTTTCATTCGAATGATGGATTATGATAACTTTATGTGGTTGTAATTATTGGGGTTAGTCATTTATTTATTCAGTTTTTCAATATTTGAGATCTTCATCATGTTCATAGTGTCTTATATATATATATATATATATATATATATATATATATATATATTCTCCCCTCTCCCTCAAAGAAAAGGAATGAATTAACTGTGAAGGGGTTGCAATGGCTGCCTGTCGGTGTTTGTAGCTGGTGCAGCCGAATATCACTTAATTGGTCTAGTGGTTAAGGCGTTTGGCGTACAGTGCCAAATACCCGGGTTCGACTCCCGGCGGAGACAGTTTTTGCATCCCCTGCAGTTATTTCCACGAAAAGGAAATCAGTAAGGGGGAACAATTAATTTAGCTACGCGAATTATTTCTCTCATTTATTTCCAGTGATTTCTCACATTATATATATATTATCAAGGATATAGGAGATGGCGATAACAGTGACAGATACAGCGAAACAGACAAGGAGAGTCGGGACACAGATATTGTCACATGGAGATGTGAACAAACAAGGAGTTATCACAGAACTGTTCTGTGATAACTCATTGGAATAAATAAACGTATTTCGTATACAACTTCAAATTTTTCTTTAAAATAATACCTTTTGCTTTTTTACTACCCCTTGCCAGAAACGATTGATAGCATTTACAGGACAAACTAATTATCTTGAATATGACTTCAGGGAATCAGAGATGCATGATTTGAATAAGAAAATAGAAAGGTGGAGAAGAACAGGAAAAGCTTGAACAAAAACAAAGTAATACCAAGAAAGAATGTAGACCATACTTAAATTTCCAGCTAGAATTTTTAAATTCTTCATCTGAAAAACGTCCAAAACATATTAAAAGCTAAATGTCATTACAAATGCCCATGATGTTTTATTGGATAAAATTCGACAGAGAAAATAATACGGAAGACATCTTTCATGAACTCTGGCAGAAAAATTCCACTTTGTTGGTCCCCTTCTCCTTGGTCGGACTAAGATGTTTTCTCTCAAAATTTCACCTCTTGATTCCTGAAGAAACAAAACTTGACATCGGTGACATCCAGTGCGTTAACACTGCCGTGTATGACATATTTTGAAAACTCAGACATTAGTGACATGCATTTATATTGCATGAAAGAATTGCTATAAGAATCCTTGCGAGTGTGTAAGCGATATTAATCAACAAAAATCACGAATTTGTTGTTGTAGAAAATAATCTGCAGTGGGTCACTCGTATAAAAGTTGAGATATTCACACATCTCAAATTAAAGCAGAGCAGTATAGTTTTGTACATAAGCCTGGGAGTTTGGGTCCGCTGGCTATTCACAAGGACCGCTATTCATAGAAAACCGCTATTCATTTAACACGCATTACGAATAGCGGTCCTTATGAATAGCAATGAATAGTGGTCCTTATGAATGGAAGTCCTTATGAATAGCGAGGTAATTTGTCCATGGTTTTCTCGCTATTTAGAAAGACCGCTATTCATACAAAACCGCTATTCATTTAGTCACGCGTTATGCATTGCGGTCCTTATGAGTAAGTGGTCCTTATAAATAGCGGTCCTTACGACTGGCGAGGTTACCCCTGGGAGTCTGCAGCCCTTATCAAATTGTACCAAAGTAACAGCAACGACACAGCAAGAGCAGCAGCAACAACAACATACATTCTCAAATTTATATCTTGCCCATTTAGATGTGTTCGCAATGTTATGCACTCTTTTATCATTGAGGGTAATTGCGCAGTGGTATCCATTGGAATCATTAACGTAACAAATCATTTTGGCGCATCAAGATTATACCGGCGGCATACGAGGCATAAATTCCATTGTTCAATCCAGGTCATCCACACAAACAAATACACTTGAAACGCCTAGACGCATATTACTCTTTACTGTTGCATGAGTTTCCTTCCAGCTGAAAGAATAGATTAGCGCATTGAACGAATAACTGACGCAGAGAATTTGCGCCTCGTGACGGGATGCGTGACTCAGTATAGGGAATAATTTCGAACCGGCCACTTGAATTTCACGATTCCCAACTTCCGTTTTGTTTAAGAACACAATCAATTATAAGAACATGCATATTTTTGATATTATTCAGAAACTGTGAAATAAATGCATTATATTGTATTTCATTTCATTATTGATATACCGTCTGTTGAAAATTCTTTAGGATAGTTTGTCTGTTGAAATGAAATGAATATAAAATAGTATGTCTATTGACATGAAATAAATAAAACGAAATGAAGTTCGAGGTCGAGCAATGCGGACGCGCCCCGGATCGGACAGTCTCGCAGGAGGTAGCAGTGCGCGTCGAGTGACGGGTTGGAGGAGTGATGGATGCATCGACGTGGGTATCGTGTCACCCTTGTTTCAACCGGCAATGGCGTCCGACAACCCAGATTAAGATGATTTATACATCCTCACCAGTCAATAGTTCCCCAATGTATTGTTTTGGAAGATGACATGAGAGAGGGTGTGTGTAAGGAAATAGAAAGAGAGAGAGAGAGAGAGAGAGAGAGAGAGAGAGAGAGAGAGGGGGGGGGGGGGGGTAAAGGGAAAGATTAAGAGAGACAGAAAGAGAAACAGTGAGCTAGAGGTTGATGTCTCTGAAATAGAATGACATTGAGCATTGAATGGTATTGCACAACAAGATATGATTTATGGAGATAATTCATTCCATCGAGATGAACGTTTAGATATCCAATTCATTTTTAGAGCTTGAGAGAGAGAGAGAGAGAGAGAGAGAGAGAGAGAGAGAGAGAGGGGGGGGGGGGTGAAGAGATAGAGGTTGAGGGAACGGTATTACCCAACAAGACATGATTTATGAGATAATTCATTCTATCCCTGAGATGAAAGAATAGACTACATATCCCATTCCGAATGCTAAACGATATATTCTGTTCTCTCACTCTCTTCTACTCATGCTGTGAATAGACAGTACACATGGGAACAATCATACGTAACCGTCGCGAATAAAGAATACACCATTCAATTTCAACTTACAAATCGAGAGATGACAGCTGTTCTACCTCACTTTCGAGTGGAAGAATGTTCGCAGATATAGATCTGTCAAACTTTGCTCTGAAACCTGAAATCTGTGTTTATATTAATACATATATAAACAGTGAAATATTTGCCCTTCTTTCCCTTTTTTAAATACATATTAAAAAAATAGTGAAATATCTGCCCTTCAAGTCTTGTCCAAGATCTACTAACGAGTGGCAGAATGTTCGCAGATCTGTCAAACTTTGCTCTGAAACATGAAATTTATGTTTATATTTTAAAACATATATAAACAGTGAAATATTTGCCATTGAATCCTTCGCAGTTGCGTTTGAAATGGGGACGACAAGACAAGACGACATATTGACCTTGATATTGCATCACACCAGGGAATGTAGATTAATCGTTTGTGACTTTGTCTGGGAGTATATACAAATTCGAGTATCCCAAAGGCTAAATGAAGCAGAAAACAGGTGTTTCTCTTCAATCATAAGTTTACTTTCGATCTAGGACCATCATGTACCGAATAAGAATTATGTATATCGTTATGTGGTGATTATTTGAATTTTGGGGTATCTTCAGGTCATGGTCATTGATAGAGGCTAAAGATTATGGGAAGTTGCAAAAGACCCTCAAGTGGTTCTTTTTTCGCTATTATAATTAAATCATTAGACCTATGTTATCATTGCACGTTGGGTTGGTCTCTGCCATTGTTGAGTTCTTGGCATTTTATGATCTTTATGAATATGACATAAAAAAAAACATACTATGGCTTGAAACGCGTAGAATATACATTATAACTGTCCCAACTTTCATTGACTATGTCATTATTTACTATCTTAGTATTAGAGATAGAACGTAAATGCGATGTTTACTCCTTCAGGTATATACACCTTTAGATATATATATATATATATATATATATATATATATATATATATATATATATATATATATATATATATACCAATCATGTAGAAGATAATAGGCATTCAGGTTTCCACATCAAAGCTATTCCAGCAGTCTTGATTTTCTCAACCAGAAAAGAGCTTAGGTTCCAGTAGTTTGAAAAAAAGAGGAAACAGTATTAACATACTCAGAGATCTTATTCTATTCTATGTTGGTATTATGATTCTTACATTACACTCTGTGTGATTTTTCATCGTGGGCCTGTGTATCACAAAGTGACAAAACAATGATCCGTGGGATTTTACAAGTCCTCCCTCCTGTCACACTGTCTTCTTTTAAGCATTAACATGATTAAGATTACTTCATTTTTGTTTACAGTGATGAAAGTCCTTTTTCTACTAACTAAATCATTTTCCGTGACTCAAGAGTTAAACAGAATAGAATGGGATTTAAACAAAGTCTTGCTTTAATTAGCGATAATCTGTAGAAGTTTTCATTGATTATGACATACATTACATGAGGAACAATAACTTTAAAACAAATGAAATAAGGCTGTCGTGATTATAATGCACACACACTACTCCTAACTTACCATTTAACATAAAGTAACAAAAACTTTGTTCAATAACCCAAGTTTAAAATCTACAGCTGTGATATATCTCTAAACCACTAGCTATTACAAGGTCCAAAGGCGAATTGAAATGCAAGTCACTGGAATTGTAAAATGATATTTGTACCACCATGACCTCCGGGGAAAATGGAGTATGTTTATGAGTGATTTATTCATTCATACTAACTCAATTAAAATCGCATGCCTCAGTTAACTCTGTCCCTGATCACATTTCTGGTGTCAGTGTCAGCCATCATTAAAATAAAAGGACAGTCATGGTTCAAAAAGTGAATCACTGTGAATAAGGACTCGTATACAAATAATTTCCAAACATAATTTGTTATTTCGAAAAGGACTGGAGCAATGGTTATCCACGCTAAATTTCTTCGGAGAAATCTGAGCCATAGGCATTGGGCTACTGGTCGTTTGGTAACATAAACCGAGAATGGCGTACACTGTTTCTCTCAAAGGAGAGGTGTTGCTGCTTGTGCAAATATCTCTGTTTGCCTCAAGATGATGTTTATGATATTCCATATAGTTACAATTATAACTGGTCTTACAGCATGATGTATACCTTTTTCTTTCTTGAAAAAAGAAGAGGAACATAAGAAAGGTCATTTTAAGGCAATAGACAAAATATCATTTCAAAGCTCTTCAACACCAAAGCATTTTGACAAGAAATCATTAAAAAAGATGTATAAAATTTGGCATCTAGAAAATGAAAAAAGTGAATGTAGTTCATGTTGACAATTGAGAGTCGAAGTAGACGCATTAAATACCCCTTTTCTCCTATTTGTGACTTTAGAATGTGAACCTATGCATATACCAGTAGTCCTGAAATGTGTTGCGGTTGGTAGAACTTTTATCTCCCATAGAAATTCTTAGAATACAATAGCAATATTATAATACAAGAATCATCCCAATATTACCTGTAACTAAAAACGCGTGTGGTGAATAAGAATAACCGTGTGGCGCAGTGAAAGTTTTAGTATCAATATCATCTCTCGAATAAATTGTATATTCGATGCCCACCACTGTGATCAAGGACGGGAGATGTTGCGTGACGAAGCAGTGTGTATCTCTCGATTCATACGCATTGTCACATAGTCCTTGCAGGCTTATTAATCAAATCGTAAGCCCATCCATTTTTCATACATCATCACCGTCAGTTTATTCTATTAGCGCAAAGGAGCGTTCACACAAGACAGTTTCAGTGATCAGCAACACGGTCTGGTTGTGGATAATACAGTAGTTCAGCTAGACTCTGAAAGCACACAGTTAGACCATGGTTAGACCAAGGAAGCGAGCTTTAGTTAAAAGGCCCTTAGTCCCAATCTTAGTTCCAATAACATGCACATGGAGCCAGTGAGGGGATTTAGTGCAGTGTTCGAGCGAGCGGCTAATAGCACTTATAATTCGGCGAATAATAATGACAGAAAAAGGAAAAAAGGAGCTGAACAGATTTAAAAAAAAAAGAAAGAAAGCTGTTAAACCAATTACTCACAAACGGTTGTATAAATGTTTGATAAATATGAGCTGCGGTGGAATGAGAAGAGATACAAAACGGTCGCCCCAAATCTTGGGTAAACCGATAAAAGTTCGAGAAGCCTGATCAGTAAATCTCCTGCCAAGACGACTAATCTCATCTGAGGGAAGAAAATTAATTGTCGGCTATCTATCAGCCTCGCGCCCAGGTCTCATTGGCTCATGATTTATGGAGAGACTGTGCTGGGACTGGAGAAATAAATCTCGTTAGGATATATACATCGCAACGCCTCATGTTTAACAGAAGCAAGAACAAGATAGTGCGCGGACACTATCCACCCCGAAAAAAATCGAACAGGAATTGATAGGACGCACTATCTCCCTCACTTACTGACACGCACACCTGTTTTGCCGCCGTAAAAAAGATCTCTCATATTTTAAAAGCAATAACTTTGGAGACTAATGAAGAATGCCAGTATAGATCTTAGAGCCGGGATGGTCAAATCGCCATCCGAAACAAATTACAAGCTTGAAATCACAGTCTAGGTATTTCAGGGGATTATGAAGATCACAGAGTGGTAAATTAGAAAGCCGGTTTCAATGATCCACCTCCAAATCGTTCTCCTGGTTTAAGTGCATGTCGCCACAACTTTCGTTGGCTGAGTTTTTAAAACGATTCAGCTTTGATATTTCATGTTACCATGGTTACTGATTTAGCTTATCGTAGCTGTTTTTTGTTCTTTATTCCATGATACAATATCTAATACATTGGTTGGAGTTACTTCAAGACTGCAATTAAGCTCACTTCTAAAAAAACTAGGTTATCGGTAAGAAATACCCTCTGAAGTTTATAATCACCGTTGCGTTTAATTACCCTTTCAAATTAATCAAAATGTTCACTGCGTCTATTGTCAGTAAACGCCCGCCTATTGTCAATGTACAGGGCCTGATGAAGACAAGCGGAAAAGCCCAGGCTCATATCGTTCACAAAGAAATTCCTCCGTATTGGACGGAGGGAAATGTAGTTAATACGCTTTCCTGTAGCTAATATCTACGCACAAAGGAAAATTAATTTTCCAATTTAGCGACTCCGGAAACCGAGCATGGTTAGTTTTACTGGTTATACGCTCCTCCATTGCTAACACCAGCACCAGGAACACTCAACCGTGCAGAAGTCGGTGAATAAAATTGTCGTGCGTGCGTTAAGAGCAACAAGGAGGGAGAGAGTCTGACAGTGAAATTTCCCTGGGTATTAATTTAATTAGGCTTCAAATTGTGAGTGTGTATTATGTGTGGGTGAGCGTGTGCGTGCGTGTGTGTGTGTGTATATATATAGACCACTACACAAGATGGATGTGTATCGGAATGTGCTAGCATCATTAACGGCCTTCTACCAAGAGAGAAGGAAACTGACTTCGAGCAAAACAGGTCCGGCTTTAGTGCAAACATTAGGTAACAAAATTATTAATAAGATGTTTAAGATGTTTGATTTGCGGAAACACAGTGAATATATAATGAGATTTTAAAACAGATAGTGGATTGGGTTTACGTCTAGCGCATTAATAAATTGCTACCGTGTGTAAATAATTTTTTTTTAATATACGAAAGTAGCTTAGGAATGAATTAGTTTTTATGGGCTTAATGGTTTATAATGAAATTAAGATACAGC